>CM038147.1:349951018-350400307 GCA_021437245.1 Aegilops speltoides
CATGAACTGGTCCAAGCCTGGGTAGCCGAGGATGGCGTTGTACGGGAGGCCGATGGGGGCGATGTCGAAGTCGACCAGCTCCATGCGGAAGTTGTTGTGGGTGCCGAAGGTCACCGGGAGGCGGATCTGCCCCAGGGGGCCGGTGGAACTGCCTCCGACGCCCGAGAAGGGCTTGCTGGGTTGGAGCCGCTCTAGCGGCACGTGGAGGAGGCTCCTGGTGACGGCCACTTGGCAGATGGTGGGGGTGCATAGCATCGGGAGTGCGCCCGAACAGGCGGTGTTGGAGGGGTGATCGTCCGAGCTGAAGGTCAAATCAGCCTTGGGTGCCACCCAGCCCGGGGGGCTTCACGACGCTTGAGGATGGCGCCGATCTCACGGACGAACCGCTTGACGTGGTGTCTCGAAGGTGGTGCCTACGATCCGCCCAGGAGGGCTGCGATGACTGGGGGCGCCGGCGCAACATGATGGGTGAGGAAGAGGTTGCGCAACTCCTCCCAGGAGGCCACAGAAGCCGCTGGCAGGTGGAGCAGCCACATGCGCGGGACGCCGGTGAGGGCCATGGGCAGCCAGTTAGCCATGACCCTGTCGTCGCCTTCGGCGTTGAGGACGGCTTCTTCACACTCTAGCAGGAAGGCCAGCGGATCGGCCGTGCCGTCGTAGCGCGGCGGCATGTCCGGCTTGAACTTGTTCAGCCACTGCACCTATCGCAAGGAGGGGGCCAGGGCTCGGAGCCCCGCGTAGGCGTCGATAGCCGGAGCAGGTGGTGTGTTGCCCGCCATGAGGGCAGAGCGCGGTGCTGATGGAGAACGGGTCAATGGCGGGGAGAGCTCCGGCGCACCCCTACCTGGCACGCCAAATGTCGGATGTTGGGTTCCGGCAGACCCTTAAGGTTCGAACTCTGTGGTGCGTGCGAAGATCTTCCCCCTACCTATTCACGTCCGATCACCTCGCGAGAATCTAAGCTAAAACGATGAACAACACGAGAGACACAAGATTTATATTGGTTCGGGCCACCGTTGTGGTGTAATACCCTACTCTAGTGTGTGGTGCGGTGGATTGCCTCAGGGGCTGATGATGAACAGTACAAAGGATGAACAGCCTCGCGAGAGGTGTTTTTGAGCTGGTGCGATGAACTGCTTGGGTGAGTTCGATTGCCTCTCGATTTAATAAGCACTCGATGAGTCCCCCCCCCCCCACCTCTGTGGTGGCTAGTCCTATTTATAGAGGCCCTGGTCCTCTTCCCGAATATTGGGCGAGAAGGGCGCCAACAACGGCCATTTTGAAGGGGAACATCTAGTACAAGTTATCCCGACTAAAGTTGGTCTTCGGCTGCCAAAGGCACTGGTGATGACGCCGTCTTGGGCTCCACGGTGACCTCCATCTTGCCGCTCTGCTGGTCTTGGTTTCGTTCCACTGAAATGGCAGCCTTTGCCTGATGCCTCGGTACTCCACGCCTGTGCTTGCCCCCTTTGCACCAAAGAGGAAATAAGGACACTGCGCAGGCCGGCGCCCGCCTGGTCTCGATCGTCATGGCTTGCGTCACACCTCGCGAGGTACCCTGCCTTGATCTCTCCGCCTCCTCGCGAGCCTGCCTGGCAAGGCCGTCCCTGAGGAAGTCATGTGTTGTCTGCCCCGTGAGGCTTGGCCCCTCGCGAGGGTCCTAAGTCTTGCGATGATGAAGATGGGCCGTACTGGGCCACCACTCGAGCCACGCCACAGGCCGCAGGCAAGCAAGTCTGGGGACCCCCGTTCCCAGAACGCCAACACAAACTATGGAGCAGTTCCTTGCAGAGGACAAATACCAAGTGGTCGGCTTCAACCTCGAGTACACCATCGGTCGTGTCGGGCTCGATCGGAAGGTTGTCGTCGCCCAGTTGTGCATGCGACATGACGTCCTCGTCTACCACTACCACCTGGCGACAAGGCCTTGTGAGCGTTTCTCCAGGTTTATCAACAACTCCGACTACAATTTTGCTACGGTGGACACCACCAACGATCTAAAAGCGCTCAAGGTTTCGGGCTTGAAATGCCAGAATCTTGTCAACATCCAGAAGTACTACAAGGTCTGGGGCAGCGCCAAGAACAAACTGAACTCCCTGCTGACCTCGCCTTGGCCATCATCGACCCTACTACATGAAGATGAAGGATGAGATCAAGAAGGACACGGACACCGCACGGTGTTTGGCATGAGATCTTGGATGAAGAACATGTCAAGTACGCGGCCAATGACGCGTACACAAGCTACGAGATGTACAGGTGGATTGTTGACATGAGGAAGTGTCTTGTTCATGCCCTAGCTAAGGGATCGAGCCACAGAGCAGTGGAGGGAGTGTCACAATAAGTAGATGACTAGACGATCGTTTCTCCTACTTTAGAATGCATGCAATTGTTTATTGAGGTGTGTGCGAATGATCTGTACAGTCACTTATGTAATTGGATGTTTATTTTAGTTATATATATATATATATATATACATGTTATTCTTCTGTAGACAGAGCAAATCACATGGATTATTAGCAGCAATCGTCTGTGTTATTATTGGTCTTCGCACACTGAAAGCACAAGTGCTCCCTGGGTGATTTTGGTAATTAATGTCAACATATCTCTTGTTGGACTAATACTTTTATCTAGTGTATTTCAGATAAGTCCAACGGTGGAGTGGCATGGACAAGAGGATGTGGAACCCCTTCAAGATGCTAAGGACAAAGGATTGGCTCAAGCTCAAAGATCAGGACTCTACATTTTCTATTTCAGTGATCCAAGATCACATTGAGTCTATAGGAAATCCAATACTATTAAAAGGGGATGAGGTGTTGCTTAATGGCTTGCTTGCTTAAAGTGCTTAGTGATATGCTCCAAGGCCCTCAACCACTTTCTCATATCCACATTTGTCCCAAACCAAAAGTCAAACTCGGTCCCACCAATTTGATCCATCCGGCGCCATCGAGTTCTGAAAGCACATTTGCTCCCTGGGTGGTTTTGGTAATTAATGACAACATACTTTGTAGTTGGACTAATGCTTTTATCAAGTATGTTTCAGGAAATTCAATCACATTGGCATGGCAAAAGGATGAAGAGGTGGACCCTCAAAATGCTAAGGCAAGCATTGGCAAAAGCTCAAGACTCCATTTTGGTTTAGTGATCCAAGATCACATTGAGTCCATAGGAAAAGCCAATACTATTAAAGGGGATGAGGTTATGATGATGATCTGGTTGCTCAAGTGCTTAGTGATACATCTCCTAAACTATCAGCAACTTTCACCGCCATATACACTCATAAGTAGTCTCGGTCTCACCGATTTTCCAAACTCACCACACCGAGATGAACCACCTCAGCCATAAGCCAAACCCTAGCAAACTCGGATTTTCCGATTACGAACTCGGTCTCACGAAATATGAGTTGCCAAGCTTCAGAACCTTCATCATCAAATTGGTGTCACCGAGATGATGAAGTCGGTCCCACCAAACGGCATGCTCTTGTCATTGCACGAATCGGACTCACCGAGATTGTATTTTCGGTCCCACCGAAAATCCCAACGTTCACATTATTTGAACTATCGGTCTCACCGAGTTGTCAACTTCAGTCCCACCGAGATTGCTCAAATGTGTGTAACGGTTGGATTTTGTGTGGAGGCTATTTATACCCCTCCACCCCTCTTCATTCGTGGAGAGAGCCATCGAAAGAACTACCACTCCTACCTTACATTTACGAGAAGAGAACTACCTACCCTTGTGTTGAGATCAAGTTGCTCCACTCCCACCATATGAAGCTTGATCTCTAGCCTTCCCAAGTTGCTTTCCACTCAATCCTTTCTTCCACCACAGCCAAATCAGTGAGGAGAGTTGAGTGTTGGGGAGATTATCATTTGAAGCACAAGAGCAAGGAGTTCATCATCATCTACAACATCTATTACCTTTTGGAGGGTGGTGCCTCCTAGATTGGTTAGGTGTCGCTTGGGAGCCTTCGTCATCGAGATGTGGAGTTGAACCAAGAAGTTTGTAAGGGCAAGGAGATCGCCTAATTCGTGAAGATCTACCCCGAGTAAGGCTAGCCCTCCGTGGGCGTAGGCCATGATGGAATAGACAAGGTTGCTTCTTCGTGGACCCTTCGTGGGTGGAGCCCTCCGTGGACTCTCGCAGCCGTTACCCTCCGTGGGTTGAAGTCTCCATCAGCGTGGAAGTGCGATAGCACCACCTATCGGAACCACGAGAAAAATCACCGCGTCTCAAATTGCGTTCGATCTTCTCCACTTCTCTTTACTACTTGTGCAATTTACTTTCCGCTGCCCATACTCTAGAATTGCATGTGTAGTGTGCTACTTGACTTGTGTGTTATGCAAAATCTGCCAAAATCTGTCCTTGTCAAAAGGCAGAATTTTTATCTTGTCGAGTAGTCTAATCACCCCCCCTCTAGACACTCTCACCTTCTTCGATCCCTCAATTGGTATCAGAGCTTTGGTCTCCATTGCTTTGGTTTACACACCATTGGAGGAAGATGGACGTGTCTACGTTTGGGAGTGTTAGCCATAGAGTGCCTATTCTTAATGGAGTGTCCTATAACTCGTGGAGGATTGAAATGCTTATTATCTTTAAGACTTACAACTTGCGCAAATATGTTGAGACCCCCTATGTGCCTCCATTTGACCCCTTGCACCCTACCATGGATGAAGAGCTTGATTTGCTTCAGAACCTTAGAACTGTAAATCTTATCATTAGAGGGTTACCCGATAACTTGCTTAAGCTCGTTACAAACTTTGAGTGCGCCTATGCTATGTGGAAGTTCTTGGAAGAACTTTATCCGGACTACTCTTTGAGAGGTCTTGATGAAATTCTATACAAGACTATTGAATTTGATATGATGCTTCTAATGATCCCAACTTTGATAAATGCTTCTTTGAGCTTCGTGATCTTATGAAAAGAAGGGTGATCCGGTCTTATCAATGTTCTAATTAGAAATGCTCTTGTATTGCATTCGATGATTATTGTCACATTGACAAAACTAATGCAAGTGCTTATCAAATTGACCTAGGTGTTGATGATGAACAATCTATGGGTCAATATGATGATGAGCATGAGCATGATGATGATTACTCGATTCGGACACCGAGCTAGACAAGATCATGAAGAGTCTCAATCTTATGGCAAATCGAGAGACTACATGTCCGTGGAAAAGAGTGGATTCTTGATAGTGGATGCACCGACCACATGACCGGAGACAAAGACATGTTTCGAGAGCTTGCAAAGAACGATGGTCCACGCAAGTATGTGACTTTTGGAGACAACTCCAAGGGTAAGGTACTTGGCCTTGGTAAGGTGGCCATATCTCATGATAGCTCTATTCAAAATGTCATGCTTGTAGAATCTCTTGGATACAATTTACTTTCCGTGTCTAGATTAGCTGACTTTGGATTCAATGTGCTATTCACCGAAGTAGATTGCCAAGTCTTTCGTCGTGACAATCATAACATGGCGTTTACCGGTATCCGTAGAGGTGATCTATATATTGTTGATTTCACCTAGAAAGCCCAACCTAGAGCTTGCTTCATTGCTAAATCCGCTAAAGGTTGGTTATGGCATAGAAGGCTTGGACATGTTGGTATGCGTAATCTAGACAAGCTGATCAAAGGTGATCATATTCTTGGCGTTAAAGATGTTTTCTTTGACAAAGATAGACTTTGTAGTGCTTGTCGAGCAGGAAAACAAGTAGGTGGAAGTCATCCGTGAAGAACATTATGACCACAAGGAGACCGCTTGAGCTTCTTCATATGGATCTCTTGGTCCCAATGCTTACAAAAGCCTTGGTGGTAACTCCTTTGGTCTAGTTATAGTTGATGATTATTCCAGATTTACGTGGGTATTTTTCCTTGATGACAAATCGCAGGTTCAGAGAATCTTCAAAACCTTTGCCAGAAAGGCCCAAAATCAATTTGAGGTGAAGATCAAGAAAGTTCGGAGTGACAATGGAACGGAGTTCAAGAACGCCAATGTAGACTCTTTTCTCGATGAGGAAGGAATTCTACATGAGTTCTCGGCTACGTACACTCCTCAACAAAATGGAGTTGTTGAGAGGAAGAACCGAACGCTCATAGAGATGGCGAGAACGATGCTTGATGAATACAAGACACCGAAGCACTTTTGGGGGGAAGCGGTCGAGACAGCTTGTCATGCTATCAACAGGCTTTATCTTCATAAGCTCCTCGGCAAGACATCATACGAGCTCCTCACCGGTAACAAACCCCAAGTGGGATACTTTCGTGTCTTTGGTTTGAAATGCTATATCCTTGATAAGCATCGTCGGTCTAAATTTGCTCCTAAAACTCATGAAGGCTTTTTCTTGGTTATGGATTAAACTCCCACACCTACCATGTCTACAATAATTTCACCCAAAGGTTGAAGAGACGGTAGACGTGAAGTTTGATGAATCTAATGGCTCGCAAGTAGAGCAAATGCCTATTGATGTAGGAGACAAGGACCCATCGGAAGCTATCCAAGATTTATCTATTGGAAAGATCCGTCCCATGGAAGTGAAGGAGAGTACCTCATCTACATATGTGGAGCCCCCTACCTCACGGCGAGATGAACCTCAAGGCAACATGGAGGCCTCCACAAGTGGAACTCACCAAGATGAGGAAGTGCAACAAGAAGATCCACCACAACCTCCTTCTCCACCGCCTCAAGACAACACCAACAACAATGAAGAAGAAGAAGAGGAAGATGAAGATGATGAGGAAGCTCAGCCACAACCTCAACAAAAGCTATCCCGAGTCCGAGCAAGAGTCAAGAAAAATCATCCCGTGGAACAAATGATCAATGACATCAACTCCGGGAGAATTACTCGCTCTAAAACTCGCTTAGCTAACTTTTGTGAGCATTACTCATTTATCTCTAGTATTGAACCTATGAAGGTAGAAGAAGCACTTGAAGACCCGGATTGGGTGAGCGCTATGCACGAAGAACTTCACAACTTCGAGAGGAACAAGGTATGGACTTTGGTAGAGAAGCCCAAGGATGATCAAAACGTCATTGGAACCAAATGGGTGTTTCGGAACAAGCAAGATGAAGATGGACAAGTCATCCGCAACAAGGCTCGTCTCGTAGCTCAAGGTTACACACAAGTCGAAGGTATGGACTATGGTGAGACCTATGCCCCCGTTGCTAGACTTGAGTCCATTCGCATTCTTCTTGCTTATGCCAATCACCATGATATTACTCTCTATAAAATGGATATCAAAAGTGCTTTCCTAAATGGTGAATTTGAGGAGGAAGTATTTGTGAAACAACCTCCCGGATTTGTGAATCCCAAAAAGCCTAATCATGTTTACAAGTTGCACAAAGCTCTTTATGGTCTTAAACAAGCTCCTAGAGCGTGGTATAAATGCTTGACCAAGTTCCTTATTGAAAAAGGCTTTGAAATTGGGAAAATTGATTCTACTCTTTTTACTAAAAGGGTTAATGGAGAACTATTTGTGTGCCAAATCTATGTTGATGATATTATATTTGGTTCAACTAACCCTCATTTTAGTGAAAAGTTTGGGAAGCTAATGTCGGAGAAGTTTGAGATGTCCATGATGAGTGAACTCAAATTCTTCCTTGGGTTGCAAATCAAGCAATCTAAGGAGGGTACCTTTGTCTCACAAACAAAGTACACCAAGGATCTCTTCAAGAAGTTCAACATGCAAGAAAGCAAGGTATGAGAACCCCATGCCTACAAGTGGACATAATGACTTGACAAAGATGGAGAACCCGTTGATCAAAAGGTTTACCGATCTATGATTGGTTCTCTACTATATCTTTGTGCTTCTCGTCGACATAATGTTGAGTGTATGCATGTGTGCTCGATATCAAGCAGCCCCTAAAGAATGTCATCTTAAAGCTGTTAAAAGGATTGTGAGATATTTGATACACACACCAAACTTTGGCATTTGGTATCCTAAGAGGGCCTCTTTCGACCTTGTTGGATATTCCGACTCGGACTATGCGGTGACAGGGTTGATAGAAAGTCAACTTCGTGCGTGTCAATTCCTTGGTCGATCCCTTGTATCTTGGTCCTCCAAGAAACAAAATTCGTATCATTATCCACCGCCAAGCGAGAATATATTGCTGCTGGTTCGTGTTGTGCTCAATTGCTATGGATGACACAAACGCTTAAGGATTATGAGATACATGTGAGACATGTTCCCTTGCTTTGTGACAATGAGAGTGCGATTAAAATTGGACACAATCCTGTGCAACACTCTCGAACGAAACATATTGAAGTTCGTCACCATTTCATTCGTGATCACATTGCCAAGGGTGACATCAATCTTAAGCATGTTCGTACTGACAAACAACTCACTGATATCTTTACAAAACCTCTTGACGAGAAGGTGTTTTGTTGCTTAAGGAGTGAGTTGAACATCATTGATGCTTCAAACTTGGAGTGAGAACTCCATTGATGCATGCAAGGCATGAGCCCACTTGACTAATCCTTGATATTTCTCTTATGATGATGATCATATGTCTTGGACACATTTGCCTCCTTGTATTGCATCTAACTCCTTGCAGGTACTTGGATGATCTACATTCCACAAGATTACCACACACTCAAATCATGAGTAATCTTGTCATTGACCAAGTATCTAGCCCTTTGGGATGTTGAGTTCAAGGAACAAAATTCCACATATCCTTTTTGACATCTTATACATCTAGTATTTCACTCTTGTCATCTTGGATATCCTTGAGTATTTCCTTGCTTGCCTAACCCATGTAGGAAGATGAACTACACAAGTGGAAATGGTGCTCCAACTTCACATTCAATGAGCACCTACATCAAGTTCACCTACATGAACAAAGCAACAACAAGCCCAAGGTATGTTCTTCACATCTTTAAGGAGCTTTGCTCAAAGTCATGAGTACAAGCAGCTTCATAAGATGTGATCACATCGAATGCTTAATCGAAAAATGGCAACCCCATTTTGAGCTTAAATGATGAGTATGACCTATGATCAAATGTCCTCATTTGACTCCTAAGTCAATATACTCAAACATAGGTGACCTTGTCGCCGACCTTTATCTAGATGAAGTACATATGTTTTGGAGTCTTTCTATTTTCTCTTATGTTCTCTCATTGAGTTTTCATTAAAAAAAACCTTCATCTAGGAATCTTTTTCATTTCTATTCTTTTGTCTTTGTGAATATCCTTCTGGGTCTGATCAATTCCTCGAAAATCATTCACAAATTCATTGCAAATCCTTTGAAACATTCCTCGCAAAGTGAGCTGAATTATTTCTGTATTTCCTTGAAATTAAACTCGGCGTCACCGATTTAAATATTTCGGTCTAACCGAAAAGGATCTACCCTAAGTCCCTGACTTTCGGACCCACCGATCCATCTTAATTCGGTGTCACCGATTTATCTCTTCCAGGATATCATCTTCTGCAGCTCCACTCAATGATTCTCTATGCATGTTCCTTTTTGCCCTGTTGTGATTCTTAAGGATCCCATTTCTTTCTTTCCATCTTCCCTAACCTTCCTAGTTTGCTGTCCTTTTCGGCACTTGATGTCAAAGGGGGAGAAGACTTAGGGGGAGAAGAGAAGATTTAGGGGGAGAAGAAGAGCAATCTTACCTTAAGGGGGAGAGAATCACATCAAAGCTTTGCCGTGTTTTTCCTTATAAGAGAATTTCTTGCCGTGTTTTACATTGGACATTACAATTGGCGTCATTCTCATTTGGCATCATTCTTTTGATTTTGCTCTTTCCATCAAATCCCTTGATCTGAGAGAACTCAAAGGGAGAGGAATCTTCACAATTGATATCTTATGGAAAGCAAAATCTCTCAGAGTTCATTGAAAATCTTTTAGTTTGGAGACATGTTTGCTGATTCAAGCTTGTGCTCAATATGAGACACTCTTTATACATGTCATCCCTGGCTTGGTACTCTTGATGTTCTTGCAGTTGGTTGAAGAAATACTCTTGTGTTATCTAACCTTGTTTTCCCAAGTTTATCTCTTCAGGTACAATGCCAAGGAACCTCAAGGTAAGTATATGCACTTTGCAGAATGTGCATGATGGTGACTTGCTTGTGAATACTTGTTTGCAAGAAATCACCATGCACATATGCATTATCACTCACTTCTTTTCATCTCGCTCTCGATGCATATAGCCAAGCTGCATGTAGCACATCTTGCTTTTCTCTCTTGTGTGCTTGTGGTAGTCCAAAACCATAATTTATGAAAATCTTGCACACTTGTAGGGGGAGCCTGTGTACTACATGTTTGTCAAAGCTTTCGTGATAATTCTGTCTTTCTTTCAATAAGCTTTGATGTCTTGTTTAGTGTGTTGCCATCAATTACCAAAAGGGGAGATTGAAAGTACATTTGCTCCTGGGTGGTTTTGGTAATTAATGACAACATACTTTGTGGTTGGACTAATGCTTTTATCAAGTATGTTTCAGAAATTCAATCACATTGGCATGGCAAAAGGATGAAGAGGTGGACCCTCAAAATGCTAAGGCAAGCATTGGCAAAAGCTCAAGACTCCATTTTGGTTTAGTGATCCAAGATCACATTGAGTCCATAGGAAAAGCCAATACTATTAAAAGGGATGAGGTTATGATGATGATCTGGTTGCTCAAGTGCTTAGTGATACATCTCCTATACTATCGAGCAACTTTCACCGCCATATACACTCATAAGTAGTCTCGGTCTCACCGATTTTCCAAACTCAGTCCACACCGAGATGAACCACCTCAGCCATAAGCCAAACCCTAGCAAACTCAGATTTTCCGATTACGAACTCGGTCTCACGAAATATGAGTTGCCAAGCTTAGAACCTACATCATCAAATCGGTGTCACCGAGATGATGAAGTCGGTCCCACCGAACTGGCATGCTCTTGTCATTACGAATCGGACTCACCGAGATTGTATTTTCGGTCCCACGAAAATCCCAACGTTCACATTATTTGAACTATCGGTCTCACCGAGTTGTCAACTTCGGTCCCACCGAGATTGCTCAAATGTGTGTAACGGTTGGATTTTGTGTGGAGGCTATTTATACCCCTCCACCCCTCTTCATTCGTGGAGAGAGCCATCGAAAGAACTACCACTCCTACCTTACATTTACGAGAAGAGAACTACCTACCCTTGTGTTGAGATCAAGTTGCTCCACTCCCACCATATGAAGCTTGATCTCTAGCCTTCCCAAGTTGCTTTCCACTCAATCCTTTCTTCCACCACAGCCAAATCGGTGAGGAGAGTTGAGTGTTGGGGAGATTATCATTTGAAGCACAAGAGCAAGGAGTTCATCATCATCTATAACATCTATTACCTTTTGGAGGTGGTGCCTCCTAGATTGGTTAGGTGTCGCTTGGGAGCCTCCATCATCGAGATGTGGAGTTGAACCAAGAAGTTTGTAAGAGCAAGGAGATCGCCTACTTCGTGAAGATCTACCCCGAGTAAGGCTAGCCCTCCGTGGGCGTGAGCCATGATGGAATAGACAAGGTTGCTTCTTCGTGGACCCTTCGTGGGTGGAGCCCTCCGTGGACTCTCGCAGCCGTTACCCTCTGTGGGTTGAAGTCTCCATCAACGTGGAAGTACGATAGCACCACCTATCGGAACCACGAGAAAAATCACCGCGTCTCCAAATTGCGTTTGATCTTCTCCACTTCTCTTTACTACTTGTGCAATTTACTTTCCGCTGCCCATACTCTAGAATTGCATGTGTAGTGTGCTACTTGACTTGTGTGTTATGCAAAATCTGCCAAAATCTGTCCTTGTCAAAAGGCAGAATTTTTATCTTGTCGAGTAGTCTAATCACCCCCCTCTAGACACTCTCACCTTCTTCGATCCCTCAAGTTCATTTGACATAGCCATTGCCAGAAACCCTAGTCACTTCGGTCTAACCGATGGGATCTCGGTCTCACCGAGATGGGCTTGCAAACTCCCTGTTGTCTATTGCACTATTTTCGGTCTCACCAAAAATATGTAATTGGTCACACCGAGTTTGCCTGACTGACTCTCTATTTTGCTTATTACCAAATCGGTCCCACCGAGTTGTGTAATTGGTCAAACCGATATGAGGTTTGATGACCCACAAGTATAGGGGATCTATCGTAGTCCTTTCGATAAGTAAGAGTGTCGAACCCAACGAGGGGCAGAAGGAAATGATAAGCGGTTTTCAGCAAGGTATTCTCTGCAAGTACTGAAATAAGTGGTAACAGATAGTTTTGTGAAATAAATGGTAACAGATAGTACTGAAATAAGTGGTAACAGATAGGTTCCGCCTCGTGGCGGCGGAGTCTCGTCCCGAAAGGTTCTCTTCTATTTTTTTTCTCATCGAAAGACTTCATATAGGAGAAGATGGACGTCGGAGAGCCACCATGGGGGCCATGAGGTAGGGGCGCGCCCAAGGGGGCGCGCCCACACCCTGCTGGGCGCGCCCCCCACCCTCGTGAGCAGGGTGTGGAGCCCCTGGCCTTCATCTTTGGCGACAATTTTTCTTTATTTATTTTAAGGTATTCCATGGAGTTTCAGGACTTTTGGAGTTGCGCAGAATAGTCCTTCAATATTTGCTCCTTTTCCAGCCCAGAATTCCAGCTGCCGGCATTCTCCCTCTTCATGTAAACCTTGTAAAATAAGAGAGAATATCCATAAGTATTGTGACATAACGTGAAATAACAGCCCATGATGCAATAAATATTGTCATAAAAGCATGATGCAAAATGGACGTATCAACTCCCCCAAGCTTAGACCTCGCTTGTCCTCAAGCGAAAAGCCGATAACAATAAATATGTCCTCATGTTTAGAGGTAGAGGCGTCGATAAAAAATAAAATACGGACATGAAGACATCATGATTATTTCATAACAGCAACATATAAAGATTTCGTCATAAGATTACTCATGTTCAAGTGATGATTCACAAAGCCAAAGTATGAATCAGAAACCTTATTGAGCATCAACAAATTATACCCTCAGTCATTGAAACAATTGCAATTTATCATAACATCGGAAAGAGTCTATGTCAGAGCTTAAAAGCAAGTCCAGATACTCAACTATCACTTAGTCCTTCATAATTGCTAACACTCACGCGATACTTGTGGTTACGGAGTTTAATCGAACAAAGAGAAAGATAGGGGCTTATAGTTTTGCCCCACAACTTTTTACCTCAAGGGTAATGTCAACAATAATAATTCATGCTCCCCCACATCCAATTAGATATATATATCATGTTCTTTCCAACATGCTGAGCTTGCCAAAGGATAAAAATAAAAAGGGAAAGGTGAAGATCACTGTGACTCTTGCATAAGGTAAAGGATAATAATAAAAGATAGGCCCTTCGCAGAGGGAAGCAGAGGTTGTCATGCGCATTTAGGGTTGATGCACAAAATCTTAATGCAAAAGAACGTCACTTTATATTGCCCCTTGTATGTGAACCTTTATTATGCAGTTCGTCGCTTTTATTGCGTCCACAACAAGTTCGTACAAAGTTTATTTTTTCCGCACTAATAAGTCATGCATATTTAGAGAGCAATTTTTATTGCTTGCACCGATGACAACTTACTTGAAGGATCTTACTCAATCCATAGGTAGATATGGTGGACTCTCATGGAAAAATTGGTTTAAGGGTGTTTGGAAGCACAAGTAGTATTTCTACTTAGTGCTGAGAATTTGGCTAGCATGAGGGGGAAAGGCAAGCTCAACACGGTAGAGGATCCATGACAACATACTTTATCTCATATGTAAGAAAACATAACTCATTATGTTGTCTTCCTTGTCCAACATCAACTCTTTAGCATGTCATATTTTAATGAGTGCTCCCAATCATAAAAGATGTCAATGATAATATATCTATATGTGAAACCTCTCTTTCCTTATTGCTTCCTATTAATTGCAACGATGCCCAAAGATATATTAATCAACTCCCAACAACTTTAAATCATCATACTCTTTCTATGTGAAGTCATTACTTTCAATAAGATTAATATGAACTCTTTGATTCTTTTTATTATTTTTCTTCCAATCACCCAAGATCATGGCAAAATACTCAAGCCCTTGACTCAACACTAATCTTTATTATATAGCTTACGGACTCGATTACAAAGAAGGATCATAAAGCAAAACTCAAAACTAGATCATGCCATGACTTTATTCTACTAAATCAAGATATTACTAATAGGATCGAACTAGGAAAAACGGTAAAGATAGGAGTTGTGATGGTGATACGATACCAGGGCACCTCCCCCAAGCTTGGCAGTTGCCAAGGGGAGTGCCCGTACCCATGTGATTATGTCTCCTTCTTTGTTGTTGGAGGTGGAGGTGTTGTTGATGATGGAGTCATTGCATTTTTCTTCTTTAGCTTGCGTCTGAGGCTAAAATTTTCCTCCCTCAGATCCTCATTCTCGAGCTCAAGTTTCATTATCTTTTTTGCATAGTGCTGCCTTGCTGTCCTGCAAAAAATGAGGTGGGAGAGATTGGACCTTATGGAGGCTTGACTTCTTGAACTCCACATGCATATCACCAGGTTGAGATAGGGGATAATCCTCTTCGTCGGAACTCGTTTCCTCCCTCCTCTTTGGATCAAAGTCTTCTTCTTCCTCTGTGGTCCAGCCATAATGCTCCACATCCCCATATACTTTTGGATTTGCAATATAATCAGCCATATAGCTCTCTCCCTCCAAATCTTGGGAAGACATCTTGCTTCTAATCTGCAGCAGCAACGGCTCGAAACAAAAACAGAGGAGATTTGCGTGATACGAGAGTCAAAACCTTCGGGAGTATATATAATGAATTTTTACTGACCAAAATATGTATCATGCAAGGAAACGGAGTCCGGAGGGCACATGAGGTGCTCACGAGGTAGGCGGGCGCCCCAGGGGTAGGCGCGCCTCCACCCTCGTGGAGGCCTCGTGTCCTCCCGGACTACTACTTATTTTTCTATTTTTCTAAACATTCCAAAACGGAGAAATATTAATTTAAAAATTGTTTTGGAGTTGGTTTACTTACCGTACCACATACCTATTCCTTTTCGGAGTCTGGAACGTTCTGGAAAGTGCCCTTTATGTACTCCTCCGGGGTTACGGTTTCAATAATATTAGTTTCAACATTTATAGGATTACCTGAGATATAGTGTTTGATCCTTTGACCGTTTACCACCTTTGGATTTGTGCCTGTGAAGTTGTTGATTTTTATGGCACCGGAACGATAGACCTCCTCGATAACGTAAGGACCTTCCCATTTGGAGAGAAGTTTTCCTGCAAAAAATCTTAAACGAGAGTTGTATAGAAATACATAATCACCTACATTAAACTCACGATTTTTTATCCTTTTGTCATGCCATCTTTTAACCTTTTCTTTAAACAACTTGGCATTTTCATAAGCTTGGGTTCTCCATTCATCAAGTGAGCTAATATCAAATAACCTCTTCTCACCGGCAAGTTTGAAATCATAGTTGAGCTCTTTAATAGCCCAATATGCCTTATGTTCTAGTTCGAGAGGTAAATAACATGCTTTTCCATAAACCATTTTATACGGGGACATACCCATAGGATTTTTGTATGCAGTTCTATAGGCCCATAATGCATCATCAAGTTTCTTGGACCAATTCTTCCTAGACCTATTGACAGTGTTTTGCAAAATTAATTTGAGCTCTCTATTGCTCAACTCTACCAGACCACTAGACTGCGGGTGATATGGAGATGCAATTCTATGATTAACGTCGTATTTAGCAAGCATGTTATGGAAAGCACCATGAATAAAGTGTGAACCACCATAAGTCATTAAGTATCTAGGGACTCCAAACCTCGGAAAAATAACTTTCTTAAGCATTTTAATAGAAGTATTATGATCAGCACTACTAGTTGGAATAGCTTCTACCCACTTAGTAACGTAATCAACAGCAACTAAAATATATATATCCATTAGAGGCAGGAAAAGGTCCCATATAATCAAAGCCCCAAACATCAAATGGTTCAATAACAAGTGAATAATTCATAGGCATTTCTTGACGTCTACTAATATTACCAATTCTTTGACATTCATCGCAAGACAAAACAAACTTACGGGCATCCTTGAAGAGAGTAGGCCAATAAAAACGAATTGCAATACCTTATGTGCAGTTCTATCTCCAACGTGGTGTCCTCCATAAGCTTGGAGTGACACTTGCGTGAGGATCTGTTCTGTTCATGCTCGGTACACAACGTCTAATAACACCATCTACTCCTTCTTTATAAAGATGTGGGTCATCCCAAAAGTAATGTCGCAAGTCATAGAAAAACTTTTTCTTTTGTTGGTATGTGAAGCTAGGTGGTATAAATTTAGCAACAATATAATTAGCATAATCAGCATACCAAGGAGTGCTATGAGAAGTACTTATGACATTTAATTGTTCATCAGGAAAGCTATCATCAATAGGTAGTGGGTCATCAAGAACATTCTCTAACCTAGATAAGTTGTCCGCAACGGGGTTCTCTGCTCCTTTTCTATCAACAATATGTAAATCAAATTCTTGCAGCAGGAGAACCCATCTCATAAGTCTAGGTTTTACATCTTTCTTTTCCATAACATATTTAATAGCAGCATGATCTGTGTGAATAGTTACTTTAGAATCAACAATATAGGGTCTGAATTTATCACAAGCAAATACAACTGCTAAAAGTTCCTTTTCGGTAGTAGCATAATTTCTTTGAGCATTGTCTAGAGTCTTACTAGCATAGATAACATTAAATTTCTTATCAACTCTTTGCCCTAGAACATCACCTACAACATAATCACTAGCATCACACATAATTTCAAAGGGTAAATTCCAATCAGGTGGCTGAACAACAGGAGCAGAGACTAATGCTTTCTTAAGTATTTCAAATGCTTCTACACAATCATCATCAAAGACAAATGGTACATTTTTTGTAATAAATTAGTCAGAGGCCGAGAGATTTTTGAGAAGTCCTTAATGAACCTCCTATAAAATCCGGCGTGACCAAGGAAACTTCTTATACCTTTGATGTCCTTGGGACATGGCATCTTTTCAATAGCATCAACCTTGGCTTTATAACTTCAATACCTCTTTCAGAAACTTTGTGCCCCAAAACAATACCTTCATTAACCATAAAGTGGCACTTTTCCCAATTCAAGACAAGATTAGTTTCTTCACACCTCTGCAAAACTCGAGCAAGATTGCTCAAGCAATCATCAAAAGAGGAACCATAGACGAAAAAGTCGTCCATGAAAACCTCACAAATTTTCTCGCAAAAGTTAGAGAATATAGCCATCATGCATCTTTGAAAGGTAGCAGGTGCATTATCTAAACCAAAAGGCATACCTCTATAAGCAAAAGTACCAAAAGGGCATGTAAAAGTAGTCTTTGATTGATCTTTAGCCGACACAGGTACTTGAGAGAAACCAGAATAACCATCTAGAAAGCAATAATGTATATGTTTGCATAATCTTTCTAGCATTTGATCAATAAAAGGTAAGGGGTAATGATCTTCCAAGTAGCCTTATTTAATTTGCGGAAATCAATTACCATCCTATAACCTGTGATAATTCTTTGCGGAATCAATTCATCCTTATCATTAGGGACAACAGTAATACCTCCCTTCTTAGGGACACAATGGACAGGACTTACCCACTGACTATCAGTAATGGGATAAATTATACCTGCCTCCAGAAGCTTGAGTATTTCCTTTCTTACCACTTCTTTCATTTTATGATTCAAACGTCGTTGAGGATCACAAACTTGTTTGGCATCAGCTTCCAAATTTATTTTATGTTGACATAGAGTGGGACTGATGCCCTTAAGATCATCCAGAGTATATCCAATAGCAGCACGGTGCTTTTTCAGAGTTTTCAATAATCTTTCTTCTTCATGCTCTGAAAGGTTAGCACTAATAATGACAGGATATATTTTCTTTTCATCAAGATAAGCATATTTAAGATTATCGAGCAACGGTTTAAGCTCAAACACGGATCACCCTTGGGTGGAGGAGGATCCCTAGGTTTCAACAGCAAATTGTGTTGCGAGAATAGGTTCTGTTTAAAGAATACTTCATCTATTTCCCTTCTTTCATTCATGAACATATCATTTTCATGGTCTAGCAAATAGTGTTCTAAAGGATCACTAGGAGGTACGGCAATAGAAGCAAGACAAATAATTTCATCCTTGCTAGGCAATTCTTCCTCACGATGTTGTTTACTAAATTTAGAGAAATTAGACTCATGAATCATATCATACAAGCCAAAAGTAACAACATTCTTTTTGCAGTCTATCGTAGCATTAACAGTATTCAAGAAGAGTCTACCAAATATAATAGGACAAAAGCTATCTTGTGGAGAACCAAGAACAAGAAAATTAGTGGGGTATTTAGTTTTTCCACACAAGACTTCAACATCTCTAAAAATTCCTATTGGAGATATAGTATCTCTATTGGCAAGTTTAATTGTGACATCAATTTCCTCTAACTCAGCAGGTGCAATCTCATGCATAATTTCTTTGTATAAGTCAATGGGTATAACACTAGCACTAGCACCCATATCACATAGGCCATGATAACAATGATCTCCTATTTTAACAGAAATAACAGGCATGCCTACCACAGGCCTATGTTTATCTCTATCACCGGGTTTAGCAATTCTAGCAGTTTCACCAGAGAATTGAATAACATGCCCATCAATATTAGCAGACAAGAGATCTTTAACAATAGCAATATTGGGTTCTACTTTGACTTGCTCACGAGGTGTATAAGTCCTAGTATTGCTTTTACGAACAACAGTTGAAGCTTTAGCATGATCCTTCATTCTAACAGGGAAGGGTGGTTTCTCAACATAAGAAGTAGGAACAATAGGATCATTGTAAGTGATAGTATTTTCTTCAACTTTAATAGGTGCAGCTACTTTTACTTCTATGGGAGGATGATATTTAAACCACTTCTCCTTGGGGAGATCAACATAAGTAGCAAAAGATTCATAGAAAGAAGCTACTATCTCAGAGTCAAGTCCATATTTAGTGCTAAACTTACGGAAAATATCAGTATCCATAAAAAATTTAACACAATCAAACTTAGGTTTCATACCTGACTCCTTACCTTCGTCGAGGTCCCAATCTTCAGAGTTGCGTTTAATTCTATCTAATAAATTCCATCTGAATTCAATAGGCTTCATCATAAAAGAGCCAGCACAAGAATTATCGAGCATGGTGCGATTGTTACCAGAAAGCCGAGCATAAAAACTTGGCATAATCACTCCTTTTGCGAGCTCATGATTGGGGCATGAATATAACATTGATTTAAGCCTCCCCCAAGCTTGAGGCCAAAAATTATATATATAATTGCGATCACGATGAACAAGATGCATAGGGTAATACTTTTGATGAAATTCCAATTTCACTCTTTTATAGTTCCATGATCTCGTATCATCACATAGCCTATACCATGTCAATGTGTCTCCCTCCAAAGATAAAGGGAAAGCCTTCTTCTTAACAACATCATCGGGTATACCTGCAAGCTTAAATAGTCCAAAAATATCATCCACATAGCGTAGATGTTCGTCAGGATGCTTTGTTCCATCTCCTGCAAAAGTGTTAGCTAGCAGTTTTTCCATCATACCCGAAGGAATCTGAAAAGGAGTTTCATTTTCAATAGGTTCAGTAGGTTCAGTAGCTTGAGGAGAAACTCTTGGCTCAACTGGACGGGGTGAAGATACCCCGAACAAGCCCCTCAAACAATTACTTTCCATAGTAACAAGTGACAGAAAATTCCAGCACACTAAACAAATTTTTCCTTACCAAATTCCACCTACCAAAGGCGCTTCACTCCCCGGCAACGGCGCCAGAAAAGAGTCTTGATGACCCACAAGTATAGGGGATCTATCGTAGTCCTTTCAATAAGTAAGAGTGTCGAACCCAACGAGGAGCAGAAGGAAATGATAAGCGGTTTTCAGCAAGGTATTCTCTGCAAGTACTGAAATAAGTGGTAACAGATAGTTTTGTGATAGGATAAATTGTAACGAGCAAAAAGTAACAAAAGTAAATAAAGTGCAGCAAGGTGGCCCAATCCTTTTTGTAGCAAAGGACAAGCCTGGACAAACTCTTATAATAGGAAAAGCGCTCCCGAGGACACATGGGAATATCGTCAAGCTAGTTTTCATCACGCTCATATGATTCGCGTTCGGTACTTTGATAATTTGATATGTGGGTGGACCGGTGCTTGGGTACTTCCCTTACTTGGACAAGCATCCCACTTATGATTAACCTCTATTGCAAGCATCCGCAAGTACAACAAAAGTATTAAGGTAAACCTAACCATAGCATGAAACATATGGATCCAAATCAGCCCCTTACGAAGCAACACATAAACTAGGGTTTAAGCTTCTGTCACTCTAGCAACCCATCATCTACTTATTACTTCCCAATGCCTTCCTCTAGGCCCAAATAATGGTGAAGTGTTATGTGTCGACATTCACATAACACCACTAGAGGTTAAACAACATACATCTTATCAAAATATCGAACGAATACCAAATTCACATGACTACTAATAGCAAGACTTCTCCCTTGTCCACAGGAACAAACTTAACTAATCACAAAGCATATTCATGTTCATAATCAGAGGGGTAATAATGTGCATAAAGGATCTGAACATATGATCTTCCACCAAATAAACCAACTAGCATCAACTACAAGGAGTAATCAACACTACTAGCAACCTACTAGCACCAATCCCGGACTTGGAGACAAGAATTGGATACAAGAGATGAACTAGGGTTTGGAGATGAGATGGTGCTGGTGAAGATGTTGATGGAGATTGCCCTCTCCCAATGAGAGGAGCGTTGGTGATGATTTCCCCTCCCGGAGGGAAGTGTCCCCGGCAGAACAGCTCTGCCGGAGCCCTAGATTGGTTCCGCCAAGGTTCCGCCTCGTGGCGGCGGAGTCTCGTCCCGAAAGGTTCTATTCTATTTTTTTCTCATCGAAAGAC
This sequence comes from Aegilops speltoides, assembly GCA_021437245.1. NCBI lineage: Eukaryota > Viridiplantae > Streptophyta > Magnoliopsida > Poales > Poaceae > Aegilops > Aegilops speltoides. The sequence continues at coordinate 349,971,960 of CM038147.1, forward strand.
TTCATATAGGAGAAGATGGACGTTGGAGAGCCACCAGGGGGCCCACGAGGTAGGGCGCGCCCGAGCGCCCCCCCTCGTGTGAGCGGTGTGGGCCCCAGCCTTCATATTTGGCGATGATTTTTCTTTATTTATTTTAAGGTATTCCGTGGAGTTTCAAGACTTTTGGAGTTGTGCAAAATAGTACTTCAATATTTGCTCCTTTTCCAGCCCAGAATTCCAGCTGTCGGCATTCTCCCTCTTCATGTAAACCTCGTAAAATAAGAGAGAAGAGCCATAAGTATTGTGATAAAAGCATGATGCAAAATGGACGTATCAAGGTTTCACCCTAACCCTTGCACATCGGTTCCACCGAGTTGATCATATTGGTCCCACCGAAATGCCTAACAGACACATTATGAACTAAATCGGTTCGACCGAGTTTTCTGATTCGGTCCCACCGAGGTTGGTGAATTGTGTGTAACGGTTAGATTTTGTGTGGAGGCTATATATACCCCTCCACCCACTCCTCATTAGGAGGAAAGCCATCAGAACGTGCCTACACTTCCAACATTCATTTTCTGAGAGGGAACCACCTACTCATGTGTTGAGGCCAAGATATTCCAATCCAACCATATGAATCTTGATCTCTAGCCTTCCCCAAGTTGCTTTCCACTCAAATCATCTTTCCACCAAATCCGATCCTATGAGAGAGAGTTGAGTGTTGGGGAAACTATCATTTGAAGCACAAGAGCAAGGAGTTCATCATCAACACACCATCTATTACCTTTTGGAGAGTGGTGTCTCCTAGATTGGTTAGGTGTCACTTGGGAGCCTCCAACTAGATTGTGGAGTTGAACCAAGGAGTTTGTAAGGGCAAGGAGATCGCCTACTTCATGAAGATCTACCCTAGTGGGGCAAGTCCTTCGTGGGCGATGGCCATGGTGGGATAGTCAAGGTTGCTTCTTTGTGGACCCTTCGTGGGTGGAGCCCTTCGTGGACTCACGCAACCGTTACCCTTTGTGGGTTGAAGTCTCCATCAACGTGGATGCACGATAGCACCACCTATCGGAACCACGCCAAAAACATATGTGTCTCCAATTGCGTTTGCATACTCCAATCTCATCCCTTTACTTTCTTGCAAGTTGCATGCTTTACTTTCCGCTGCCCATATACTCTTTGAATGCTTGCTTGATATGTATTGTGAATGGTTAAACTTGTGCTTAAACTCCATGTAAACTTGAAAAACTTAAAAACTGCCAACTTTGTGTGTTAAGGGTCTATTCACCCCCCTATAGACACCTCTTCTCGATCCTTTCAATTGGTATCCGAGCTTTGGTCTCCATTGCTTTGGTTTGAACACCATTGGAGGAAGATGGATGAGTCTACTTTGGGGAGTCTTAGACATAGAGTGCCTATACTTGATGGAGAGTACTTTCATGAGTGGAAAAATGAGATGCTTGTGATTTTCAATGAATATCATTTGAACAAGTACATTACTAGCCCTTGTGCACCTCATGTTGATCCTATGCATCCTACCCTTGATGAGTCAATTGACATGATTCGCAATCTTAGAACTGTTAATCTTATCACTAGAGGTTTGCCTAGAAACTTGATTGGTTGCTTGCCTACTCTCAAGTGTGCCTACACTATATGGAGATTTCTTGAGGAATATTTCCAAATTATTCCTTGCAAAATCTAGATGAGATTCTTCATAAGTCTATTGCCTTGAGTAAGATAAATTCCAATGATCCTAAGTTTAGTGATTGTCTATTTGAGCTTACAAATCTTATGCGTGCCAAAGGACATGTTGGAATTATTAGTAATATTATTTCCGAAGCTATTAGAATTCATAAAGAAGATCATTGTCAAAATCATTTATCTAATGAATCACCCTCTCTAGGAATTGAACCACCACATGACGATGTTGAACATGGATACTATGATGAGGATGATGATAGTGACTATGATCTTGATGATGCAATGAGACACTTTGGTCTTATGGCAAATCTTCGAGGATACATGGCAGGAGGAAAGGAATGGGTCCTTGATAGTGGATGTACCGATCACATGACAGGAGATAAAGATATGTTTCGTGATCTTGCTGAAAACGACGGCCCTCGAAAGTATGTCACTTTTGGTGATAACTCAAAGGGTAAGGTGGTTAGCCTCGGTAAGGTGGCCATCTCACATGATAGCTCCATACAAAATGTCATGCGCGTTGAATCTCTTGGATATAATCTACTTTCTGTTTCTAGACTAGCTGACTTTGGTTTCAATGTCCTATTTAACAAAGTAGATTGCCAAGTGTTTCTTAGAGATAATCATAAAATGGTCTTTACCGGTATACGAAAAGGTGATCTATACATTGTTGATTTCACTAAAAAGGCTCAACCTAGAACTTGCTTAATTGCTAAATCTTCTAAAGGTTGGTTGTGGCATAGACGGTTAGGTCATGTGGGCATGCGAAACCTTGACAAGCTTATTAAAGGTGATCATATCCTTGGTGTTAAAGATGTCATATTTGATAAGGATAGACTTTGCAACACTTACCAAGCAGGAAAACAGGTTGGAGGAAGCCACCCCGTGAAGAACATCATGACCACAAGGAGACCGCTCGAGCTACTTCACATGGATCATTCCCAACGCTTACAAAAGTCTCGGTGGAAACTCATTTGGTCTAGTTATAGTTGATGATTTTTCAAGATTTACGTGGGTGTTCTTTCTCGATGATAAATCGCAGGTCCAAAAGATCTTCAAACACTTCGCTAGGAAGGCCCAAAATCAATTTGAAGTGAAGATCAAGAAGGTTCGCAGCGACAACGGAACGGAGTTCAAGAATGCCAATGTGGACACCTTTCTTGATGAAGAAGGGATTTCACATGAGTTCTCGGCTACGTACACACCTCAACAAAATGGAGTTGTTGAGAGGAAGAACCGGACGCTCATCGAAATGGCGAGAACGATGCTTGATGAACACAAGATGCCAAAACACTTTTGGGCGGAAGCGGTTGAGACAGCTTCTCATGCAACAAATCGCTTGTATCTTCACAAGCTACTCGGCAAGATGGCATACGAGCTCCTCACCGGTAACAAACCCCAAGTTGGATACTTTCGAGTATTCGGCTCCAAGTGCTACATTCTTGATAAGCATCGTCGTTCTAAATTTGCTACTAAATTTCATGAAGGTTTCCTACTTGGTTATGGCTCAAACTCTCACACTTACCGTGTCTACAACAATTTCACCCGAAAGGTTGAAGAGACGGTAGATGTGAAGTTTGATGAATCTAACAGCTCGCAAGTAGAGCAATTGCCAATTGATGTAGGAGATAAAGATCCTTCAGATGCAATCCAAGACTTGTCTATTGGCAAGGTCCGTCCAATGGAGGTGAAGGAGAGTACCTCGTCTGTCCAAGTGGAAGCCTCTACCTCATGACAAGGTGAACCAAGAGTTGATATGGAGGCATCCACAAGTGGGACACACCAAGATGAAGAAAACGAGGAAGTACACCAAGATGAACCGCATTAACCTCCTTCTCCACCATGACAAGAGAATGACAACGTCAACAATGAAGAAGGCCAAGAAGAAGAACGAGATGACGAAGAAGATGTTCCACCCCGATCAAAGCAAAAGCTCTCACGAGTTCGAGCAAGAGTTGCTAGATACCATCCCATCGAGCAAATCTACAATGATATCCAAACTGGGAGAATCACTCGCTCTAAATCTCGTTTTGCTAACTTGTGTGAACATTATTCATTCATCTCTACCATTGAACCCATGAAGGTTGAAGAAGCATTGGAAGATCCGGATTGGACAAATGCCATGCATGAAGTACTACACAACTTTGAGAGAAACCAAGTGTGGACATTGGTCGAGAAGCCAAAACACGTGTTTCACAAGAAGCAAGATGAAGATGGACAAGTAGTTCACAACAAAGCACGTCTCGTCGCCCAAGGCTACACTCAAGTCGAAGGTATGGACTATGGTGAGACATATGCCCCCTGTAAGTGCATCTAGTGCCCCTTAGTGATTTTGGTGTATTGAAGACTTATAGGTTAAGTGACTGATGCGTTTGTGAGTGTACACACGTCTATAAGTCTATGAGGAGTTTGATATTTACAGAGAAAGTCGACCCTAAAATGAAGTTCTCCGATGAAGACTTTGATAATCTGAAGACTTTCTGAAGACTTTGAAAGTGAAGAATTTGGTGTGACCTTGAAGACTTGGTATTCACTTGAGGAACATGAAGCGTGAAGACTTTTGTTTTCGTAGTTTCATTTTCTCTTTCTTGAGTCATAGGAAACACCGTATTGTTAAAGGGGGTCGAGGAAATACTAAGGAAGAATTTCCATGTGATGCTCAACTCAAAATCCCACACCTACCAATCCCTTCGAGTGAAGCCATTGGAAATCTCATATAGTTCAGTCAAGTTCTTGATGTGGAGAGACGCAGTTCTTCTAGTCGTGATGACTTTGCTTTCGGCCGAGGAGTTAGGAATTCGCCGGTCACAATTGCCGACCTGATGAGGAACATGGTAGCCACGAGGAATTTGAGTGTCAAATTTCCGACCGTTCTTTATCTTCTTGGCTGTCCAAAATATCTTATCCACCTAACGGTCATATCATTGAAGGGCATTTATGTCTTATCATGTCGGACTGCTCCCTAGGCTATGAATAGCCACCCCCTACAACCACTAGTTGGTTGGCTGCTCCGAGAGAACTTGACACTTGTCATTTGAGGGCAACCCATCCTCCGAGGACTTTGAGCGAAAATCATCAAGTGAGGAAAATCCAAAACCAAACCCCCACAAACCCAAAGTGATTGAGCATCACTGAAGAAATTGATCCCGCGTGGATCCGACTCTTGTTACCTTTGAAGATTGTGCTTCTTCTAGATGGTTAGGCGTCAAGGTCTAGAGCATCCAAGAGGAATTGTGGATCGCCGAGTGACCAAGTCTGTGAAGGTTTGGAAGTCACCTGAAGACTTACCACGAGTGATTGGACGAGACCTGCGTGGTCTTAGTTCAAGGAGAATACGGTGAGGACTGGGTGTCCTGAGTTGCGGCTCAGAGACTAGGTGTCCGGGACTGCGTGTCCTCGAGTTTAAATACTCAGCCGCTCCAACCAGACGTACAACTGAGACAACAGTTGGAATTGGTTTACCAAATCATTGTCTTCACCAACTAACTGGTTCTATTTCCTCAACCCTTTCATTTCCTCATTACTGTGTTGAATGTTGTTCATATCTGTGCTTGAAGACTTTGGTGAAGACTTTCACAAATTCCTCGGTTGAATTTCTTGATCATGTCTGTCTTCATCCTGTTATCCTGTGTTTACGCTTTACGTACTCTGTGTTAGTCTTCATTTCATCATGATGACTATGTTTGTATCTGTTATGTTTACCTCTGAGTACTTATTCCGCTGCAAGTAGTTCTTCGCTAAGGAATTTCCTCACCGCAAATTCCTCGATGAAGAATTTATAAAATCTCCTATTCACCCCCTCTAGTCGATATAACGCACTTTCAATTGGTATCAGAGCGAGGTACTCCCTTGTTCTATGTGATTTTGGTTTAACCGCCTGGAGTTTTAGTTATGTCGACCGCAGGTATGATCAAGGTCTCGGCTGGGTGTCCTACCTTTGATGGGACGGACTACCCCTACTGGAAGAACAAGATGCGAATGCATCTTGAGGCAATTGATAACAATCTCTGGTATGTTGTGGAAAATGGTGTCCCCTCTGTCACTCCCTCACTGAATGCTACCGATGTGAAGAGATTCAAACAACTCGATTCCCAAGCGAAGAATATCATATGTGGCCATCTGAGTAAAGGACAGTATGGAAGAGTGAGTGCTTTGGAAACTGCTAAGCTTATCTAGGATAGGCTGTCCAAAGTGAATGAAGGAGTCTCAACTCAGCGTGACTCTCGAGTTGATGTTCTTCGGAATCTCTTCAACCGCTTCAAAAGACTCGACAATGAAAATGTCCAACAAACCTTTGATCGCCTCACTGCCATTTCAAATGAGCTTCAAGCCCTCGGTGCCACTGACATCACTGATCATGAAGTAGTGAAGAAACTGTTGAGATCGCTTGATTCCTCATTTGATACTCTGGGACTGATGATACAAGAACGTGCTGACTACAAGTCGCTTGATCCTGCTAATATCCTTGAAAGGCTAAACACTCACGAGTTCGACTTCTTTGAAAGAGATCTCTATGGTTCAAACTATGGCAAACCACGTGCCCCGAAGGCCAAGGCGTGTCGACTCTGAATATGAGGATTACGGTAGTAGCCTTGGTGATCTGAAGAATTGAGCGAGGAGCTAGCACTTTCGTGAAGAAATTCCAGAAGTTCTCAAGACGTGGTCGCTTTGGAAAATCCTCAAGAAGCAGTGATTCCTCATCTAGTGACTATAAGAGAAGGTTGTGCCACAAATGCAAGAAACCTGGTCACTATATCCAAGATTGTCCTCAGTGGGAAAAGGAAATGAAGAAGAAGAAATACAAGGATTACAGTTCTGATGATGCAAAGAAGAAGAAGAAATCGTCAAAATCTTCGTCATCAAAATCCTCGAAGTCTTCATCTCACAAGAAGAGCAGCTCCAAGAAGGCTCGGGCATTCATTGGCAAGGAAATGGACTCTGAAGCTAAATTTGAGGAAAATGATGAAGAGGAGGCGTCTGAAGAATCTGAATCTGGTGTGGCGAGTCTGGCCGTCGCTACTGCTTTCGTCAGCAAGTCCATCTTCAACACTAAAGAAACTGAATCCACCGACAAGCCTGATGAAGATAATGATGGCTACGCTCCCACCTACTGATTCATGGCGAAAGGTGCTAAGGTACTCAAATACAACTCCTCTAAATCTAGTGAAAATGAATCTGATGAGGGTCTTAAGCCCAGCTACTCTAAACTTGCTAAGATCGCTGTAAAACAACAACGGGCTTTTGAAAAGGTTAAAAACATGCTAGATAAAAGTGATGATATGTTGGGTGAAGAAATGGATCGCACTAAAGCCACGATGAAAATCTTGAGACTTGATCTAGGTTTGATAACCTTCAAGGTCATCATAACGCTCTCTTATCTGATCATGAGAAACTTTCTTATGAATTTCTTCAAGAAAAGCAAGATCACGAGAAGCTTTCTCTTGAATCTCTTCAAAGAAAGGAAGACCTTGAAAAGCTAAGAGTGTGTTATGAAGATCTTCAGAAGGAGCGCGATTCATTACTAGCTCAACAAATCAGCGCTTCTCAGGAAGAATTTGTTCCTCCATGCTTAAAGTGCATTGAACGTGAATCTGCTAATTCTTCACCTGAATGTTCAAATGCTTCAACTGCTACAAATTCTTCATCTGCCTCTACTATCACTAATTCCTCATCTGAGGACATTGCTAGTATCACTGACAATGCAGGGCTGAAGGAATTGTACATGACAGGCATGTACAAAAGCCTCAAAGGGCATCAGACACTTTGTGATGTGCTCAAAAAGCAGATCCTCAACAGAAACCCTAGGAAAGAGGGTATTGCATTTGAGAGGAAACTTAATGCTGATGGAACATATTGGAAACCTGAGCAGTACCCCAAAACCTCATGGGTTGCTGCAAAGGGACCTCCAGTTGATCCATCTAACTTATCTGGCTTTACATGTGAATCTTCTCATTCTTCTGATGAGTCATTTGACTCCAACTATAAACTGTTCAAAAATAAGAATGGTGAAGTATTTGCTAGATATGTTGGCACTAACTGTAGGAACGGTTCCCCTATGAAGAAAATCTGGGTTCCCAAAAGTTATGTTGAAAGTCTTCAGGTGAATGTCCTCATGACACCACCTGTGAAGAACAGGAACCCTAGATCAAATTCTTCATATGGACCAAACTCTTCATATGGATCCAAGTCCTCATATGGACCAAATTCTTCACATGGATCAAATTCCTCAACTCGATCAAAGTCCTCATATGATTATCATCTTGCTAACAACTTTGTCTCGCAGGGTAGAGCTAAGGGCTATGAATATGTGCATTATTCTTCAAATCATTATGTTCATAAGTCCTCGAAGAATTATTCTGCTTATTCATATGCTTACCCTAAACCCTCTTATGTGAAACGAAACGGTTTGGCAACTTTGCCACCTTTCTCATATGGTGCTCGCAGAATGTTGAATTCTTTGCCACCCCTCCAGATGTGGGTGGTGAAGAAAAGAACTAATCTCTTATGCAGGTCAGTCTCGGGCGTGCTTTAACGTCTGAAGAATTTCTTTGGGACTGACTAAATTGCTGAAAGGGCGCAGCGAATCATGATGAAATGAACTTTCATTTCACACGTCCTCATCTTGCTATATCTATTTACTTTGCTTGATGAAATTCATCGATGAACTTGATATCATATTCTTCATTGATGAAGCATATGAGATTGTAAGCTACACTAATTCATCTGCGGGATGATCAACCCAAAACTCTTGAATGGTTCCTCGATAGTGGATGTACAAATCACATGACTGGTGACAAGAATCTATTGATGGATGCTCCTTTATCACCGTCACCTCTGAAGCATATCATCTTTGCTGACAAAGGCAAAAGTCGTATTGGGTCTTGGTAAGGTTGCAATCTCTAAGGATAAACACATGGACAAAGTCATGCTTGTTGAGTCCTTAGGATACAATCTCATGTCAGTCTCAATGCTTTGTGATCTTGATATGGTTGTCGTCTTTGGCAAATATCGCTGTGTTGTGATTATGGAAGCTGACAATTCCAAAGTCTTCGAAGGCTTTAGGAGAGGAGATCTGTATATTGTTGATTTCTCTACAGGACCACAACCAGCCGTGTGTCTACTTGCAAAATCTTCAGAAGGCTGGCTATGGCATCGACGACTTGGTCACGCAGGCATGAGGAATTTGAACACGCTTGCGAAGAAGAAGCATGTCATTGGCATTGAGAATGTCAAATTCCTCAAGGATCACTTATGCGGAGCCTGTGAAGCTAGAAAAATGACCAAGGCCAAGCATCCAAATAAGACTATCATGACCACTACCGTCCATTGAATTGCTTCACATGGACCTCTTTGGACCTAATCATTATTCAGCGGTCACTAATGATGCATCTCTATATGGTTTTGTCATTGTTGATGATTATTCTCGATATACATGGGTACACATTGTTACTTACAAACATGAAGTGCGGGAAGTCTTCAAGCGATTTTCCTCGAGGGCTTCAACCAACTTTGGTGTGAAGATCAAGCATATCGAAGTGACAATGGGCCGAGTTCAAGAATTCGGTCTTGATGCCTATCTTGATGAACTTGGTATTACTCATGAGTTATCTGCTCCCTATACTCCTCAGCAGAATGGCGTCGTGGAGCGCAAGAACAGAACTCTTGTTGAGATGGCTCGCACTATGCTTGATGAATACAAAACGCCTCAGCGTTTTTGGATTGATGCAATTGATACTGCGTGCCACATCATCAACAGAGTATATCTTCAAAAATTCTTCAAGAAGACTGCCTATGAACTCCTCACTGGCAAGAAACCTAATATGAGTTATTTCAAAGTCTTCGGTGCTAAATGTTGGATTAGAGATCCTCACCACAACTCTAAATTTGCACCAAAAGCACACGAAGGTTTTATGCTTGGTTACGGAAAGGACTCGCACACCTACAGAGTCTTCAACATTGTTCTTCACAAGATTGTTGACCTTTGTAGATGTGCGGTTCGATGAAACTAATGGCTCGCAAAGAGAGCACCTACCTTCATGTTAGATGAACCAGCACCAAGATGCTATCAAGCTCAAGGCAACCGAGGATGTCATTCCCATCTTGAAGAATCTGCTGAAGAATTCATTCCTGTTCATGAAGAGCGTCGAGTGATGCACCAAGAACATGATCGGGAAAATGGTCTTTGAAGAAAATGCTGATCAAAATCCTCGGCGACAACCAGCTCATCCTCGCATTGCAAAAGAAGTGCAAGTGGAGAAGATTATCGATGACATTAGCGCACTGGGTCCTCTCACACGCTCAAAAGCTTCACATTTATCTAACTTTTGTGGGCACTATGCTTTTGTCTCTATCACAGAGCCCACTAAGGTAGATGAATCATTTCGAGCCGCGGAGTGGATTCAAAGCTATGCAAGAAGAATTACATCGATTCGAGCTTAACAATGTCTGGGAATTGGTCAATCGCCCAGATCCTCGCAAGCATAATATCATTGGAACAAAGTGGATCTACCGCAACAAGCAAGATGAAAATGGACTAGTGGTGAGGAATAAGGCACGACTAGTAGCTCAAGGCTACACACAGGTTGAAGGAATTTATTTCGATGAAACTTTTGCACCTATTGCTAGACTTGAGGCTATTCGCATATTACTCGCTTACGCTAACCATCATGACATCATCTTATATCAAATGGATGTGAAAAGTGCATTCCTCAATGGTAAGCTTGAGGAAGAAGTATACGTTGCTCAACCCCCAGGTTTTGAAGATCCAAAGAATCCTGACAAAGTCTTCAGACTCAATAAGGCTCTCTATGGCCTCAAGCAAGCCCCTCGGGCGTGGTATGATACATTGAAGGAATTCTTCGTGAAGAATGGCTTCACACCCGGTTCACTCGACCCTACTCTCTTTACTAAATCTTATGATGGTGAACTGTTTGTGTGCCAAATATATGTTGATGATATTATCTTTGGATGTCTTGACCAACGTTATAGTGATGAATTTGCCTATATGATGAGTGAAGAATATCAAATGTCTATGATGGGAGAGTTGAAATTCTTCTTAGGTCTTCAAATTAAATCGGCGGCAAATGGCATATACATATCTCGGAGAAATACCTCAAATATGTCTTGAGGAAATTCGGCATGCAAGATTGCAAAGGCGTCAAAATTCCTATGCCCACAAATGGCCATCTATGCACTGATGAAAATGGTATTGAATTCGATCACAAGGTATACCGCTCCATGATTGGTTCTTTATTGTACTTATGTGCATCTAGGCGGATATAATGCTTAGTGTTTGCATGTGTGCCCGATTTCAAGCTGCACCAAGGAATCACACCATAAGGCTGTGAAGCATATTCTTGATATCTAGCTCACACACCAACACTAGGACTATGGTACCCCAAGGGCTCTACTTTTGATCTCATTGGATATTACGACTCGACTATGCTTTGGTGATCGTGTGGACCGCAAGTCAACATCCGGTACTTGTCATTTCCTCGGACGATCTTTGGTGCATTGGTCATTGAAGAAAGCAGAATCGTAGATCACCTTTCTTTGAAGCTGAATACATCGCTGCTGGTTCATGCTGTGCTCAACTGCTTTGGATGAAGCAAACCCTCAAGGACTATGGCGTTAACGTGAAGAATGTGCCTCTCCTCTGCGACAATGAGAGTGCCATCAAGATTGCTCACAACCCAGTTCAGCACTCGAAGACAAAGCACATCCAGATTCGTCATCATTTTCTTCGTGATCATGTGTTGAAGGGCGACATCTCCATCGAGCATGTGAAGATCAAGAACAGTGGCTGATATCTTCACCAAGCCCTTGGATGAGAAGAGATTTAGCAAGTTGCGGTGTGAGCTAAATATCTTAGAATCTTCGAATGTTCTTTGAAAAGGACACACATCCTAACCCTTATGCAGAATTGATGACTTAGATGTGCAACACAAGAAGAAACGTTTTTCTTCAATCAATGAAGAATAACACTCTAAGTGTGAAGAAATTAATGAAGAATTTGATTCTTAGAACCCTACGACAATTGTACGCGGTATCTGAAATCATCATTCTTATACGGTGGGCCACGCCACCACAAAAAGTTGAAAATCTTCAATTTGAGTTTTTCCTCATTTTTGGAATTCTTTAGTTTTTCAAATTCTTCAACTTTGCAAAATCTTCACTGTTTCCGCCGTTTTTCTTCATTGGTTATATATAAATATATGAGTTATGTCCTCTACAGCATTCACTTATGGCTATTTCTTCAAGTTGCGTTTTCTGCTAAGTGAATGTGATCGGACCCTTCCCCCTCTATGCTATACTCAACCCAATCTATTCACAAATTCTTCATGTGCGTTCTATTTGAAACTCGTTCAAAGTCTTCACTGTGTCCTTGTCAGCTGAAGAAATTGCGAACGAAACGTTAAAACAAATCTTATCCAGATTTTTGGTTTTACCGCTCAAACTGTTCCGCATCCCACGATGCATTATTATATTCACCCACGATCTTACACGATCTCATCTGCACAGTACGTGGGTGAGACATGTCGCGTGAAGGAGAAAGGGCAGGGGCATGTTCGTCCCAAAATCTTCGAGCGAACAGTTTTTACCGTGGCTATAAATACCCCTCTCCCCTTCCTTACTTCATTTACTCCGCTCGGTCGCTGTCTCTCGCTCGAGCTCTCCTCAAACCCTAGCGCCGCCGCTACTCCATCGCCGCCGGTGAGGAAGAGCTTCACTGCCTCGACCTCGTCGCCGTCGTACTCGCGCTGGCTGCGGAAATCTTCACTCCGCCGCCGCCATAGCTGTCTCCCTCTGCCAAGTTAGGGCGTGGGAAATCTAAGTTGACGAACGTCCCCGCTGTTCATCTCTGTTCGTCGTGTTCTTCGGCTCGGGTAATTAAAAGTTACTTTTATTACTCACTTTGATTCTCAAGTTTTCCTGAAAATCTTCAAATGTGTTTTATTCCTCAAATCTTCACACATATGAACACCTCACACACTGTATGCTCTTGATCCATCTCTCTAAGCACTCATTTTCTTCAAGATTCCTCAATTGTGCGGATTTTCGATCTGTACAACTCTGGAACCTAAGACAAGAGCGCTTAGTGAAATTCCTCAAGGCTCAACTGGTCAAATTCCTCAAAACTTGTCTTTTCGAAAAATCTTCTGAGAACGCATATGACCTCTCCAAATTCCTTGCACCTACACTCTGTTCACAGTACTCATGTCCGCCTGAATCACTAGGTTCTCATCAACTTAACTCATTTGCAGCGTTCCTCGAAGAAAAATTGCATACTTCTTCAGAGTGTTCAATTGTTCAAATTCCTCATCTGAAGAAAATGGCTGAAGGAAAGAGACCGCAGAAAGGAGGAAAGAAACCAGAGGTCATGACTGCTTTCGAAATCCCTGATGACATATACAAAGATTATTGCACACCTGATGAAGCCAAGTTTGGCAAAGAGAACAAAAATCAGCGCAAAGTGCGCATCCAGAGGATTGAACGAAGATGGGCACGAGAATGGAGGGAATATCGATATGTTACTCCTAAGTACATGAAGAAATTTGCCTTAAATCCTCCATGCCCAAGAGCTCCATTGGCACCTGGCCAAGTAGCTGATCCCACCAGCATCAAGCGTGGTGAGGACTTTCCTGAAGAATGGGCTAGGCGCCAAGCAAAACTGGCAAGACAGGCCAAGGAGGCAGTGAGGAAATTCAATGAGGATTCTGCGCTGCTGCTGCTCTTGAGACCTCGGTCAAGCCGAGGAAATCAATGCCAAGAAGCTCTGCTCGTAAGCCAAGTGCTTCACCTTGGCGCCCTCACGGCCAAGTTCCTCGATTCGCCCTCACGGCAAATTCCTCGAGACTCTGCTGCTCCACCAAAGTCCTCGGCAGCTCCTCCAAGTCCTCAACTCCTGTGCATCCGGCTACATGTCAAAGGACTCGGGGTTTCTCAATTGCTTCGTGTCTCGGCAAGTTCCTCACCGCACCAATGTCCTCATCAGCCCAACTCTGCTGAAGACAAAAGCAACAATGGGCGCGGTCCTCGGCCAAGTCCAAGAAAGAAACAGGTTGCCTTCCAAGTGCCCTCTGATGACGAGGCTTCTGATGAAGAACTTGCAGAAATCATTAGAGACACACAAGCAAAGGCCGCTAGAGCCAAAGGCACATCTGTGCCACTGCTTTTGGATCCGAAGAAGATCCTCGACTACATTGACTTATGGCATCAGGATCCCAACACTCCAATGCCTGATCTGCCTCTGACTCCTGGTCAAAGTCATATGCTGACCCATTTCATCTCTCCAGAGAAATGGAAGTTTGAAAACGCTCGTGAGATAAAGAGAGCTCAAGCTAGAAAGGAGAAGCTTCTGAAGAAGAACGTTGTCGGTGACACCAAGAACTTCTCAAGGCTCAATCTGAGATCAAGCCCTCGGCAAGGACTTGATGCATACAATGCTGATTGGCAAGGAGCCAAAGTGAGATTCGCCAACTTGACGAAGAAAATGACAACTATTGCAACCCCATCGCAACAAGAAAATCCTCGGGTTGCAGACTCTGCTCAACTCTTTGAAGAACATGCCAAGACACAGCTGATGACTCTCGACCTGCTGATGAAAACACAAGTTCCAAGGCTGATGACTTCATCCCACCATTGAAGAAATTGCCGGGGCATCCACTAGTGGTGCGCTGAAGAATCTGAAGAAATCGAGGGCAATTGCATCACCTGCGCTGAAGAAAATCAACCACGATCCTCGGCTCCTCCGCGCCAACACCAACTCCAATTCTTCCTTCGCCTATGAAGTGAAGAAGACCAAGGCTGCAGAGCGAGCTGCGATGAAGAAAAGGAAGGCATCGGTATGTCAAATTCTTGGCTGCGAAGAAAATGAAGCCGATGACCAGCTCACTTGAAAATCCTATTGATGCCGTTCCGATTTCCTCCATGTCATCTAAGGAAATTGTTCCTTATGGAGAAGATTACAAGATCCCAAGCGGATCTGATGAAGAAAATCATTCTGCTTCTACTTCAGAGCAGTTTGATGAAGAAATTGAAGTGGAAGCATTCCCTTCAACGCCAGTCATTTCCTCACCTATGCCTCAGTTCACAGCTGAAGAGGCTGGTGTTGAGGAAATTGAAAAAGAAGATGAAGATGTGGACATTGGATGCACTACACCAGTGATGAACGATGACTTTTGGGAAAGTCAGCATCCCAATACTCCTCTCTTCACTCCTATCCAACAAATCCCTCAGTCCCCGGCAACCACTATTCAAATGGGCTCTAAAGATACTCATCCCACATCGTCTGTTCATGAAGAAATTCCAGCCGCTAGTGCTGAAGAACCTGCTGCTGCAGATCCCCAAACTGCACAAGAAGAGGAACCAGAAATTCCTCAGCCTGAAGCACCTGAGATCGTGATTCCTGAGGTTGTGCTGCAAATCACTGACACTCCTCTGCCCAAGCCGAAGAATCCGTTCTCAAGCAAGCAAAAATTCAAGGCTGAAGACTTTTCTGAGCATGTGTTCTTCACCGATTATAATCCATATGACTCTGCTCGCATAAGGAAGAGGCGTTTCTGGACTGCTACTCAAGCCAACTTCTATTCCTCAGTGCTCTTTGACAAGGACAAAATCTTCGATCATGAGCATATTCCTCATGTGGATATGGAATCTCTGCCGTGCTTGAGCTAGTCCTCGAGTTATTCACGATGCAGGACTCTTGAACTTCTGCTGACGATATCGTGATTGGAATGAAGAACTCATTCTTCAATTCTACGCCACACTGCATATCACCGGAGATGCTGAAGATATCAATTCATGGGTGCTGGATTGGATGACCGAAAACACTCACTATAAGGCACCAGCAACTGAATTGCTTTGTGTCCTTCCTCTTGATCCTCCCCATGACAGTGCACGTTGCATCTACAATGACCGTGAACTCACAAATCATTATATGCAAGTGCTCATGAAGCCTTTGAAGCCAGGGCAGGCCCCTCGAACCAAATTCCTAGTCAAGGAATTGCTTTATGTGCCTCGGACTGTCTATCGAATCCTGACGAAGACAATGAGTCCTATCAAAGGCCACGACTCAAATGATGAAGATGTCGTTGGCATCATGAAGAACATGCTTTTCAACATCATTCATGGCGTTCCCGTCAACTTCCATGATTTATTCATGAGGACTCTGGCTAATGTTGCTATGTCACCTTTTGAGCTGAAGCCCTATGCGCCTTGGATTATGAGATTCATAAGGGCAAGATCTTCACTGAATTACAAGGCTAACATTCGAACCATGGTAGCTACTTGCCTCCCATTGAAGTCCTCAGCGACCGGTTTCATCATCGATGATAAAGGCAAGGCAGCTGTTGTGATTGATGAAGGCACTCGTCCATTGGATGGTCAATTTAAATGCGGCTACATCTTATTCTACCAATGACGATTATGCCACACATGACACCGCCAAGCAAATACCTCAAATGAAGCAAAAGCCTCAAGCCACGGCTCGGGTGATGGTGACCGTGAGTTACTCCTCGGTCTTCATCGGAAGGTTGATCGCAATCACAAATGGGTGAAGCGTCGGTTTGCTGCAATTCTTCACAACATGACCTCAACACATAATGCAGTGAAGAAGAACCAGTATCACCTTCATGAAACCCTCAACCGCACCTAGGCTGTTCTCACTCATGTATATTCATGGAAAACTGAAGACTATGGGTCTCCGGAAGCATTTGGTGGTCGCACCACCTCCAAGAAATTCAAGAGAGTCAAAGTTCCCGATCCGTGGCCAGCTCTTATTCTTCATCGCGTGGCCGATGAGCATGAAGATTTGGGCGACAACTGCGGCAGGCCCTACTTCAACAAACAACCCGACAACGCCTGGCGCTCCTCCATCAACTTGAAATTCTTGAGGCGTTAGTCCTCGGTTTGATCCTTTTGGTCATTTGATGACAAAGGGGAGAAATCTGAGTTAGTCTTCAAGCGGGTTTATATTATGGGCGTTACATTAAGTTACAACTCTCGTTCTTCGAAACTTTTTATTGGATCGAGTTGTAATCTTAAAACCGATGGTGCCCTGATACTTTTGGACGGTGCATGGTGCTCTGACTCTGATGCACTATGCTCTGATACTTTTGATGAGTTATTCGCATGCTTATTCCTCGTTAATATTATTGCACGCATGTTGAATCTCATCGAGCACCATATTCATCATGCATTTCAAATTCTTCATATAATATATCAAATCGTGTATGAATTACAAGATATAGGGGAGATCTCCATGATTCAATTCTTCAAATGTGCATTGCCTCAAAAGCAAATTCCTCACTATGCACATATTAAGGGGGAGTTCTTCTATATCTTGCAATCAAATTCCTCAGTATCAGTATTTACACTTCATATATTCATCCTCGTTGAAAACTTATCCTATGTTGTCATCAATCACCAAAAAGGGGGAGATTGTAAGTGCATCTAGTGCCCCTTAGTGATTTTGGTGTATTGAAGACTTATAGGTTAAGTGACTGATGCATTTGTGAGTGTGTCGTGGTTCTAAGTCTGACAGTAGAATAGGGGGTAGGTAAGGAGAGGCGAGGTCCTAGCTATGGAGTAG
Source organism: Aegilops speltoides (assembly GCA_021437245.1). Lineage (NCBI taxonomy): Eukaryota > Viridiplantae > Streptophyta > Magnoliopsida > Poales > Poaceae > Aegilops > Aegilops speltoides. The sequence continues at coordinate 349,989,229 of CM038147.1, forward strand.
TTGTGAAGACAAGCGATGTACGAGTTCAGGCCCTTCTCGGAAGAAGTAACAGCCCTACGTCTCGGAGCCCTGAGGCGGTCTGCGGTCGAGTGGATTATGAATATGGGTATTACAAGAGTGCGAACCCCTCCATCTGTGGAGGGGGGTGGCTTATATAGAGTGCGCCAGGACCCCAGCCAGCCCACATAATGGAGAGGTTAAAGTACATTAAGCCTAGGGCGTTACTGGTAACGCCCCTCATAAAGCGCCTTAACTATCATTAAGTCTATTCAATAGCAAGCCGTTGCGTTGCGAGTGTCTTGACCTTACGGTGGTCGAGTGAGTCTTCATGGTCGAGTGAGTCTTCCATGGTCGAGTCCTTCGATCCAAATCGAGTGGATTCCTCTTTGGTCATTGGAAGATGATCTCTTCTAAGAGTGTCCTTGGGTAGGGCGTTTAGGTCAGAGCCTATGACCCTACCCTAGGTACATGAATCCATCATTAGCCCCGAATGGATTGAGGCTTGAGTGAAGGAGGAGTTGACATTGTTTCGATTGTCTTTTGCATCTTGGGTAAGTGTTGTCTTGGATCAAGATCTTCTCTGTTGATGACAAGCGACTTTTCTTCATCGACTCGATCCATTCTTGTTCTTTAGTCGAGTGACCTTCTTTTACTTTGCTATTCGGCGGCGGATTGCGGAAATCTCGCGCCAGAGACCGATCTGTCGCTCATGGATCTCGCGGGATCTGAAATTTGGGGAAGCGCGCAAGCGAAACGGATCTGGCGCTCGGATGGGCGTAACGGGGCGCCTCGATCTCAGCGCCGCTTTTTCCGCCACGTATCGCGCAGATGCAACTGTTTGGGATATGATTAGATTGTTCGGGTCCACTGTCATCCACTCGGAAGGATGCTATAAATGCGACTCGCGGGGCTTCACCAAGATACCCGTTCTTCCTTCTCTGCTCTCTTCATCTTCGCCCTCTGCAACCGCTGCCGCTCATGCTACTTCCTCTCCTGCGCATTCCGCCGGCAGCCATGGGCAAAGAAAGACGGCGGTCTTGAGCGTCTTGAAAGAAAGCGTCGGCGGCGGAGAAAGCGTTAGCGGCGAGAAGGCGAAGGGAGATCTACCGGCATGGCGGTTCCTCGTCGAGATCTCGCTTGCGAAGGGCTAGGTCGAGGAGATTGGATCGATCGACCATCAAGGAGAAGGATCTCCTCGATATGGCCGACGACGGGTTGATCCCCACGGCGCCGCGAGCTTCACGCCAAGAGTGGCAGCCTCGGTAGGAAGAGGGTGAGTGTGTGCTCTGGCCACCCATGTCGACCGAGGATTTTCGCTGCCGCCGAGTGTTTTCTTTGGGGTTTTCTAAATTTCTTGAGCCCAGCTCCACCATTTTACTCAAACTCCATCGCGTATCTTGCTGCGTTTGTGTCTATGTGCAAAAACTTCCGGGCTGTCGACCGCCTTGGGGGCTTGTTCAAGTATATCTTCACATGTCGCTCTCGGTGTGAAGAAGGCAAGCCCCCAGTGACGAGAAGACAAAGTAGTTCAGATGTGTGGTGGCTTAGGGGTCAGTTGAGGAACAAAAGCACCTTCCCAGCTATGTCTTTTCCCGAGTCGGTCGGGGGTGGCGATCGACCTGGTTCTCTGCGCCGAGCGAGACGCACGCCGGAGACGATCGGCGGTCTTCTGCATTCACCATGAGTCGAGTGAGCAGACCCTCCTCCACGAAGGTGGTTCGGAGGAGAGAGCTGAGGTGAAGATGTTGATGGATCGCGTGGTGCAGCTGGTTCGGGATGGCGTGGCTGGAATGGACCTCTTGGAGGTTTTTCTTGGGGCCGAATCCAGCCTCTTGATTCGAACCCTTGCATGTGGCTGTCTTCTGACACCAAGACGAGACTCGCGTCCACCCGAGGCGTCGGCGATGCCATAGTGGAAAGATGGATGGCTGCGATCACTTTGGGAACAAGGACAACCCTCGCGGATCCCGGAGGATTTCCCCACTTGATCACAACAGCGTTCGGAAAAGGTACATTGCTCTGTTTTCCATTATACATCCGTCGAGTGTGTTTACGTGACTTGGTCGATGAACTACGCTTTGATATTTCCGTGGCCCTTACCGAGCTATACTCAATGCCCAATGGCGCTCGACCACTCGGCGAGGAGGGGAAGCCAGTGAGGCGAGCCGGAAGAGTGGGATTGAGACGCTGCGAAGATGGCGGCGGCGATGATGATGATGACGAGGATGATGATGGCGAGGATGAAGAGGAGGAGGTTGCACCACCGCGCTCGGAAAGGCGGTCAAAACTTGTGCACGACCCTTGATGAGCAGCGGTAAGGGAGTTGCGACCGTCTCGCGATCGACCAAACGCATACAGGACCGCTTCTCGGTGCCGACCGAAGCGCGCCGAAGCGATCGAAGGTAGCCCGTCGAGGACAACCAAGCCTCTGCCAAAAATGAAGGTGTCCATCCCCACCATCTCGGGGTAAACATATTGCTTAAGTCTTCTGTTCTATATAAGTTTTATCTCTGGTTGATACTTGAATCGGTCGGTGATTCTTTGGAACTTCAGCTGCGACTTCCGAAACCTCAGGCAAGGCCGAGGACCATGAGATGGAGGACACCGCGACCTCAAATCCTGGTACTGTATCCTTAATTCTGTTCTTAGTCGGCTGACTCATAGTTTCTGACTTTGACTCTTTTCTGAAGCTCTAATCAATGACATTATCACTCTTCCCGGCGACGATGATGAGGATGAGGAGCCATTGAAGACTAGGAGGAGCAGGAAGGCATCTCTTGGCAAAGTAGCCCAAGATGTGTGGCGCCGAGACCGTTGTGGCGGAAGGAGAGGTCGGCACTTTCGACATACCGTGTCCTTCAGCGGTGCGGCGACGAGTGCTTGACCCACTTCGTCGAGTGCGGGCAGCCTTCGATTTTCGCCACGCACCACGTCCGGAGGACCAGGCCAATGCTGCTAAGGAGGCGATCCGTCAGCGGGGATCATGATGGAAGCGGTGAAGATCGTTCGGGATCGAGTCAAGCGACTTCGGCGCCCACTACGCCCTTGAGCAATGTTGGTCGATCGACCACCGCTTGCTACTGTTAGGATATGCTATCAAAACTTTTCTTTACGGAATTCATAGCAGTCACCCGGTGGGTGTGTTGGTAAAAACTCCGTATTAGCGGGGGCACGCTGAGTGCACCGGCCGGTGTAATCCCCAAGGCTAAGGTCGACTCGGCGATCGGTCTTAGGCTTCATAAATAAACATTGATCATCACTCGAATGAAGCGAATGGGTTTACGAGACCGGTGGGGCACGCTGAGTGCACCCAGGGTGTAATCCCCGAGGCGTGGTCGATCACTGGCGATTGATTACTGATCTGAAGAAGTTTTGGTCGATGGTCGACTCTTTTTTTTTACTGGTCGATCGGTCGTCTCATGTGAATAAGACCGGTGGGGGCACGCTGAGTGCACCCAGGGTGTAATCCCGAGACTACGGTTGAATGCTTGCATTCGATCGTAGTCTTAAAACGCATCATTTTTCTTTATTCACTCGGAAGTGGATCATCTTTGACATTTTGTCGATTGACTCTTTGTAGAAATCCTGCGATCTTGCGACGCTATCTTTGAATGGAGCGAAGCATATTCAGCTCGAGTTGGACTTGAAGCTAGTGCGGAGAACTTGCGAAAGGCAAAGGAGGAGACCAAAGGTATGTTTGGTGAGACTTGACGACTCTTTTCTCCTCTCATTTGCTTCAAACCTGACTTTGCTGTAATTTACAGCAAGGTGAAGGAGGCCCAGAGGAAGAAGGAGCTTGAACTGTGCGAGAAGATCAAGCTCGTTGATGAAAAGCTAACCGATCCCAAGCTCGAGCAGACAACACCAATCAAGGCTGCTCGGCCATTGCCACCAAGGATGTTGATCGATCGAAAGTCGACAAGACTACTCGATGAGAGGATCAACCAGTTGACCGGGAAAAAGAATGACTGGAAGGCTTCTTGGGTGGTCTTGCTAAAAATTGTTCCTTATGCTCGAAGGTAGTCTTCTTCACTCGACCAATTCTTCCAACTGTTATGTTCCCATTCGACTATTTTCCTGATTAGGGTTTTGTCTTTGCGAGTTACGCGCAACTTTGAAGAAGAAACCAGCCACCGAGACGAACCTTGACCTGTCAATTCTCCGGTGAATGATGAAACTGCCATGAACATCTTCCGACCGAGTCCGTGTTCTTTGCCGTTGTGGATTATCTCGCAAGGCGAAGGTTGCTACGTCCGCATCGACTCGGCGCTTTCTGGCCGTGGAGACACTCCAAAATGACCTCGAGTCGTTGATGGCTCGACTAAACGCCGTCCCCGACCGATTGCAAGAGTGGAAGAAGTCTTGACTCGGTGTGGCGCAGATGTCGCCACATAATGCAGCGAGTCCATTGCAAGGATGCCCGAGAAGATAAGTGGCGGCTCTCCGAGTGGCCAATACCAAGAAACACGACTTGAGTCCTTCATGGAGACTTTCATCGCTGCTGCTACGGATTGCGGATGGGATTGACCTTGACGAGTTCGTTGCTCCATCTAGCCCTCCACGGGAGGGTAAAAAATTTTCCTTGACTTTAAATTTGCCTCGGTATGCGAGTGGAGTTATAACCGATAAAACCTTAATGGGCTTAGTGCTGAGCACTCTCGGTTCTTTTAGGTATCGACCTAAATTTGGATTGGATGTTTGGATATGATTGCTCTTGGCTTGAATTGCTCTTTGCGGGTTAACAATGAGATGCCGATCGCCATCGACTTATTCCTTAGGCAAGCACCGGGCTGCAGCTAAGCCCCAGTGAGAGGTTTGCTCTTCACTCGGTAGGATTTCTTATACCTTAGGCGAGCACTGGCTGCAGCTAAGCCCCGAGTGAGAGGTTTGCTCTTCACTCGGTGGGATTTCTTATACCTTAGGCGAGCACTGGCTGCAGCTAAGCCCCAGTGAGAGGTTTGCTCTTCACTCGGTGGGATTTCTTATACCTTAGGCGAGCACTGGGCTGCAGCTAAGCCCCCGAGTGAGAGGTTTGCTCTTCACTCGGTAGGATTTTTTATACCTTAGGCGAGCATTGGGCTGCAGCTAAGCCCCCGAGTGAGAGGTTTGCTCTCCACTCGGTAGGATTTCTTATACCTTAGGCGAGCACTGGGCTGCAGCTAAGCCTCCGAGTGAGAGGTTTGCTCTTCACTCGGTAGGATTTCCGTTGTATTTGTGTCGAAGCTCGGAGGAGAGGGTAGCAGTCGACCTGCACCTCGTCTTCCTTGACGCACATCATACTTATGGTGTAGCTCGGAGGAGAGGGTCGCATGATCGACACTGCACCTCGTCCTCCTTATGGGTACATATTGCACTTATGGTGTAGCTCGGAGGAGAGGGTCGATCGACCTGCACCTCGTCCTCCTTATGGGTACACATTATACTTAGGCGAGTCCTTGGACTGCAGCTAAGCCTCAAGTGGAAGTCCGGCTTACCACTCGGTAGGATTTTTAATAACTTAGGCGAGCACTGGCTGCAGCTAAGCCCCAGTGGAAGTCGGCTTGCCATTCGGTGGGATTTCTTATATCTTAGGCGTAGTCTTGGATGCAGCTAAGCCCCGAGTGGAAGTCGGCTTGCCACTCGGTGGGATTTCTTGGTTACTTAGGCGAAGCGGATTCGGCTAAGCCTCCGAGTGGAAGTCCGCTTACCACTCGGTGGGATTTGTACAAACTTAGGCGAAACGGATTCGCGACTAAGCCACCATTGGGGAAATTTTCTTGGACAAAAATAAAAAGTGACAAAAATTATGAAGGAACTATGACACTATTATTTGAAGCCCATGAACTACGTATATTTTATTACAACTCTTCCGAGTGAAAAACTTTAAGTATAAAGCGGGCGGAGCAGATCCACGTTCAAGCTCGGGGCTCTTGATATTGTGTTCGACGTTATAGAGGCGATATGCCCCATTGTGGAGAACCTTTGTGACGATGAAGGGCCCTTCCGTGAGGGGCCAGCTTATGTTGTTTCTGCTGATCCACTCGAAGGACCGATCCCTTCTGGAAGCTCGACCTCTCACATTTACGGCGTAAAAGCGGCGCAAGTCTTGCTTTGGTAGATGGTCGGCGGATCGAGCCATCTCCTTTCCTCTTCTAGGAGGTCGACCGCATCTTGACGCGCTTGCTCAACCGCTTCATCGTATAGTTCAATTCGAGGAGCATTGTGAAGGAGATCACTTTCGGAAGGACTGCTTCGCTCCATAGACCGGGAATAAGGGGTTCTTCGGTCGACCGATTAGGCGTGGTTCGCAAACCCCAAAGCATCAAGGGAGTTCGTCAACCCAAGCTCCACCGCATGCTTGAGATCTCGCATCGATCGGGGCTTCGGACCTTTGAGGATTAATCCGTTGGCTCGTTCTGCTGTCCATTCGATGTGGATGGGCGATCAAGCGTAGTCGACTCGTGTGCCTTGGGCGTTGCGAAATCCTTGAATTCTTCGAGTCAAAATTCGACCCATTGTCCGTAATAATCTTGTCGCGGGACCCCATATCTGAGCGTCGGCCCTCGATGAAGGAAACAGCGATACCGGCGTCAAGTTTTTGATTGGTTTAGCTTCAATCCACTTGGTGAACTTGTCGATTGCTACCAAGACATCGTGAAACCGCTCCGACCTGTTCGCAAGGGACCGATCATGTCCAACCCCATCTGCGAAAGGCCGACGAGTGGAATGGTCTTGTATCTGGCGCCGGTTTGTGTGACATATTGGAGTAGAACCGGCATCCTTCGCACTTGTCCACTATTTCTTTCGCCATCTCATTTGCCCTTGGCGATAAAATCCGGCTCGGTATGCTTTGGCTACAATGGTGCGAGAGGACGCATGGTGGCCACAGTCCCCGAGTGGATGTCATTGAGTATGACTTGACCTTCTTCCGGCGTTATGCATTTTGTCCGACTCGTCGGGCTTTCTCTACTATCGCCCATTGATAACGGTAAAGGCTTTGGATCGACGGACGATCTGCCGAGCCTCTTCCTCATCCTCTGGGAGTTCCTTTCTCAGAATATACGCGATGTATGGAATTGTCCAATCGGGAGTGACCACTAAAACTTCCATGACCAAGTCGACCACTGCCGGGACCTCAACCTCAGTCGAGTCCGTGGCACTCTTGGGTTGTGGAGCTTCCTCTGTGAAGGGATCTTCTTTGACTGACGGAGTGTGTATATGCTCCAAAAATACACCACTCGGAATGGCTTCTCTTTTGGAGCCTATCTTTGCGGATCATCTGCTGCTTGATTTTTCATCGGGGATGTGATGGAGTTCAACCCTCAAACTTCTTTTCCAGCTTCCTCCTTTGCATTGCAATATCCAATCATAGCTGGGCTTCTCATGTCCCACTCCTTCATCACTTGATTGACCACTAGATCTGAGTCGCCATAGACCATCGGGCGACGGACGCCGAGTGAGATGGCCATGTGCAATCCATATAAGAGGGCCTCGTACTCTGCCTCATTGTTGGAGGAATCAAAGTGAATCTGGAGCACATACCTAAGCTTATCTCCTCTGGGGAAACCAGAACAACCCCACACACTGTAACCATTCAGATCTTGGAGCCGTCAAAGAACATGGTCCAATGCTCAAGTGAACTTCAATCGGCTGTTGTTGTTCAATCCACTCGGCGAGAAATCCGCTATAGCACAGGACTTAATGGCTTTCTTTGCCTCGAATTTGATATCAAGGGAAGAAGTTCGATCGCCCATTTAGCCACTCGACCGGTTGCGTCTCTGTTATGCAAGATCTCGATAAAGGAGCGTCGGCGGCTGTGATAGAATGATCGGAGAAATAATGGGCAACCTTCTTTGTGGTCATGTATATACCATACACAAGCTTCGATAATGAGGATATCTCTGCTTGGATGGAGTCAAGACTTGGACAAATAATACACCGGCGCTGAACTTTGAAGACCTTTCCTTCCTCTTCCCGCTCGACCGTAAGCCGCAATCGACAACTTGTCCAATGGCTGCAATGTAAAGCAACAGAGGCTCTTTGCTGATTGGGCAGCAAGCACCGGCTGGGTGGAGAGCGAGCTTTTAGCTCGGCAAGCGCTGCATCGACTTCGAGTCCACTCGAATTTGCCAGCCTTCTTCATCGATCGGTAAAGAGGTAATGCCTTTTCACCGAGTCGTGAGATGAATCGACTTAAAGCGGCCAAGCATCCATGAAGCTTACGGCCGTGCACTTTCGCATGTATGCGTTTCATTCGGAGAATAGTGCCGATCTTTTACGGGTTAGCGTCGATCCTCGTTCGAAGCGAAAACCGAGTAATTTTCCACGGGAACTCGAATGTGCACTTTGACGGATTGAGCTTGATATCGCACCTTCCGAGGTTGGCAAATGTTTGGCGAGGTCGCAAGCAGGTCGGAACCTTTTCGCGACTTAACGACGATATCATCCATATCGCTTCCACATTCCGACCGATTTGGTGAGAAGACACTTCGAATCATTCGCATAAATGTGGCTCCGGCATTCTGAGGCGAATGGCATGGTGATATAGCGAAGCACCGAATGGAGTGATGAAAGCTGTTTTTATTTCATCGGGTCCATACAGACGGATCTGATGATACCCGGAATATGCATCTAGGAAAGACAATCTCTCACATCCCGCGGTCGAGTCAACAATTTGATCTATGCGGGGGAGAGGAAAATGATCCTTCGGGCAGGCCCGATTGATGTGCTTAAAATCAATGCACATGCGGAGCGAGTTGTCCTTCTTGGGAACCATGGCGGCGTTAGCAAGCCACTCGGAGTGATATATCTCTCGGATGAATCCTGCTGCGCCATGAGCGAGCCACTTCTTCACCAATAGCTTTTCTCTTACGGGCGGCGGACCGCCAAGATGCTCTTTGACTGGTTTTGCGGACTTGTCGACTCGTGGCGATGCTCAGCCAGTTCCACAGGAACACGGCATGTCACCGGCTTCCATGCAAAATGTCCCGCTCACGGAGGAACCGGATGGCGCTTCTTCCTATTTGGTCGAGTGTCGTGGAGATGTGGGTCGGGCTGCATTGGGATCGGTCGGGTGAATATGGACTAACCGTCTCACCGAACGGTAAAATGCGACTCTGTGGCTGGCTTCTTGGATCGTAACAAATCACTTTCGGATCTGCGTTTTGCATGTACTCCTCGAATTCGACCGCTGTCACTTGGGAGTCGGCAATCTTGAGCCCTTCAAAAGCACTCTTACGCCTTCTTCCGATCGCGGTGGCGGTGATAACTCCTTTGGGGCTGGCATTTTCAGTTTGAGGTACACGTAGCATGGTCGAGCCATGAATCGTGCGTGGCTGGCCTCCCCAAAATGGCGTGGTATGCGCTCTGAAAATCCACAACCTCAAAGGTCAACGTTTCCTTGCGAAAGTGCTTGGAATCACCAAAACCACGTCCCGATTTGGCGAGTGAATTGGCCTTCTTCCTGGTATGACTCGTGGAAACTCATGTTCTTTGGCGCTCAATCGGGACATCGAATGCCCATCCCTTTCAATGTATCCGCATATAACAAATTCAGCCCATCGCCACCATCCATCGGCACCTTTGTCGAAAGTGCCTTCGACAACCGGATTGACCACCAACGCTTGCCGCCAGGGAGTGGCAATGTGAGTCGGGTGATCAGATTGGTCGAATGTGATGGGTGTCCGGGACCATTTCACATAACTTGGCTTTACCGGGGCAACCATGTTCACTTCGGTTGATAACTTTGATCGACTCTTGCTTTCCACATCTGCGAAGATCATCAGTGGAGTTGACATGCGGATATTCTTCCTCACCGTCCTCTTTGTCTCCGGCCTTGTCGGCTCCTTCTCCTTGTCCTTAGACTGTTTTCCTGGCTTCGCCGGATCGTGAGTCGACATCGGGCAGTGGTGTGCTTTGGGTAAATGATGTTGCCCTCTTCATCCTTCTTCGTGTGAATATGGCATGGCATATCCATCACGTCATTGCCTTCTTTATCCTTTACTTTCTTTGGATTCCAGGATCCTTTCGGCTTCCCCTTGAACTTCCCCTGAGTCACGGCCAGGGCCTCTCCAGGAGCTGCTGGCTCGGCTTTCCGTTTTTGCTTCCGACTGGAGTTTCCCTTCTCCGACTGACTTGGCTTGTATTTGCCGCTTGGTCGGTCTTCTTCCTCGCCGTTAGGCGTGTTGCTAACAATCTCCATCATTCGACTCGGGGTCATGTCCCGGTTCGACCAAATTTCAGACTCAATTCTCTTTTTGACACCATCTTTGAAGGCGAAACTGCACGATGGTGGGACACATTTTCCACAGATGGTGCAAAGTAATCCACCTCTGAATGTACTCTCGGAGAGTTTCATTGGTTTTCAGACGCAAACTTGCAGCTCTGTCAAACCAGCCGGTTAAACTTGCAAGTCCTTCAAAAGTCTGACGAACACTCGGGACAAATCTTCCCAAGTATATATCTTGCTTGGAGGTGGCGATTCAGCCATGCTCGCGTAACCTTCCAACATGAGGGCAAATGCTTCATGGCCACCTCATCATTCCCACCCCGATCTGAACAGCCACTCGGTAATCTTCAAGCCAAGTTTGGGCTTGGATTCCCCGATGAACTTGCGACTCCTGCTGCCAATCTGAAATTGGGGGAATTATGCGGCTCGATAGCCTGCTAAAACATTCCGGACCGAAATGTGCACTCAACTGCTGGTGGGTGCATCTCTCTCGGGCCCACCTCGATGAGCTCTGTTCCGGTCGACCAAGCCTTGCACGATAATGGATCGCGCGTCAAAGCCTGGTTCTCACGGGTCGACCGAAGTCTTCGCCCGCTTGAATCTGGCGTCATCATCTTGCCGCCGAGGCGTATGACCCTTACCTTGGAGGAAAGGGCACTCGGCGCTGTCATCCCGGTCTCCATCTCGCTCTCGCCGGTTGTCGCGCCCTTCTCGCCATGGAGGCGATCTGGGGTTGTGAGCCGATCGAGCAGATTCGCAGCGACGGATCCACTCAATCTGTTGCGCGATCGCGACACGGCTGAGTTCGGTCTCCGCTGCTCGGAGTAAATCTACGATCTGCTGCAAGCCTCTCCCGACTTCCGACCGGGGCGGCTGGATAGACTCGCTATCTGAGTTCAACCGCTAAATTCTGAATCGCGTCGGCGGTATACCTGAGTCGGTGGGAAGAGTCGACGTCGGCCGCTTCGGGATTCGTTGCCAAGACGCTCGTCGAGTGCTCGCTGAAGATTCTCCAAGCGAGCGCGTTCAGCCACATTGGCCAAACGTGCTTCCTCCAAAGCGCGAGCCTCAGGGGTTTCTCCGGCGATGGGAGTATGTAAGGCCTCCATGTTCCTGCGGCGAAGCTCTTCTCTCTGCAGAGAGTCGAGTGTCTCGGGCTGGTACTCTTCGTGCTCTTGCACGGGATCACCTCCTCCAGCGGCTCCACCGCCGTGAGCGAAGCCGGGAGGACTGCGAGGGCCGTCGACCATGAGGATCTCCGCCGCTGGATCACTGCTATCACACTCGGATGCGCTCTCTCGGAGCGGTCGGCGATCGAGCAGTAGAGAGACTCGTCGGGCTCGATGACCGCGACCTGGGTGGTGGCTGTCTGGCGAGCCACCGCGTGTTTCACCCACCGTTGGAGTCTCGACCGACCAGAACGCTTGCGCTGGTGGGAGACTGGGCGGGCGACCGATAGGGGAGTCGACCGATATGGAGTCGACGGTTGCCGCAGCAAAACGCCGCGAACACATGCGTGAAAGTGTGTCGCCCCGCGGACGGGGAGCGCCTCGATGTCAAGTGGAGCCTCCTGGAGCCACGCGGAGTCGTCGGCGACAAAGGTGAGAGCACCGAGACGGATCTTGCGCCCCTCAACCAAAACTCCAGCAGTCATCATGATAAAGGTACTCGAATCTGCAACTCCTCCACAAATCGCTAAAACACCAGCCCCACGGTGGCGCCAAGCCGTCGTGGTTCTAAGTCCGACAAGAGAATAGGGGTAGGTAAGGAGAGGCGAGGTCCTAGCTATGGAGTAGTTGTGAAGACAAGCGATGTACGAGTTCAGCCCTTCTCGGAAGAAGTAACAGCCCTCGTCTCGAGCCCCGAGGCGGTCGAGTGGATTATGAATATGGGTATTACAAGAGTGCGAACCCCTCCATCTGTGGAGGGGGGTGGCTTATATAGAGTGCGCCAGGACCCCAGCCAGCCCACATAATGGAGAGGTTAAAGTACATTAAGCACAGGGCGTTCTTGTGCGCCTCATAAAGCGCCTTAACTATCATTAAGTCTATTCAATAGCAAGCCGTTGCGTTGCAGAGTGTCTTCTGACCTTCTGGTGGTCGAGTGAGTCTTCATGGTCGAGTGAGTCTTCCATGGTCGAGTCCTTCCAATCGGTCAGTGGATTCCTCTTTGGTCGACTGGAAGATGATCTCTTCTAAGAGTGTCCTTGGGTAGGACGTTTAGGTCAGGCCTATGACCCTACCCTAGGTACATGAATCCATCAGAGTGTACACAGGTCTATAAGTCTATGAGGAGTTTGATATTTACAGAGAAAATCGACCCCTAAAAATGAAGTTCTTCGACTGAAGACTTTGATATTCTGAAGACTTTCTAAAGACTTTGAAAGTGAAGAATTTGGTGTGACCTTGAAGACTTGGTATTCACTTAAGGAACATGAAGCGTGAAGACTTTTGTTTTCGTAGTTTCATTTTCTCTTTCTTGAGTCATAGGAAACACCATACTGTTAAAGGGGGTCAAGGAAATACTAAGGAAAAATTTCCATGTGATGCTCAACTCAAAATCCCACACCTACCAATCCTTCGAGTGAAGCCATTGGAAATCTCATACTGATTCAGTCAAGTTCTTGATGATGAGACGCAGTTCTTCTAGTCATCGATGACTTTGCTCGACCGATGAGTTAAGAATTCGCCAGTCTTGAATTGCCTACACATGAGGAACATGATAGCCCCGAGGAATTTGAGTGTCAAATTTCCGGCCAGATTCTTGTCTTCTTGCTACCGCTGTCCAAAATATCTTATCCACCTAACGGTCATATCATTGAAGGGCATTTATGTCTTATCATGTCGGGCTGCTCCTAGGCTATAAATAGCCGCCCCTACAACCACTAGTTGGTTGGCTGCTCCGAGAGAACTTGACACTTGTCATTTGAGAGCAACCCATCCTTCGAGGACTTTGAGCGAAAATCATCAAGTGAGGAAAATCCAAAACCAAACCCCACAAACCCAAAGTGATTGAGCATCATCAAGAAATTGATCCCACGTGGATCCGACGCTTGTTACCTTTGAAGATCGTGCTTCTTCCGACGGTTAGGCGTCAAGGTCTAGAGCATCCAAGAGGAATTGGGGATCGCCGAGTGACCAAGTCTGTGAAGGTTTGGAAGTCACTGAAGACTTACCACGAGTGATTGGGCGAGACCTGCGTGGTCTTAGTTCAAGGAGAATCGGTGAGGACTGGGTTTCTGAGTTGCGGCTCGAGGATCGGGTGTCCGGACTACGTGTCCTCGAGTTTAAATACTCGATCGCTCCAACCGGGACGTATAACCGAGATCTGCAGCTTGGGCTGGTTTACCAAATCATTGTCTTCACCAACTAATCGGTTCTATTTCCTCAACCCTTTCATTTCCTCATTCTTGTGTTGAATGTTGTTCATATCGTGCTTGAAGACTTTGGTGAAGACTTTCACAAATTCCTCAGTTCAATTTCTTCAGTCTGTCTGTCTTCATCTTGTTATCCTGTGTTTACGCTTTCTGTACTCTGTGTTAGTCTTCATTTCATCATGATGACTATGTTTGTATCCTGTTATGTTTACCTCTAAGTACTTATTCCGCTGCAAGTAGTTCTTCGCTAAGGAATTTCCTCACCAGCAAATTCCTCAGTGAAGAATTTATAAAAATCGCCTATTCACCCCCCCCCCCCTCTAGTCGATATAACGCACTTTCACCCCCGTTGCTAGACTTGAGTCCATCCGCATCTTACTTGCCTATGCTAATCACCATGATATCAATTTATACCAAATGGACATTAAAAGTGCTTTTATAAATGGTGAAATTGAGGAGGAAGTTTATGTTAAACAACCTCCCGGTTTTGTTAATCCTAAGAAACCTAATCATGTTTACAAACTTCACAAAGCTCTTTATGGTCTTAAACAAGCTCCTAGAGCATGGTATAAATGCTTGACCAAGTTCCTTATTGAGAAAGGCTTTGAGATTGGAAAAATTGCTTCTACTCTATTCACTAAAAGGGTTAATGGAGACTTATTTGTATGCCAAATCTATGTTGATGATATTATATTTGGACCAACTAACCCTCTTTTTAGTGAGAAGTTTGGGAAGCTTATGTCGGAGAAGTTTGAGATGTCTATGATGAGTGAACTCAAGTTCTTCTTGGTTTGCAAATCAAGCAAACTAAGGAAGGTACCTTTGTCTCTCAAACGAAGTATACCAAGGACTTGTTCAAGAAGTTCAATATGAAATAATGCAAAGGTATGAGTACACCCATGCCTACTAGTGGACATCTTGACTTGACTAAAGATGGTGAACCCGTTGATCAAAAAGTTTACCGCTCTATGATTGGTTCATTATTATATCTATGTGCCTCTCGTCCTGATATTATGCTAAGTGTGTGCATGTGTGCACGATATCAAGCGGCCCCTAAAGAGCGTCATCTTAAGGCCGTGAAACGGATAATGAGATACCTGATACATACACCAAATTTTGGCATTTGGTATCCTAAGAGGTCTTCTTTTGATCTTGTTGGCTACTCTGATTCGGACTATGCCGGAGACAAGGTTGATAGAAAGTCCACTTCAGGTACTTGTCAATTTCTTGGTAGATCTCTTGTGTCTTGGTCCACCAAGAAACAAAACTCAGTATCGTTATCCACCGCCGAAGCGGAATACATTGCCGCCAGTTCATGTTGTGCTCAATTACTTTGGATGACCCAAACTCTTAAAGATTATGGGATATATGTGAAACTGTTGGAGATATGCCCTAGAGGCAATCATGTATGATGATATTTCCTATGTGTTTATGAATAAAGATAGTCCTTGGACATTATCAATGATGTGTATCAGCAAGTATGTGACTTGTTTGTGGGACTATGCATTGTATGATGACTGTCCTAAAAGGTCCCTAGTCGAAAGGGTTGCGTGGACGCGCAGCCGACTAGACTAGCATATGACATGGTTGATGGCTTAGTCTCACTAGCCATGAAGCATTGGATGCTAACCGGATAATATCGACTCAAAAGGATCTGGTCGGATTCGACATAGTCACATCCGAGTCGAGATAAGGTCCGAGTCGGACAGACCCAACTATGAGACGCAGCGACATGTCATCTGTGAGTCTCTAGTACAACATACGTTCTATGTCCTAAGACCTGAGCTGACGCATTTACTCGGGATGGTGACAGACCTGCTTTGGGCCGACCAAATGCTACTCCATGACTGGTTAGTTACAAAGGTAGGTTTCGGGCTTGTCCAGACCCATGCTGCGAGACATGGTCGAGAAAGATGGGATTTGCCCCTCCAATCAGGAGAGATATACTCTGGGCCCCTCATGTGATCCGACCAAGACAAGCATGGCCATGCGACAAGGATTATGAGATAATCCGAATAGTGGTCAATATCACTCGAACGAGAAAGAGGTCGGGCTAGCACAGGGATGACAGTCTCGCCTTGAGCCAGACAACATATATTGTTTGGCGAAGGGAACAGAAGTGTGATATGATGTACAGGTTCGCCTAACCAGCTTCATGGTCTGCTTGGTGTTCGGCATGCCTTGCTAGAGGCCGCTACCAACCGTGCAGTTCGGAGGTGATCCGAACTACGACCAAGCCGACTTGAACCTAAGGGGTCGCGTGCTGAAGGGAAGGAACCTATGAGGTCGGATCCGAGGACACTGGTCGGATGTGATCCGAGCTGTATTCGGATTGTGGCCGAGACTTGTGGGCTTTAGGGTCCGTGCGAGGCCCAAGTGTTGAGCCCGCGATGGACGCCTATATAAAGTGGAGGTGCGGCACACTCATGTGGTTGATGGCTTTGGCGTTGCGACTAGGGTTTGCATGTGTTGCAAATAGCCACCTCCACTCGCCGCCGGTTGTGTGATCGGACCTAGTAGTACGCCGCACGATGTTCCTCCTGCACGTGCGGATACCATTAGAGGCGGTGCACTTGTGCCGCTCGGGCGAACCTGTTCGCGGGATCCGATCGGCTACGTGGGAGACCGGCAAGGAGGAGATGACTCCGGGAATGCGAGCCGACTCAAGGAACGCGCTGCCTCAACTCTACTTCCGCTGCACGGCACTGCGCGTCTAGTGGTAACGATCTGTGATCCATCTCCCGTAGCATGTTCTTGGTTGTTCTGCGCGTAGGAAATTTTAATTTGCAGTCGACGCACCCTACCGTAGAACCCAACAGAAACATGTTCCTTTGCTTTGTGACAATGAATGTGCTATTAAGATTGCTCACAATCCCATGCAACACTCTTGAACTAAGCACATTCAAGTTTGTCATCATTTCATTCGAGATCATGTTGCTAAGAGTGATATTAACCTTAAGCATGTTCGCACTGACAAGCAACTGGCGAATATATTCACTAAACCACTTGATGAGAAAGTGTTTTGCAGGTTGAGAGGTGAATTGAACATCATTGATGCTTCAAACTTGGAGTAGAAACTCCATTTGGATGCATGCAAGACATAAGCCTATGACTAATCCTTGATATTTCTCTTGTGATGATAATCACATATCTTGGATATATTTGCACCCTTGCATGTCATCTAACTCTTGTAGGTACTTGGATGAATCTACATCTATGAGATTACAACTCACTCACATCTTGAGCAATCACTACATCACCAAGTCTCTACTTTACGGTGGTTGAAGACAAGGAAACATGAAACCCTTCAAATATATCCTTTGACAAATTCCTAAGTCAAATTTCATGATTGTCATTTTGGATACACAAGTGCTCTTCCTTGCAAATCTAATCCATGTAGGTAGATGTACTCCAGTTACAAGTGGTGCTCCAAATGAACTACATCAATATTGAGCATCCCACACAAGTTCAACTACATGATCAAGATCAACACCACCACCCAAGGTATGTTATTCCATCTTAGAGAAGCTTTACCCCAAGTCATGGGGCGAAGCAGCTCAATAAGATGAGAATACATCAAAGTGCTTAAATGAAAAATGGCCACCCCATTTTGAGCTTAAACAATGAGTATGACCTATGATCAAGTGTCTTCACTTGACTCCTAAGTCAATATACTCTAACATAGGTGACTTTGTCGCTGACCAATTCTAGATGAAGTTCTCTAGTGTCTTTCCTTGTTCTCGCATTTGTCTCATGCATATTTGTTCTCTTTTCAAAAAAAATCTTCATCTAGATTTCTTCTCTTTTATTTCTATTCTACATTTCTCTGCATCAAATTCTTTGCAAATTCTTTAGTTAATTCCTTGCAAATCCTTGTAAGATCTTATTCGCGTAGAGAGCTGAGGTGACTAGTGACATTTTCTCTATGATGAACTTGGACAAACCGAGTTGCCTCTTTCGGTCGAACCGAAACTTTTCGGTGCCACCGAAGGAATCAACTCGGTGTAGCCGATGTCAATGCTGAGAAAACACTTTGTCACTTGCATCCTGCACTTTTGTTCCAGCTCCACTCGATGATTCTTATCCTCTACAATATGCTGCTTTGCTCTGTGACTCAAGGACCAACCCTATTTGCATCACATCCAGAAGAATCCTTCTTGGACATTGATGACAAAGGGGGAGAGAGAGATCACATCAAATCTTAGGGGGAGAGAGATATTCTTTTCAAAGAAAGCCCCAGATGCTTGGTATTCAAAGAGGAGAGAATTTACATGTCTTTAGAGGGGAAAGACATATTCATGTTGTTTCTGTGTTTACCTTGCTCTGATTTTCTATTCCCTATCTTCTCCCAATATCCCATATAAGATTCAGGGGGAGCAAGACATCTAAGGGAAGGAAATATTAGATTTTATTGCATATCTTTACCTTTGGGGACATGTCTACACTCGAATAGAGTACCTAGTACTCACTCTACATGTCATCCCAATACTCAGGTTCATCTCTTCCAAAGCTAGCTCAATACCACAAGGTAAGTATATGCATCACATTCATGTACATGAGGATCTCTTGTTGTTGTACATATTGTTTGCAAAAAGGACTCATGAGCATGAAGGTACTTTCTCATATTCACACCATTTACGCTGATGCATATAGCCAAGATACATGTAACACATTGCTTGCTCTATCATGATTATGCACTCACATGATCTTATGTTCCATATTTGCATGATTGCATACATGTAGGGGGAGCCTATGCATGTTACATGTCCTTCCAAAGCTTTACTTGCTTTTCTCTATATCTTTACCTAAAGCTTTGATGTATGTTGTCATCAATTACCAAAAAGCGGGAGATTGAAAGCACAAGTGCTCCCTGGGTGATTTTGGTAATTAATGTCAACATATCTCTTGTTGGGCTAATACTTTTAGCTAGTGTATTTCAGATAAGTCCAACAGTGGAGTGGCATGGACAAGAGGATGTGGAACCTCTTCAAGATGCTAAGGACAAAGGATTGGCTCAAGCTCAAAGCTCAGGACTCTACATTTTCTATTTCAGTGATCCAAGATCACATTGAGTCTATAGGAAAGCCAATACTATTAAAAGGGGATGAGGTGTTGTTTACTGGCTTGCTTGCTCAAAGTGCTTAGTGATATGCTCCAAGGCCCTCAACCACTTTCAAACCAAAAGTCAAACTCGGCCCCACCAATTTGATCCATCTGGCACCATCGAGTTCATTTGACATAGCCACTGCCAGAAACCCTAGTCACTTTGGTCTAACCGATGGGATCTCGGTCTCACCGAGATGGGCTTGCAAACTCCCTGTTGTCTATTGCAATATTTTCGGTCTCACCAAAAATATGTAATCGGTCACACCGAGTTTGCCTGACTGACTCTCTGTTTTGCTTATTACCAAATCGGTCCCACCGAGTTATTTAATCGATCAAACCGAGATGAGGTTTTACCCTAACCCTTGCACATCGGTTCCACCGAGTTGATCATATCGGTCCCACGAAATGCCTAACGGTCACATTACAAACTAAATCGGTTCGACCGAGTTTTCTGTTTCGGTGCCACCGAGTTTGGTGAATTGTGTGTAACGGTTAGATTTTGTGTGGAGGCTATATATACCCCTCCACCCACTCCTCATTAGGAGGAAAGCCATCAGAACGTGCCTACACTTCCAACATTCATTTTCTGAGAGAGAACCACCTACTCATGTGTTGAGGCCAAGATATTCCAATCCAACCATATGAATCTTGATCTCTAGCCTTCCCCAAGTTGCTTTCCACTCAAATCATCTTTCCACCAAATCCAATCCTATGAGAGAAAGTTGAGTGTTGGGGAGACTATCATTTGAAGCACAAGAGCAAGGAGTTAATCATCAACACACCATCTATTACCTTTTGGAGAGTGGTGTCTCCTAGATTGGTTAGCTGTCACTTGGGAGCCTCCGACAAGATTGTGGAGTTGAACCAAGGAGTTTGTAAGGGCAAGGAGATCGCCTACTTCATGGGATCTACCCTAGTGAGGCAAGTCCTTCGTGGGCGATGGCCATGGTGGAATAGACAAGGTTGCTTCTTCGTGGACCCTTCGTGGGTAGAGCCCTCTGTGGACTCGCGCAACCGTTACCCTTCGTGGGTTGAAGTCTCCATCAACGTGGATGTACGATAGCACCACCTATCGAAACCACGCCAAAAACATCCATGTCTCCAATTGCGTTTGCATACTCCAATCCCATCCCTTTACTTTCTTGCAAGTTGCATGCTTTACTTTCCGCTGCCCATATACTCTCTGCATGCTTGCTTGATATGTATTGTGAATGGTTAAACTTGTGCTTAAACTCCATCTAAACTTTGAAAACTTAAAAACTGCCAACTTTGTGTGTTAAGGATCTATTCACCCCCCCCCCCCCTCTAGACACATCTTCTCGATCCTTTCACACACATTTCTGATCACGGGCCTGTTTGCCGCATATCACACACATATTGCTTAGTTGAACTATTTCCATTGTGTTGCGCAATAAAGGCTGCAAAGAGGGATCTACAACAGCAAGGTCTATCAAGGTCTTTGTTTTGTAATTTTATACATTTCTTGTTTTTTGAACACATGTTGATTGGCTTGAAGAAGGTCTATCTCGTTACTTTTTGATAATTGTTTATACGCGGCAACTAGTATGCATTTTTCAAAGTTTTTTGTACAAACAGAATCACACACGAACTTACTATAGTAATCGTCTGTGTTATAATTTCTCATCGCACACAGTTCATCCGAGTGGGTTGTTTGCTGCGTATCACACACATCTGGTTTACACGAATCGTTTGTGTTCTTTTGGTTGATCGCAAATTCCGCATATCACACACATCTTGTTAATATGAACCGTTTCCGTTCTCTTGCCTAATCAAAAATAGTTTGCCCGAGTGAACCGTATGCTTTATATCACACACACCTTCATCTGGCTGACCGTTTCTGTTGCATTCCCTAATAGCACACCGTTCATGAGAGCGATCTGTATGCCGTATATCACACACACATTGATATGGCTTCTCGTTTCTGTTGTTCTTCCTCGTCACAAACAGTTATGCTGGATCAACCGTATGCCCAGCATCGCACACGCAAGTAAAATCTGAACCGTGTTTGATGTGTCCGCCATCGCAAATGTTTTACACATTTTTTGATGGGTTTTCTACACCACCATTTGTGATTATTGCATCGCACACAGTTTTGTCGAAGGGTCTCCGATCATAGTGTCGCCTTAGTAGCATCTTGCAGTAGTGTTGGTTGCAAGCGTACGGTCTTCACAATCTGACAATGCTTCGTCGAGAGCTAATCATCATAGGAGAATTAGAGGGAGGAGAATAGAACCACACCGAGCTTCTAATTGTAAGTATTAGAGGAACTAGGTCTAGTTCTAATTAGATTAATTATGATCAACTAGGACTAGAACTATATGAACTAGAGGAGGCTCCAAAACTTGTGTCCCAATTGTGGCCAAAACCTCTAGTATATATAGGTTGAAAGGGCGAAGGAGGGGCGCCGCAAGGAGGGAAGGAATCCTCTCTCCTTGTCCGGCCA
The DNA here is from genome assembly GCA_021437245.1 of Aegilops speltoides. NCBI lineage: Eukaryota > Viridiplantae > Streptophyta > Magnoliopsida > Poales > Poaceae > Aegilops > Aegilops speltoides. The sequence goes on from CM038147.1 coordinate 350,010,382, forward strand.
AGAGGAGGGGGATTCCCGCTCCCTCCTATCCATGGAGAGGGAGGCGCCACCCCTATTGTGCCCTTGTGGCCCAATTCTCTTTCCACTACTTGGCCTTTTAAGGCTCGTCGATATTAAATTAAATATAAAAGCCTCCTAACAATTACTAGAGACTTTTATTATTAATTTAACATCACTGCAAACATTTTCCACCTATATATTATTTACCGGTAATGCCCGGTATTGCCCAATAAACTCTGAAACCCTTCCGGTGACCCCGAAACGCTTCCATTCCTCTCGGAACTATTCCGAATATTAATGAAATAATTACACAAATAAATCCTTGATACTCTCGTCCTACGAACACTCAGCAGATCGTGATTACCTTAAGCTTGTGACCCTGTAGGTTCAGTAAATCATAGACATGAACGAAACTCCTTCGTTCAATGACCGATAGCGAACCGTGGACGCCCATATCGAACCCTATGATTACATGAATGACATTCAAGTGAACCTTTGGTCATCATGTGATGTTCCCTTTGCTTCATGATGTTTACAAAACCAAAGATGAGATATGTCGGTGTCCTCTTGAGTCATGCACATGCTCACTATATCGGTCTCCTCGTTAGCGGTTCTGTTCTTCTTTCTTGTTGACGTGTCCGGGAACCCTGTGACATTGTCACATGTGTCTGATCAAACGATGATGGATGCCTTCACACGGAGAGGGCCCTAAGAATATCTCTCCACCGCCTAAGGAGCAAATTCCACTCTCGAGCTATCTAGTCCCTTGTCAAACTATTCGATGAACCTGTAAGTTGTCGTTATGATCACCTAGTTAGATATGACATTTGAGGAACCCCAAAGTTCATCATACGGTAAGAATTGACTATGATACTCTCATGGTCTAAGGAACTAAATCACACGTTAACACTCTATTTTATAAAAATTGACTTTTGACAATATTATATCAAAGTATAACAAACAAGTTTGGGTCGATTCATTATGATCGTTCTTCTAACATCATACTCTCAATGTTGTTTTGAGACTATCATTACACTTCGCAATATCTCAGGAACCAAAAAACATGTTCACAAACAACACTTGAGCTAGTCTTAGAGGTGAGACTAGAATTCTTTTTTTACCGTTTATCATTCCACACGTGCATATGAGTTTTCCACTGAATCGCATATTCCAGGATCATGGCAGTTATAGCATAGAATATAAACTCTTAATTATGAACACAGAAGACAATGTTATTGCCTCTAGGGCATATTTTCAACAAGGTTATGTACTAGTAGCTATGTGTTTGAACCGTCTCTCCCATGTTCTTGATGGATTCCGATCTTGATTGTATCATGAGCTTGATTAATAAAGTTGGATCTTATGATGTTCATCTCCCTCTATTTTTTATGGTGAATTAAGTCTTGCTCTTTGAAGTTTCTTTATGTTGGATTGAATATTTTGGATTTGAGATCACATGATGCATGTCTAGTAGTTAACTTGCAGGTACCCGTGGTGATAGTGGGGTAATCTAGGCATAAAGGTTGAATGAAACTACCCATGACACTTTGGGGTGGTTCAATAGATTGATAGGAAAGACAACTTTGAGGTGGTTTCTTACCTATGCAATTTCATCATACTTTCTCTGTTATAATAGAAACTTTGTAGTGATTCTTTATTGCACTTTGCAGGATTATCATGATGTTCAATTATGTTAATAATGTTGAGAGATTGCACTAGTGAAAGTATGAACCCTAGACCTTGTTGCTATTTTTATTTATTCGGATTATAGAAATATATATCTACCATCCATATTACACATATATCACCCTCTATTCACAAAACTAGTGCACCTATACAATTGAAAATTGTATTGGGTGTGTTGGGGACACAAGATATTTCTTGTGTTTGATTGCAGGGTTGCTTGAGAGAGAACCATCTTCATCCTACACCTCTGAAAGCACAAGTGCTCCCTAGGTGATTTTGGTAATTAATGTCAACATGTCTTTTGTTGGACAAATGGTTTTATTTAGTATATTTTAGACAAGTTCAACAGTGGAGTGGCAAGGAAAAGTGGATGTGGAACCCCGTCCAAATGCGAAGGACAAAGATTGGCAAAATCTCAAGACTCTTCATTTCTATTTAAGTGATCCAAGATCACACTGAGTCCATAGGAAAGCCAATACTACTAAAAGGGGATGAGGCATTTCTTAATGGTCTACTTGCTCAAAGTGCTTAGTGATATTGCTCCAAAACCCTCAACCACTTTCTCCATCCAAATATGTCCAAACCCTAATTCCAAACTCGGCCCCACTGATACTTTCTACCCGGAGCCACCCAGTTCATTTGACATAGCCACTGCCAGAAGCCCTAACGATTTGGTCACACCGATACAGATCTTGGTCCAACAGAGATGGCCTTGCTAGCGCTTTGTGATCTATTGCATTCACTTCGGTCTCACCAAGTTGATGCAATCGGTCTTACCAAGTTGGCTTGACGGATTCTCTGTTGCTTATTGCCTCACTTTAGTTTTCACCAAGTTGATGCAATCGGCGCCACCGAGATGAAGTTTGCCCTAAGTCCTAGCAGGTGGTTCTTTCTCAAAAAATGATGGTGGAAGTGTAGGCACGTTCTGATGGATCTCCTCATTGAGGAAGAAGGGGTGGAGGGGTATATATAGCCTCCACACAAAATCCAACCGTTACACACTTTTGACTCATCTCGGTGGCATCGATTAGTAAACTCGACGGCACCAATCTGTTCAAAAATATGAATGTTCGGAATCTCGGTGCGACCGACTGGAACAACTCGGTGGGACCAATGTGACTCATGTGTTGAGATCAAGAGATTCCATTCCAACCATTTGAACCTTGATGTCTAGCCTTCCCCGAGTTGCTTTCCACTCAAGTCCCTCTTCCACCATAGCCAAATCTGTGATAGAGAGTTGAGTGTTGGGGAGACTATCATTTGAAGCACAAGAGCAAGGAGTTCATCATCAACACACTGTCTATTACCTTTTGGAGAGTGGTGTCTCCTAGATTGGTTAGGTGTCACTTGGGAGCCTCCGTCGTGATGTGGATTTGAACCAAGAAGTTTGTAAGGGCAAGGAGATCGCCTACTTCATGAAGATCTACCCGAGTGAGGCAAGTCCTTCGTGGACGATGGCCATGGTGGGATAGACAAGGTTGCATCTTCACGGACCCTTCGTGGGTGCAGCCTTCTATGGACTTGTGCAGCTGTTACCTTTCGTGGGTTGAAGTCTCCATCTACGTGGACGTACGATAGCACCACCTATCAGAACCACGCCAAAAATTCTCCGCGTCTCCATTGCGTTTGCACACTCCAATCCCATCCCTTTGCATTCTTGAAACTTGCATGCTTTACTCTTTCCGCTGCCTATACTCTTGTCATGATTGCTTGAGATGTATTGGATGCCCTTTAATATGTGCTAAACTCCACCTTAACTTGAAGAAATTTAAAACTGCCATTTTACTTGTTAAGGGTCCAATCACCCCCCCCCCCTCTAGACCCATCTTCTCGATCCTTTCAACCTCCCATGGATTGATAAACCTTAGGTCATCCACTTGAGGGAAATCTGTTGATGCCCTACAAAACTCTGCGCTTGGAGGCCCAACAAGGTCTACAAGAATAAAGTTGCATAGTAGACACCAAGGACGCGTGGCTAGCCAATCAATGGCACCAAAACCCTAGCCTGGAGCAACCCGAGGTAAGGGAAGGGGGCATGTGTCCACATCGTAATTGGCAATACAAGCATGCTAGCTCCGATAAACATGATGTTCAATCTTCATGGAAGAAAGATCGATCAAGCGGCAGATCGAAATCGCCATTGGACACAATACTTTACGAACCTTGTGCAATCTACTCCACTTCCTCGGATAAACCAGCACCCACAAGCTCAGAAGTTGTTGGATCATAAGGCAGGTAGCGAAAGGAGGAATAGAGTTCCTGGACAACCCTAGCAATTTGATAAGCCAAGGTGCAGCGACCAACCATAATCAAGGGCACCACCTGCCCTCAGCCAGGAACGTCCTCATGATTTATGTGATCCACTCCTCATGGAATCAATGAAAAAGAGCACTTCGAGAGATCTATCATATCATGTTGACTGTACGACGACATCGGCCAATAGATGGTCGGGCATTCTGATCACCTTTGGTCATCAAGACCAACTGATAGGAGTCCACAACCGAGGAGTCGCGGCTCTCGTCCTCGACCCTATAATTGATGACTATTGATTTCCCAAAGTTCTAATGGACGGAGGCAGTTGCCTCAACCTCGTCTACGAGGATACTTTGCAAAAAATGCAGTTTGACAGATCCTGTATCCAGCCGAGCAAGACCACCTTTAAAGGTATTGTCCTAGGAAAAGAGCACGGTGCATTTGGTAAGTCACATTGTACATGGTGTTCGGGACACCCGACAATTACCGGGCCGAGGAGTTAAATCTTCACATGGTCCCATTTCGGAGTGGCTACCACGCGTTGCTCGGGCGATCTACGTTCACTAAGTTTCACGCCATGCCTCATTAGGCATACATGAAGCTAAAAAAATTTGGACCCAATGGCGTGATTACATTAAATAGCAACCCAGACTGATTACTCAAAGCCGAGGACAAGACCACAACTTTGGCTCTAGAAGTAGAATTTGAGGCCTTAACTGTCGAGGAATTATCCGAGCAACGAGAAACCGTAGACAAGGATGATGTTGTCCTCAACAAATGATCAAAATCAACGTCATTTAAACCAGCCGATGAAATTGTCAAATTTCGAGTTCACCTCGAGGATCCCTCTAAAACGGCCTCATCGGAACGGCCTGGATGCTCCGCTGGACAAAGCATTGTGTGGTTTTCTTCACGAGAATCGAGACATCTTTGCCTGACACCCTTCTGATATGCCAGGCATCCCAAGAAACCTTGCAGGGCACAGCCCGAATATCATTGAGAGTTTCAAGCCAGTTAAGCCGGCACTTCAAAGGTTCTCTGAACCAAAGAGGCAATCAATGGGAAAGGAACTGGCCAAATTACTAGAGGCCGGATTCATCCGAGAAGTAAAGTATTCAGACTGGTTAGCAAACCTTGTCATGGTACCTAAGAAGGACAAATCCCGGCACATGTGCGTCTACAAGGCTTGCCCAAAGGACCCCTTCCCATTGCCATGAATCGACTAGATCGTCGACACTACAGCTGGGCATGACCTCTTGTGCTTTCTCGATGCATACTCGGGCTATCATCAAATAAAGATGAAGGAATCCTACCAGGAGGCCACCGCATTTATAACTCCCTATGGTTCGTTCTTCTTTAACACAATGCTCTTCGGGCTCAAGAATGTTGGCTCAACCTACCACGGATTATACAAACATGCCTATAGCCATAGATTAGCAAGACAGCCGAAGCCTATGTGGACGACGTGGTTGTTAAAACCAGTCAGTCAAGCACACTCATCGATGATCTACGGGAAACGTTCAAAAACCTCCGAGCATACAACATCAAGCTCAATCCGTAAAAATGCGCCTTCCGCGTTCCGCCCGGGAAGTTGCTCAGCTTCATTGTCTCCCATCAAGGAATCGAGGCGAACCTGGATAAGATCAAGGTACTAGCGCGACCGAAAACACCCACTGAGCTCAAGGATATCCAGAAACTGGTAGGATGTGTCACCTCCCTGAGCCGGTTCATTTCACACCTCAGTGAAAAGGCACTCCCCCTTTACCGGTTGCTTAGACAGACCTGGGGCTTCAAGACAGTCGAGGCCGGCGCAGCTCTGGAAGAAAATTAAACACTAGTAGCCACCAATCCGGCCTAGCAGCCCCCTACCCTGGTGAACCAATGTTGTTGTACACCTCAGCAACCAGCCAAGTGGTCAGCGCAGTTCCGGTCGTTAACCGAGACATGGATGGCTAGAAGCTAAAGGTGCAAAGACCGGTTTACTACGTTTCCGAGGTGCTTAGCCCGTGCAAAACGAGGTATCCACGTTACCAGAAAATAGCATATGCAGTCTTTATGGCTTCTCGGAAACTTAGGCACTACTTTCAGGAGTGCTCAATAATCGTAGCCTCGGAAGTACCGTTGAATGACATCATCAATAATCATGATGCCACCAGCAGGATCGCAAAATGGGTCGTCGAGCTCCTCCCTTTCAAAATCTTGTATCGACCAAGTTGGGCTATTAAATCCCAGGTGTTGGTCGATTTCGTTGCCGAATGGACGGAACCCAAGCTCCATAGAGAGCAAGGAGGGAAAACAATTTGGTTGTTGATAAGAAGGGAAAGGAGGGATAATTGTTTTACTCCAATTCCTCAAGGATTTTCCCTTACTGTCAAATTTAGAGGAGATAAGTCCAACACTATCCGCAAAATGGCACAGGATGTTCCATGCATGTTGAACAAACTCCATGAAACTAGGGTGAAACTCCAAAAGATTTTAAAGCGACAGATCTAGGTTTTGGAATTATCATGTTGATAGAGACCGTGATGGGAAATGCTCGGAGATGTAGCGGGAAAGGGTTTTTGGAATGGTATTAAGGAAAGAGGGGGTTCGGTGGGCCGAAGAAAAAACCCGGTCCAATTGCTCTGAAGGGGCTCTTGTTGCGCTTTGAGTTGAATGTAGGCCCATTTATTTTGCCAGAATCTGGGGATTCTCCCAGAATCCGACCCCTACCCAACTTCTTCCAGAATCTTTGAGCCCCATTTGTTTTACAATCCTATCTAGTTATGGTCTAATTAGATAGGATTGTAAAATAAATGGGGTTCAAAGATTCTGGGAGAAGCTAGGTAGGGGTCGGATTCTGGCAAAAGAACTGGGCCGTAGACCCGGGCCAAGATGGGCATTTAAATTAGGCCCAAGGCACCAACCACATTGTTGAAGATGTTCATTCATGTAAGTTTCCTCAAGCATGTTCATGTTTACTCCGTTCTGTAAAAGCTGAAATCACCCATGCGGACCCCAGCCGGTCAAAGAATTCCGAGCGATGATCGCCATTACAAGTGTTAACAAGATGCCAACTTTGAGCAGAGAAGCGCGAGGTAAGATGAATGTGAAAGGCGAAGGGAGGAGAGTTCATGACAGCACCACCACGAAGCAGGCGCCATACCAGAGTTACCAATCCAAGGCTGGAAGCAGAAATGGTCAAAACGCTTGTTGGCTTGTGGGCAAAGCTTTGCAAGTACACATGATGTTAAAAGGCTACAGGCGTGACCGTTGTTTCTATGTTCCTTTGAAAATTTACAAAACAAACTTGGCCATTTTCTGACACGATCATGTGAGCGTGCCAAAACAAAGCTCCCCTGTAAGCAACTTCGACCAGCAGTTTCTGAACTACTCCCTCCAATCCAAAAAAAAAAAGTGTTGTGGCTTTAGTTCAGCTTTAGCTCAAATTTAAACTAAAGCCACGACACTATTTTTGGATCGGACGGAGTAATATATTAGCTAAAACATTATACGTATATTACTACAAAGGAAAATGGTTCTGTGCTCCTAATAGTTAATTTACTAACTAGTACTACTATTTTCTTTTGTTCGAGCATACAGTATAATAGTATATGAACAAAGTATGTAACAAACATTTCAGCAAAGCAACGAATGGGATTTTCTTTGCCGAGCTTATGCCATTATCTGTCCACTCTATGGTAATTTTTTGTAAACTCATCCTCTATTTTCTTTCTACAAATGACGCTACGATCTACCAAACATCCAGATAAGAGTTGCTTCACCAGCCAATCCCACAAGGAAAAGACTACTGAACAACAAGCATACAACACAAACGAACGAAAAAATGGCTGCATTATTATTTAGGTACTAATAAAGGGCCGGAGACCATTGCCATCCATATCTATCTACCATTCAAGACGGCAAGGCCTTCTTCTTCAATGCCTCTATATCCACTGGCCACTGCATTGCATTCCTCTCTCCTCTTCTTCCTCAAACCGATGATGCCTTGGGGCGCAATGCTGCTCCGACGACGATCGTCGCATTGCAGTTGGGGTGGATGAACCAAGTGTTGCTGCAATGCCTGTCGTTCACGTTTCTGAGAACTCCCCGAATATGTTGAGGCATCCGTCCCAGAGTCCTTGGTCCCTTGCTTCCCAGTACCCACCTTTGTAATGATATGTCCCGTCCTCAGCGTCCTGCTCAAACCATCGAGGCTTCCAACCATTGTCTTGAAGTTTAGTTGACTGTGATGAAAATAGATATAGTGAAACTGCATGGCAAGTGATTTATACTAGCCAGTACCAACTTTCTCAGACAGACAGCAAGCAAGGGAGGAAGAGATCATACCATTCTTTGCCGCCGTTCCAACCTCAACTTCTCTGCATTTGCCTTCTCATACTCACCGTTCTCTAAATGCCGCTGGTCTGGTCTTAGCCGTGAATCAGTAGGGGGGAGTTTCTCCTTTACCATGGTCAAAAAATTACGTTATTTAGGTCTTGACAGAATATTATGGATTATGGAGTATTTACGCATATAGATTACAACCACACCAATACCTGAAGCTCTGGGGTCAGCTCATTCAATGTGATCGCAAAAGAAGATAGATTGTAACGAGTTGGGTTGGGAGAAGGTTTGTTCTTTTCCCAAAGTAGGGAGGCACCTTGCAATTGATCAGCGCTCTTGACCTTGGAAGTATCTAAATTGCTATAGTACATACTTTCGTCCCATTTTCCTATTAAAAATGAAGCCTTCTTTCCATCATTGTCCTCCACGAAGCCTTGTACCTTAGGAAATTAAGGTGTATGCAAGGAATGAACAGAGATCCACCAGAAACAGTTACACATTCACAAATTCAAATAGGGGAAAACTGTTTACAATAGCATTCAGGCTAAACAGCATGGCTGTAAACGTAATGTGTAATACCACTACTTTAATATGTAAGCACCCCATTACAAGCCATTGGATCATCATGAGAATGAAATAGTTTCATCGTATCTACACACATTTGGTCAATTAATAATTCTAGCAAAATTGATTCTAGGGTTTCAGGGCAGGGGTCTGTAACCTTGCATTGAAAGTTTGGACGAGATATTTACACGACCTATTCCTTAAATAAAGTGATACAGGAACGTGCTTTGCTCATTAAATCCATGAAAACTACGCATTAACTATCCATGTGTCTGCATCCTAGTCCAAGTAAATATGCTACACTAGGCCACGTACGGTATGACTAACACAGATTGGTCAGAAACTCAGGAGGTACTGTGCTCAGAGGAATACAAGGTGCTATTCACATCTCTCACGATAAAATATAAGATGACCTGTAAAAAAAAGGAGGCAAAGAAAAACATACTAGGTGAGGATTGCGGTCAAGCAGCGATGGCTCTTTGAACTTGAGTTTACATGAATACTGCCGATTCCCCTTAATGTGCATAATTCCATGATGGTTGCAGTACAGCTTCCCAAGGATGAGGTTATTAATAGTTGTTGTCACCTGAAAACACATCACCATGTGACAGGCAGAATTCAGTTTTGAATATAGTTCCAATCCGTGAGTGTCCCGTCTTATCATGCCACCCACCTTACTCCACTTGAAGATCTCACCGTCATCAAATTCCACTGTCAAAACGCCAACAGGATCAACTTGAATTGACTGCCCCCAGAACTTGGATTTTACATTGCTGTCGCCCCAGAATTTCCAGCCCTTGCCTTCAGAGTGGCAGGCAATCAGCATTGGATGATGACTAACCTATCCATGCAAATGATGAACAGCAACATGCTGCAATTAAAAGCCTCGCAAGCACAGTTTCAGACTATTAAGATACCAATGTTCAGTTCCCAAGTTAACAAAAGAGGCATGGTGTATTAAACAGAAGAAATTGCATGATTTTGGACACAAATATATCGAAAAGCTTTTGACTAAACAGACTAAGTAAAACAGAGTTTTTTGCATGAGTAGAAGAAAGAATACTAACTGACCTTCTCGGCAAAAAAGCGGATCCTTCTATCAGGAAAATCAGCTTCATAAGTCTCTCCTAACAATGGATTGAATGGTTTGCAAGGTCTCGCGACAGATGAAGCATAGCCAGAGATCGCAAAAGCAGCTACTTTCAGGATTCTCATGAGGCTATTCCCCTAAATTTCAAATGCAATAGATACATCAGTAAAATTTGTAATAACACTTCACAACCTCAGCACATGGAAATTTCAAACAGAAGAAAACTACCAGATAAAAAATACAATATGTACAAAGACAAATATCCACTGATCTGTGTTACTAGATAAACTGCCCATTCATAATAAATTTGTGGCAGAACTCAATCAACGTTAACACTATTCCGTAATCGATGTTAACTCCCATGTGGCCACAAACAAGAAAAACAACTGGTGACTACTGTTACTGCTCCGAAAACACTAATCATAAAACAGTTGAATATCCTAGAAATTCAAGACCACAAACGTATAAGTGATCTTACCACTTTTCCATATTCATAGGCTTGATCCAGAAGGTAGGAATATTCGAAATCTTCAAAGCACTTTTGGAGGGATGAAAGTGGCTCGTTGAAGTAAACTGGAAGGCATACTCGTGTCAAATCCTTGCCAACACTATCTTTAATAATGGACCAAAGGCTGATTCCTTTCTCTTTCTCAGTAGGTTCTGGTAGTTTACTCCGTCGTTTGATTTCAGGTAGCATGTTGTTAGAATCTTGAATTTGGATATCCACAACTTCTTGGCCACCTGGATTATATATGTTAGTAGCACTGTGTACACCACAATCTGTGGAACCTGACATTGTTGAAGATCTGCTGTTTGATTCTGTGAAGTAGTCTGCAGCATCAAAGAATGTAGAGTCCTCTTCACAAGTCAATTCACCACCATCTTGCTTCTCAAATTCATCAGATTCTGTCGTGCTGTATTCTGGGCAAAAAACAAATCACTGGATCATTAGAAAAGCTAATGCTGATTATAGGCCATAGTGTAGTAAACTTGCAACAGCCTCCGGAAAAATAAAACTTGCATCAGTTTCCACTAAAAATAACTTGCAACAGTTTCTTTACTTTCTTTAGGAAATAAGGCAGCACATATAAATAATTCAGACAACTAAATGAGAAAGGTTAAAAAGCATCCAGCAGAGACAGTTGAAAGAAGGGCGCAAGCACCACATAAGTAGATGCATGCAGCTAACACAGTGCAGTAATTTGATCAGTATGTGTAAGAAATCATACCACTAAAATTTCCATGACGGGAACTAGAAAATTCATTTTTTGTCAACGCCCCCTGTATTATATTTCCATCTTTACCTTCCTGCACAAATAGGCGTGTAATACACTATGTAAAATTCCTGCAGGAAAAAAGAGCAGAGTAACCTTTCAAGGAGAGTAACCTTTGCAAAGTTAAGTAAAAGGTTCCATACGAGATTTACTGATAGCAAAAACATATGACCAATAAGCATATGATGTAGCTCCACTATTTAGGTTCAGGCATTAGCAGTTCCTGCTACCTATCAATTCCATATAAGCATTTTGTCTTAGAATTTTGCATGGCCTCAAAAGAAACATACGCAGCCATTCTTACCTCAAAATGGTGTCTGCTGGATCCGAACAAGCTTAGATGATCGTCATAGCGTAGCTTCAGTTGCTTTCTGTAGCTTGAAAACTCCGAAAGCATAATCTGTTCGCAGTCCTGTATAAGACTCTCGTTTAAACCATCCTGGTGCATCCGATTTCGAAGCCTTGCAGTGGAAACTGAAATATCACTCTGCACAAAAGTTATTCTTCCACTGAGTGACCTGAGCGAATAAACACTCCTCGCCAAGATCAAGGCCTCGATCCAAGCAACACGGTCATCTTTTGAATCTGTCTTCAAATGAAGTGTCTTTGTGGGAGAAAATATGTAGAATCTCCTGTCGTCGGACTTGCTCTCCCGAAATGCGGACACCTAGAGACATGAGAACAAATTAGCACCACTATGTTACTCACAGGGAAACGTTGCACATGGAAATGAAAAGAACCTCCTGATATGAGACGCTACTTGTCAAGGCCAAAAATGGAGCATATAGAAAGGCTGGAATCTATCGAACTAATAGATGAGCGCTTCGATGTTTATTCCGTTAACAACCAAGAGGCAGACAAAGTAGAGGACAAAAGGCAGACACAAGAAAATGATTTGGTATTCCAAGAGAAATCATGTGATTCGGTTCCCTCCCTCTACCTTCAGCTTCAATTAAAGGGTAAAGGAAGGCAAGCAAAGGAGCATCTAACAGTCAACAAGAAAATATTTGGGGATGAGGAGGGGGGGTGAGGGGGATCGAGAAAATAGGAGAACCAAACGACCTATGCAGCTCTTGAAGGTCCACGAGGTCCCCCTAATTCAATCCAAGTTGCACACAGGTCCCCCGTTTTAGTCCCTCTACCTCTCTATGTGACCACTTAATTTCAACTGTACATCCTTGAATTCCTGGGACCCATGTCCAATTGTATTGAAAAGACCCGGTGCTAGCTAGTACTTCTACTACTGCGGGTGCAGCAGCAGCTAGTAAAAGGGGCTCGTGGAAAAGCAACCTCAGGACCAGTACAAGCCAATAATGCAAAATTCAAAATTGCAACAAGAAATTCCCTGAGCATATCCTCTAACCACCTCTTCCCTCCCATTGTTCGACTTGATGATACTATTAAAGATTAACCATGTCACCATTGGACCACTTCTACCATGAAAGTAATAAGACAGAGACTAGCGGCTAAACTTCGTTGTCTTTGCAGCGGTAGCAACTAGCAAATGACATCATTATCAGAAGCTGCAACACACAAACCTTAGAAATCTGACCAAATCTGTGGAAAGTACAAGGGCTCCATGTCCAGAGATGTGCCTGTGGCTGCGTGATAGAGAAAGCTAGCTATGGTCTCTTTTTGGGGGAGATTACACTTGAGGGGGAGAAAAATAGCAATGCCTTTTTGTTCATTTGTGGTGAAGCTAGATAGAGCTAAATTTGGACAAGAATTTGCGGGTGGCACTGGACCACGGAAATGGTGATTGGTTAATATAAAATCCAACCTGTTGATAATAAGCAATTGGTATAAAACTTAAAAATGTCCATCCAAATCTCGAACAAACCACAAATCGGTTAGAAACCTGCGTCGAAACACAAAGACTTTTCAAGCATTTTGATTGATTCCCTGATCACCTCTATTAAGCACCGACGAGAAAAAAAACATCGGAAATTTCAAAGAGACAGGACATTAGATGAATAGTTTGGTACGACGATGCACCGCCGGCAAAATGACAAGGAATATCACGTCACTTCGATCCAGCGCTATGACGCGCTCTCCCACCAACCATTTCATCATAAACAAGGCGAAAGCGCGTTCACCGATGCAAGAACTGGGAAGGGATTAACTAATAAACCTCGGGGAATCTGAGCATTTGATCCAGGGACGCAATGCAATGTGCCAAACGAAGCACTGGATCGAGGGATCAGCACAAGAAAATTCAGAAGAAGAAGAAAGCGCACGGAGTAAGAGACGGGGTTGAAACGATCGATCAGAAATGCGGAGGCGAAATCTGGAGAGAAAATGGAAACAGAATCTGCCCCCAGCCCCACCATGAGGCGGGTGCACACGGACGCCACAAGGCGACGAGGAGAGGAGAGGAGAGGAGAGAAGGCAACCACCGACCTTGAGGCAGACGACTCCGACGGGCTTCTCCGGGCGGCGCCCCCCGGCGATCCTCGTGGACGCGCCGCCGATCAGCCTGACCTCCCCGTCGTCAGCGATCCGTCCCGCCGCCTCCCCGCCCCCCGCGTCGGCCCGAATCTTGGAGTAGGAGAGCACCCCGTCGCGGAGCGAGAACCAGCGCTCCCGCCACCCGCGGCCGTAGTTGGTCCACTTGTGCAGCACGCCGGCCACCGCTACCGACCCCGGCGTAGCGGTGGCCGCGGCGGGCTCCGGTGCCGGCGTGGGCGACGCTTCGGGCTGCGGCGGCGCGGAGGAGAGGCAGCAGAGCGCGTGGTGGTGGTGGTGGTGGTGGCTGCTGCTGTGCGTCATCGTCGTCGGCTCGACGACGGCGAGGGGAGAGAGGGGGGGACGGGACGCGACGCGACGCGACGCTTAATTTAGGAGCGGTTGGATGCTATTTATGTGTGGGTCACTCTGTCTCGGTGGGTGCTCTGCTCCCTCTTCATCTTGCTCTTCCTTAATTACTTATTGAAATACTTAATATAAGATCGATTTAGATCACTAATATATAGTGATCTAATCGATTTTATGTTTCTTTACAGAGGAAATACTTATTACTAATGTATCTTTTTCATTAGAACTATATATCCCCTGAAGGGGCTTTTTGATCAAAGAATCCTTCCTAGGTTTTGTCGTTTGATTCATAGGATTCAAATTATAGAAAAAAAATCAATAAAATCATTTGTGCTAGATTTCATGAAAAATCTAACATGCCCTACAATCTCTTAAAAAATTGTTTATTTCATGTGATGCAATCAAACAAACTTAAATCCCATGGGAGTCATTCTTGTATATTTTTTAGTCCTTCGTCTTTTACAATTTGGTGACTCAAAAAGGCCTGAACACTAAGAATTACATGGATTATAGCCCCCGCTACGAGGTGCGTAAGTAAAAACGTGTCACCCTACAGCGTCATACAATGATACAAAACACTTCGAGCTAAGGAATGCCTCTTCATGTTTGTAGTTCTATATTAATTTCAAAAGGAGAAAAACGATCCATAAAGCATGGCCATGTCATGCCCCTTCTCTTCTCTAGTTCTCTTGCCACGTAGGATTTTTCAGGACACGCGAAGAGCGAGAGGATATATTTCGTTCTATATAAAAAGAACTCATCAGGATTAAGAGAAGCAAGATGCGGCAATACACCAATAGTAATACATATAGGAAGAAGCAACTTTGCGAAAACAAAAATAGTACCGCCAAGTCACAACTATGGCAAAATGTACTTTCTTCACCTCTCGCTTCTTGTTGTTGGAAGTAAATAAGTTTTTTTTAAGCTTCTTCAACTCACTTATTGTTAAAACTCCAGCCAAATGAATTATCCAATGTCTCACTGCCATAAACAGGAAGTATTGCTTAGTTAAGCCTACATAGGGTTATATTCTTATATGAAATAATAACATCTGTCAAGTTGGTTGTCATATGTACACCTAACAAAAAGGGTTAGGAACTGATTTAAGATACGTTTCTTCTTCAAAAGCCATGGGATCAAACCTGCACACTATTATGATTTTTTTAAATGAGACACACATAGGAGAGAGAGAAAGAGAGAGAGAGAGAGAGAGAGAGGGGTAGGGTGGGAAGCAAGAAGGACATAGATCCTGCTTATTGCACTACATGCAAGGGGGCATGCACAGGATGTCATAGGGATCAGGAGTGCTTCACGTGCTATGACTAGATTTAGCGGGCCTCAATGAACACTCGCTTTAGTTGGGTTTATAAGGCTGGTCACAATGGGGAGGAACTTAGGAGTAACATCACACACTCCAATACAACTTTGCTTATGTGGCACATATTTAATGAAGAGAGAGGTGCTTGTGGTAACTAGCTAAGTTACCGAAACATCACACACTCCAAGAAACAATGAGTCTATAACCTAATAAATACATCGTTGCATGACACTACATAGATGTTTCTACCCACTATGGAGGTAGTAACATAGTCTAGGGAAGTGTGTAAGTTATTAGCTTATGTTCTTGCCCAATGTGACGAGCCTAAGACGGATACAGGTTTTTAGGTCTTCAATTTGATTAGGGAAATACTTCCTCCATCCCCTTATATAAGGTCACAAACTCAAATTACAGGTACCTAGGTAAAATTTAATGATTACTTGGCAAGCCAACTTATTTTCTTGTTAACTGGGATCATTAATACGCCCGCATGCATGCAAGGAAGGAATAAGAAGGAAGCAGCACAGTGTTATTATGACTACATGGATGCAAGCATTAAACAAGTTGCTAGTACGAGAAAACAACATTAAATTTGCCTCGGTTACTATTAGTGGCCTTGTATAGATGCAAAATATATTTTTCATAGTGGCCTTGTATAAGGGAATGGAGGGAGTATGTATTATGTTTTTTAAGCATACCTATTTTAGATTTATCATCAAATAAAGTTTCTAACCATATAATCTTTATGTCATATTATACATGTTTATATTAGTCAAATTGAAGACCCAAAAAACTATGCCCAACTTATAAACCCAACTGTAGAAAGTAGTTAAAATGTACCACTAGGACTATAACATGTACTACCTCCGTCTCGAGTCATTCGCGTAGTTCTAGATTGACGATTTAACTATCTAAATATGTATTATACGTGACAAAAAATATATATTTAGAAACTACATGAGTGTAGAAATCTAGTGATATACTTTTCATGACATATAACACATATTTAATTCCTCAAATCGATGACCTAGAACTACGCGAATGACGCACGCCCTATACACCCGGACGAAGGAAGTACAGTAGTAGCCATGGTGATGAGTGTACCATGCTAGCCTCGGCAAACTCGAGAGCTCACGCGTTTCCACGATGAACACTAGTAGTAAGTTGTTTAGAAAGGATAGTACTTAAAGATGCCTAATACGTCAATAAAAACATAAATGTGCCTAGTAGTTATAGAAACATGGATAAATGCAAATCAAATGTTCATGTTCGCTCAAAGCCCGAGCAAACTCGGGAGCTTTCCATCTTACACACTTTCGCAGTGAACACTAAAATTCTAAAGCACCATTGTCTAACAGTTCTACAAAATACATAAATGCAGACCAAATGTCCATGTTCTACATATTAACGCTTTTTTTTCTGGGAGAGGGGGGGGGGTGCAATCTCAATACGAAAAGTTTTTTTTATGCTTTGGCATCCAATCTTTTTTTTTTTTTGCGGTGTTTGGCATCCAATCTTTGCAGTGAAGACTAACCAATCCCTTGTAACTCTGACCTTGAAATGCATAAATTTTCTAAGATGCAGATTGAAATGAAAGGAGAAGAATTATTATGAAACATCCCCATTTTACAGAAGGTACCATGAATGTCGAAGCAACAAAACGTACCAATCACTTTCCAAACGGTGGTTTGCTTAGAAAAAAACTTTCCACAGATTTTAATTTGGTCAAGGCGTGGCACGTGTGCATGTCTGTGTATGCCTTGCTTTGCCGGCATGTGTGACCAACAAGCTAATCAGTCATTGATAGGATGGAACGAAGAGCGTGTCAGTGTGAATATGTGTATCCTGAGAGCATGGTTAATACTATAGTCAGCTGCCGGCTATATGTTTTTGCCATATCATATATAGTCAATATTATAGCAAACATGTATAGTAGTTAACTGTAAATAGATATCATTTCATTAATATATGGTATATCTTAAACTCTCATAAAGTTTCTTGGAGCACGTGTTGCAGCTGTCTGTTAATTTACGATTCGTTTCTCTTCTCTCTCCCACAACTCATCGAAAATATACTACTCCAACTCATCGAAAATATACTACTCCAACTCATCAAAAATATACTACTCCCTCCTATAGCCCGCTTATACCACTTTATTATAATATGGATCAAAGAGAGTATTTAAATTCTTATAAAACATTTATATCATCTTATTATACTTGTTCTAATAAGTTAACGAATAGATGCCGGGCACACTCAAAATAGTCAGGTACCTTTACATGGTTGTATTTTCAACACTGAATTACCAAAGCCACATGATGAAAGCTATTGTAATAAGGCCAAGAGGGCAGCAGTAATCTAGGAGCATCATCGACTGATTTCTTTGTAATTCCAGGCAAGACTGAAAAGCGAGTTTCATATAATATTCAGTTCATGATACTACATATCATTCTATAATCCCGTTAGTCAAACACTATTTTAAAGTTTGACAAAATTTGTATAAGAATGTATCAAGATGTACAATACCAGATAGACAATATAAATAACATTGTGAAATGCTCCTAAAATATACTCCCTCGGTTCCTAAATAATTGTCTTTCTAGAGATTTCAACAAGTGACTACATACGGAGCAAAATGAATGAATCTACACTCTAAAGCATGTCTACATACATCCGTATATTGTAGTCCATTTGAGATGGCTAGAAAGACAATTATTTTGGAACGGAGGGAGTACCTTTTTACGCCGAGTAAAGAAAAAACTCAGAGAGAGAGAGGAGGTGATGTGATGAAGTTTTAATAGTAACTGCTCTGGGATCTGGTAATGTATGAGATGAATTAATTAATTAGAGGACGGTAGGGAGATTAATTAAGAGCATGGTTAATAGTATAGTCAGCCGCCGGCTATAAGCCAGTGCCATATCATCTACAGCTCATCTTATAGGCAACATGTACAATAATAGATCAAAAGAGTGTACTACTTTTTTATTATGTGGCCCACCTATCATTCTCACAAAGTGTCTAGAAGCACGTGCTAGAGCTGGCTCTTCATGAAGAGTCCGCTTACCTTCTCTCTCTTCTTCTCTTTCCTCCAACTAAGTAGAAATATACTAGTTTATTCCTTATA
Organism: Aegilops speltoides; assembly: GCA_021437245.1. Taxonomy (NCBI): domain Eukaryota; kingdom Viridiplantae; phylum Streptophyta; class Magnoliopsida; order Poales; family Poaceae; genus Aegilops; species Aegilops speltoides. Next base: position 350,028,832 of record CM038147.1, read on the forward strand.
GCCCGCTGACTCAGCTCTAGCATGGATCCGGTGAAGACGGAATTAAGTAGGCTTGGCCCATGTGTCATGAACAGGACAAGCTCCAACTCAAAAAAATAAATAAAAAATTACAGCATACTGGATCCTCCTAGTATGGAGTTGTTGATCGAGTTGAGAGATACACATACCCGTTTGTTTCCAGTTCACGTAATCTACATCTACGCTAGGAGACCATATTTTAAACACGGAACTTTCCACAGTTCACGGTAATTTCAGTACTAGTTTTACCTTTTTGAGTTGGTCAGTCGTATGTATACCGATGAGGAGTACTAGTCAGTAGTACGTCCAGCATGCGTTGGAAGCAAGGATTATGTATTTGGATATGATGTTCTCTCCGCCCGCGTGCAGGAACATGTTCCCTGCTACTGTATCACTATGTACATCACTCGATTACTAGTACTAGAGACTCGAAACTCACGCTTTTTGGCTGAGCACACATAAATACTACTCCCTCTGTCTTATAGTGTACTTCCTCCGTTCCTAAATATTTGTCTTTTTAGAGATTCAAATGGACTACCACATACGGATGTATATAGACATATTTTACAATGTACATTCACTCATTTTGCTCCGTATGTAGTCACTTGTTGAAAACTCTATAAAGACAAATATTTAGAAACGGAGGGAGTAAGTTGTTTTTTTACACTACACTAAAATCAAAAAACGTCTTACATCATGGGATGGAGGAAGTAGTATGTGCCCGTGTACACTTTGCTTTATTCTTTCCGTTTCTTTTTAACTTTCAGTGATATAATTTTTACATTATACATCCATATACTATTAATCTTGTCAATAGTATAAGGTAGCCTCGAAAACACATTAGGCCTATATATCTGAATGGAAGGAGTATAAATTTTGTCTTAAGTCAAACTTCATCGTGTTTAATTTATCCATCTATGTGGACTTACCCCTTCGCTCTCGTATGCAAGGCACCCAAGCTCTAGGGTTTCTCGTGCCTCCCGTCGGTGTCGCCGCCTGTCTACCTCATCTCATGTGGTCTTACGACCATGGAGGTGGTGGGAGGGCTTCGTTTTTAGATGATTTTTGAAGTTTTGTTAGGGTTTATGCCCTACTCAGAGAGGCAAGGCGGTGGCAGCTCTTTCAAGATAGAATAAGGTTCTCCCCGCCTAGCCCACGTCCCGGGGGATCTGGTCGCTTCATCCTAGATGGGATTCTTTGCTTGCACGAGATCGTTCATGACCTCAATGTTCGTAAGTCTAAGGCGGTAATTTTAAAACTAGACTTTGAAAAAGCATATGACTCGGTTAGTTAGCCTTTCTTGAGGAAGGTCCTTTTGGCCAAAAGTTTCGATGGGGCTTATGTTCACAGGATCATGCAGTTGGTCTAGGGGGGGCCAAACTGCGGTTTCTGTTAATGGTCAGGTCAGTAACTTCTTCGCCAATGGCAGGGGCCTACGGCAAGGTGACCCCGCATCACCGATCTTGTTTAATTTTGTTCCGGATGCGCTGCCTCGTATTCTCTACAGAGCTGCTTCTCACGAACACATCTCTCCTGTTATTTCCCACCTCATTCTGAAGGGGTCATGCACCTTCAGCATGCGGATGATACCATCATTATGGTAGAATTAAATGATTCTTGCATCGCTCACCATAAGTTCATCCTTCTTTGTTTCGAAGCCTTGTCGGGCCTCAAAATTAACTTCTCTAAGAGTGAGGTCATGGTCACTGGTGTTGACGACACAGAGGCCTTAAGGGTGGCCCACCTTCTCAATTGTAACTTGGGATCCTTCCCTTTCAAATATTTGGGTCTCCCGATTTCCTAGGACATGTTATATGCCAAAGAATTTGCCCATGCTGTCACTAAGGTTGGTAACAGGGTACTCCCTTGGAGGGGCAGATATAATACGAGTGCCGGGAAAGTGGCTCTGATTTACACTTGCTTGTCTTCCTTACCAATGTTCATCATGGGTTTCTACTTACTTTCTGCTGGTACGCATGCTGGTTTCGATAATCATCAGGGTGCTTTCTTTTAGAATGCGGCAGATAATAAACGCAAGTACATACTAGTCAGGTGGAACTAATGTGTAGACCCAAAACCCTCGGGGGTTGGGCATCATCAACACTGCTATTATGAATAAATGCCTCTTGATCAAGTGGTGGTGGAAAATTATGATCACGGGAGCTGATACTTTGTGGTTCTCTATCCTTCAAGCGAAGTACTTCCCTCTCTCCGGCCCCATGTTCGCCTCTCCTCGTAGAGGCTCATAGTTTTGGAAAGATCTTATCAAGGTTCGACCTTTTTTCAGGCTCACGTTAAGTTTATAGCGGGGAACGGGACCTGCGTCTGCTTTTGGCTCTACTGGTGGTGTGGAGACTCACCTCTCTCTGTGATCTTCCCTGTGCTTTTTTCCTACTGCCCTAACCCGAATATCTCCGCCGCGGAGCTCTCGGCTAATAATTGGGACTTAGCCTTCCGCGCGCTCACTGTCTCCTGCAGAGTTAGAAGATTGGCAACGGCTTACTGCCTTCTTCCCCTTGCTCTCGGAGACTGCAGACGCGGTGGTCTGGCCTCATACTTCTTCTGGTCGCTTCTCGGTCAAGTCTTTATATTCCAAGATTATTGGTGGCTCCCCGCTATCAGATTTACCCCAGTTTGGAGGGCTCGTATTCCCCCTAAAGTGAAGATCTTTCTCTGGCAAGCTTTCTAAGGCCGTCTTCCCACGTCAGACTAAATTCGTAAGCGGAATGGCCCGGGCTCGGAGTTCTGCGCTCTTTATGGCGCCCTGGAGGACACGAATCATATATATTTTCATTGTGTTTTGGCCAAGTTGGTTTGGAGCTGTGTCAGGTCATGACTACAGGTGTGCTGGGACCCAACTTCTTTCTCCGAGCTTCGGGCCCTTGCTAATTCTTTGGCTGGTGTCACTAAGAGAGTTTTCTAGGTAGGAGTTGGGGAGATCTATTTGACCTTGTGGATTACGAGAAACAAGTTTACTATCGAGCATGTTTTTCCTGCTAAACCTGCTGATTGCTTATTTAAATCTTGTATGTTCCTGCAGCAGTGGAGATCATTGATTAAGCCGCACGACCGAGATGCTCCCGACCTTCTGCTATCTAAAATTTGGGCCTCGACGTCTTCTCTATCCAGGCAGGAGCATGCTGCGTAGTGGCATTCACGTCCCTTTTGGCTAGTTGTTGGCTAGGTCGTTTATCTTTCTCCGGCCTGTGCCGTGCTGGTGGCCTTGGTGCCATGTATCTCATACTCTAATATCTGGCTCTGTCCTTGATTGGGGATATGGTCGTGTTTGATGTTTGTGGTTCAGTTGGTTGGTTTGGAACACTACCTGGTGGCTTTAATTATAAAGTCGGGCTCATGCCTTTTCTCTAAAAAGGATCAATATGGTTGACTAGAGGGGGGGGGGGGTTGAATAGGCAACTACTAATTTTTAGCTTTCCTTAACAAATTAGGTTAAGCAACAAATAGGTTGTCTAGATATGCAACTAGGTGAGCAACCTATATGATGCTAGCAGTAACAATCACACAAGCAAGCAAGATAAGCAACACAAGTAAAGCTTGCACAAAGGAGAGGTAAAAGATAACCACAAGTGGAGCTGGTGGAGACGAGGATGTGTTACCGAAGTTCCTTCCCTTTGAGGGGAAGTACGTCTCCATTGGAACAGTGTGGAGGCACAATGCTCCTCAAGCTAGGGCCACGGTATTCACCTCACACTCTCACACAATGCGAGATGCCGTGATTCCACTAGTGGTGCACTTGAAGGCGGCAATCGAACCTTTACAAACAAGGTTGGGGAAATCTCCATAACCGAATTGGAGGCTCCTAACACCACCATGAAGCTTCACCACAATGGAATGTGGCTCCGAGGTGACCTCAACCGTCTAGGGTGTTCAAACACCCAAGAGTAACAAGATCCGAAAGGGATTAGTGGAGGAATCAAATTTCTCTTGGTGGAAGTGTAGATCAGGACCTTCTCAACCAATCCCTAGAAAATCAACAAGTTTGGTTGGCTAGGGAGAGAGTTCGGGCGAAAATAAGCTTTGGAGCAACAATGGAGTTTGGGGAGGAAGAGGAAAGTCTTCTTGGGGAAGAAGGCCCCCTTTATATAGTGGGGACCAAATCCAACTGTTACCTAGTTTCCAGCCCGCACCGAGCGGTGCTACAACTTATGAGGGCGGTACTGCCGCCCAGGCGGTAGTGCACAAGGTGCAGTGCAAAGGTGCAAGACCTCGAGCCGGTAGTACCGCCAGAGCTAGGGTTACATCACTTGTCGCTAAGATAGTCGAGTAGGACAGGTGGGGGAGAGGCAGTACTGCCAAGCGGTACTATCGCTGGAGCCAGCGGTACTGCCGCCCACCACTGCCGCTCTACTACTGTTGAGGAAACAGGGGAAGGCTCGGAGAGCAGAGCCGTGAGCGGCAGTGGCAGTGGTGGTAGGTGTGGTACTACCACTTACAAGCGGTGCTACCGCTCCTAATGCCGCTGCTACTGCCGCTTGCCCAACTGGGTCAAAGTGGGGTCTGCGGTAGTATGCCAGTGGGACTACTGCTAGACTACCACTAAACCCGACACACAAAATCATGACCCTCGTCGAGGCGGTAGTACAAGCGGTACTGGGAGCGGTACTACCACTGGAAGCTTTCCAAAGCACTCCAAAGCAACGAAGGGTGAAACTCCAAAGAAGCGGAAAGATACGAAGGGTGCAAATGGAGATGTGTACGTGTATATTCCATCCAAACGTTTCCAAAGCAGACCCCCTCTTGATAGTACGGTATTTCCTACGACTCAAGTCCACCAAAAATGAAACAAAGGAAAATAAACCGTCTTCACTTTAAAACTTCGAGGGACATCAATAGTCTAGTGTCATATGATGGAATATCTTGAATGCTCAATGCACACGGTCAGTCCGCTAAAGTATTGTCATCAATTACCAAACCACTGAGGGAGAAATATGCCCAAACAATCTCGCCCTTTTCTGTTTGATTGATGACAACATGGGCTTTGCACAAGAATACGATATGAAGATATGCAAACCCAACATCTACCAAATATAGACGCCCCCTAGATGTGTGCACTAATTAAGTATGCTTTTGGAATGCAAAGCGCACACACTAGGATCAACACTCCCCCTATATTTTATAGACCGACAACACTTGCACAAGAAGATAAGACACACTCGTGACTCGGAAAATCCCTAAACTCTCTGCCCCTTTGGCATCTAGACAGCAAAAGGGCAGAGAGCGCTACAACGGTCACAAGAGATAGCAGCGTAGGAGATCCTCATCATCACAACTCCCCGTGCTCGTTGAAGTCCTCATCTGCAGCCACTGTAGTAGCCTGATCAACCTCTGAATCTGACCACCTGCAATGTTGGGAAGTCCAAGTCTCCTCATCAGTGATTCTCTCGGATAACCCACAAGTATAGGGACCGCAACAGTTTTTGAGGGTAGAGTATTCAACCCAAATTTATAGATTCGACACAAGGGGAGCCAAAGAATATTTGGAAGTATTAGCAGTTGAGTTGTCAATTCAACCACACCTGGATATTAAATATCTGCAGCACAGTGATCAGTAGCACAGTAATATGATAGTGATAGTGATAGTAACGATAGCGGTGGTAACAGTAACAGTAGTAACAATTTGTAGTAGTTTAACAGTAGCAATAGCGATAACTTAAGAAGAACAATATGTGGAAAACTCATAGGCATTGGATCGGTGCACTTGTTGGATGATATTCATCTTATAATAGTCATAACCTAGGGTGATACAGTCTAGCTCCAGTTCATAAATATAACGTAGGCATGTATTCCATAATTAATCATACGTGCTTATGGAAAAGAACTTGCATGGCATCTTTTGTCCTACCCTCCCGGGGCAGCGGGGTCCATAAGGAAACTAAGGGATATTAAGGCCTCCTTTTAATAGAGAACCGAAACAAAGCATTAACACATAGTGAATACATGAACTCCTCAAACTACGGTCTGATAACCCTCAAGTGTAGGGAATCGTTTGTAGCCTTCTTCGATAAATAAGAGTGTCGAACCCGACGAGGAGCTACACACACTTATTGTTTGCTTTACCTAGAACAAGTATGAAACTATTTAGCGACAATAAAACTATGAGTACTTTGTGATAATAAAACTACGAATAAAATGTAAGGTAGTCAAAGTAGATAGCTTTTGTCAACAATAAAGTCATTTGTTCCTAGGCAATCAATAACAAGTACCGGTAATCATTCTTGTAATTCTATATGAGGGAGAGGCATGAGCTAACATACTTTCTCTACTTGGATCATATGCACTTATGATTGGAACTCTAGCAAGCATCCGCAACTACTAAAGATCATTAAGGTCATTAAGATCATCAAGTATCAAGTCCTCTTTATCCCATATGCAACAACCCACCTACTCGGGTTTAAGCTTCTGTCACTCTCGCAACCCACCATAAGCGAATCATGAATGTATTGCAACACCCTACAACGGGGACCCCTCACATTTGCATGAGACGGAGGGCACCGTAGGATAGCACCATAAATAAAATATACAATCATACCAACCAAGATCACGATTAACCCATAGGACAAAACGGATCTACTCAAACATCATAGGATAACCATAGATCATTGGGAAATAATATATGGAGTCGAGCACCGTGTTTAAGTAGAGATTACAGCGGGGAGAAGGGGTGTTATACCGCTGCATAGAGGGGGAGAAAGTTGGTGTTTACGGTAGCAAGATTGTTGATGTAGATCGTCGTCATGATCCTAGCCCCGGCGACACTCCGGTGCCACCGGGAGAGAGGGGGAGAGAGCCCCCTCATTCTTATTCTTCCTTGGCCTCCCCCCGAGATGGGAGGAGAGTTCCCCCTATGGTCCATGGTCTCCATGGTGGCGGAGGGGCGGGAGCCCCTCCGAGATTGGATCTCCCTCTCTGTTCTCTTCTATTTCGTGTTCCCCAGATCTGGCCCTTCACGGTTTCTTATATTCCCGGAGATCCGTAACTCTGATTGCACTGAAATTATTACACGACTTTTTCCCATAAATTGTCTTTCTTGCACCAGAAGAAGGGCCTCAACCGCCTTATGAGGAGGGCATAAGATACCAGGGCGCGCCTGGGCCCCGGGGAGCGCCCTGGTGGGTTGTGGGCACTGTGGGCCCCCGTTTGCATTGATTCCCCTCCCAAAAATCACATAACTTCCAAAATAATTATCCGTAAATTTTTCGCGTTTGGACTTCGTTTGATATGGATTTTCCGCGTTACAAAAAACTTGCAAAAAAATAGGAACTAGCACTGGGCACTGAATCAATAGGTTAGTCCAATAAATCATATAAAAAGTTTCCAAAAGTATGTGAAAGTTGTATAATATTGGCATGAAACAATCAAAAATTATAGATACGATGGAGAGACGTATCAGCATCCCCAAGCTTAATTCCTGCTCATCCTTGAGTAGGTAAATGATAAAAAAGATAATTTTTGATGTGGAATGCTACCTAGCATAAACTTGATCATATATCTAATCATGGCATGAATATTAAGACATAAGTGATTCAAAGCAATAGTCTATAATTTGACATAAAGACATCAATACTCAGGCATCCCAATAAACGATCATGTCTTTCAAAATATCAACACTAAAGAAAGCTATCCCTACAAAATCATATAATCTTGTCATGCTCTGTCTTCTTAACACAAAGTATTTATCATGCACAACCCCGATGACAAGCCGAGCAATTGGTTCATACTTTTTAACGTGCTTCAGCTTTTTCAACCCTCACGTAATACATGAGCGCAAGTCATGGATTTAGCACTATAGGTGGAATAGAGTATGATGATAGGGGTAAATATAGAGAAGACAAAAAAATAAGAAAGTCTCACATCGACTCGGCTAACCAACGGGCTATGGAGATGCCCATCAATTGATATCAATGCGAGGAGTAGGGATTGCCATGCAACAGATGCACTAAGAGCTATAAGTGTATGAAAGCTCAACATGAAAACTAAGTGGGTGTGTATCCAACTTGCTTGCTCATGAAGACCTCGGGCATTTGAGGAAGCCCATCATCGTAATATACAAGCCAAGTTCTATAATGAAAAATTCCCACTAGTATATGAAAGTGACTACATAAGAGACTCTCTATATGAAAAACATGGTGCTACTTTGAAGCACAAGTGTGGTAAAAGATAGTAACAATGCCCCTTCTCTCTTTTCTTTTCTTTTTTTCTTTTTCTTTGTTTTCCTTTTCCTTTTTTATTTTTATTTTTTTTATTTTTTCTCTCTCATTGTTCGGAGTCTCATCCCGACTTGTGGGGGAATCATAGTCTCCATCATCCTTTTCTCATTGGGACATGCTCTAATAATGAATAATGATGATCATCACACTTCTATTTACTTATAACTCAAAGGAAATAAAAATTACAACTCGATACCTATAACAAAATATGACTCTATATGAATGCCTCTGGCAGTGTACCAGGAAGTGCAATGATCTAGCGTAACATGTATAAAAAATTGATGGACGGTGGCTGAGCCACAAACACTATGTCAGCTATATGATCATGCAAAGCAATATGACAATGAATGCTCAAGTCATCAAAACGGAGGCGGTGGAAGTTGCATGGCAATATATCTTGGAATGGCTATGGAAGTGCCATAATAGGTAGGTATGGTGGCTGTTTTGAGGAAGATATAATAAGGTTTATGTGTGATAGAGCGTATCATATCACGGGGTTTGGATGCACCTGCGAAGTTTGCACCGAGTCTCGTGGTGAGAAAGGGCAATGCACGGTATTGTAGAGGCTAGCAAATTACGGAAAGGTAAAAGTGCGTATAATCCATGGACTCACATTAGTCATATAGAACTCATATACTTATTGCAAAAGTTTATCATCCCTCGAAGCAAGGTACTACTACGCATGCCCCTAGGGGGATAGATTGGTAGGAAAAGACTATCGCTCGTCCCCAACCGCCACTCATAAGGAAGACAATCAATAATAAATCATGCTCCAACTGCATCGCATAACGAGAGACTATACGTGCATGCTTCGGGAATCACAAACCTTAACACCAATATTCTTACTAACCACAACCGTTTACTAGTACCTCCCACATATTCCATCTCTATATCGCAAAACTATTACAAGGAATCAAACATATCATATTCAGTGATCCATAAGTTTTATGTAGGATTTCATGACTAACCATGCAATTGACCAATTCATGTTGAATCTCTAAATAGATATAAGTGAAGCACGAGACTTTAATTCTTTCTACAAAAGATCATGCTCTAATAAGTATAAGTGAAGCAAGAGAGCATTCTACAAATAACGGTTTTCTATGTGAAGAGAAACAGGCAATCCAAACTTCAAATGATATAAGTGAAGCACATGGAGCGTTCTATAAAGCCATACTCAAAAGATATAAGTGAAGTGCAATGAGCATCCTATAAATCAACCATGGACTATCTCATACCAGCATGGTGCATAAAATAAAAGGTAAAAACACAAAAGACGCTCCAAGATTTGCACATATCATATGAATGGAATGAAGACGAAAACATACTGATACTTGCTGAAGAAAGATGGGATGCCTTCCGGGGCATCCCCAAGCTTAGAAGCTTGAGTCTCCTTGAATATTTACTTGGGGTGCCTTGGGCATCCCCAAGCTTGCGCTCTTGCCTCTCCTCCTTCTCCTCATATCGAGACCTCCTCGATCTTTGATCACTTCATCCACACAAAACTCAACAGAAAGCTCGGTAAGATCCGTTAGTATAATAAAGCAAATCACTACTCTAAGTACTGTTGCAAACCAATTCATATTTTGTTTTTGCATTGTAGCTACTGTAATATAAATTTCCCATGGCTCATACCACCGATAAAAATTGATAGTTTCATCAAAACAAGCAAAACAGTGCATTAAAAACAGAATTTGTCTTAAACAGGACAGTCTGTAGCAATCTGAACATCTACCATACTTCTAGTACTCCAAAAATTCTGAAAAATTAGGAAAACATGAAAAAATTGTATAGCAAGACTTTACAAAAAGTTTCATAAACGTTTGACGTTCCAGTAAAAAAAATGAATATTCACTCACTACAACCAAAGTTTCTGTTTCTGCACCGCACATACCAACAAGTAATCTAATCATCCTAAAGGCAAATGTTGGCACATTATTTTTATAATACAATAGATTTGTACAAGGGGGTAATTATCTTTTTGAGAATATTCATGAAAAATTCCACATTGTTTCCATGAGCATGAACACAAGTGTTCAATGTCGACCCTCACTTCTCCAGTGCATAACTTCCAATCGCTTCTCTTTTGTCGAAAAGTTTTAAGTTCCCCTCTATATTTTTTGTTTTAAAACTTTGTAAAAGCACTCAACAGAATAAAATGACTCTCTAAAAATTCCAGGTTGTCTCCCTGGAAGCACTTTCTTTAAAGCCATCAAGCTAGGCATAAAGTGCTCAAGTAATGGATCCACCCGGATGCCAAGGTATATCAAAGCCAATTTTAATTAACAATGATTTGGCATTTAGTAGTGAGCAAGCAACATATATCATGCAATGGCAAAGTCTAACTCTCTTCCTATGCATCAACATGTCATACAAGAACAATTCATGCACATCAAGTAATGGCCAATACATAGCATAAGTAGTTTCTTCCAATTTTATCGTGTTGAAAACATAGAGAGATGGAGATGTAGTTCCTATCTCATAATAATTGCAAGTAGGGGCAGCAAACACATGCATACTATATTCATCAAAGTCATGATGTGCAACGATAAAAGGCAACCCATCAATATAATCCTTAATAAGAACAAACTTCTCCGATATAGTGTAGTTTGGAGAATTCAAAAAGATAATAGGACTATCATGTGTGGGTCCAATAGCAACATTTTCATGTTTAACATAAGGAACAATAGCAAGTTCATCTCCAATAGCATAATTCATATTGGCATCTTGGCCACAATCATAGCAAGCATCAAGTTCATCAAAAAGGGATATTTCAAAAGAATCAACAAGATCATAGCAATTATCATAGCATTCATCCTTCGGTAATAATGAAGGGACATTAAACAATGTATGAGTTGAAGAGTTACTCTCATTAGAAGGTGGGCACAGGTGATCAATCCGCTCTTTCTCCTTTTGTTCTTCGCTCTCCTCATCATCTTTTTCATCCAATGAGCTCACAATTTCATCAATTCCTTCTTCCATAGACTCCTGCAAAATATTAGTCTCTTCTTGGACAGCAGGGACTTTCTCGATAAACGCATCAATATCGGAATTGTATTTATAATTATCATAGCAATATTGAAGGATAGCAAAATTTCCAGGTCTATAAACTGAATCATCAAAATCTTCAAACTTTTCAAACAAAGATTCAATTTCATAAGCACCCTTAAAAGCAACAAATTCTTCTTTTCGTTCCACATCATAGTAATCATATATACCATTAGCATAAGAAGCCAATGTTTCATTATCATTAAATTTTCATGAAAAGGGAAGATGTGCAGAGTTCATCCTAGAGCAACAAGTATAATCATATCTCAAGCATAGCTCCCGAGCATACCAATACAACATATGAATTTGATCCCATAAAAATTTCCCTTTATGAGTCAAGTGATAATCCCTAAAGTATTCACGTTGATCCATTGTTACTCCCATTATACACTTGAATGAGATTTTCTCAGGATTATCAAAGTAGTGCATAATATCTTTCACATAACAAGCATAGAGGGTTTTAGGAGGTTCCCCATCTCCATGAGTAGCAAGTGCCACTAATTTTTGGGTCTTTTGTGTTCCATATCCATAACTAAAGATAGAGAACAACTTAGAACAGGAAATAAAAACTACTTAGTGATAAAGCAAACAAGCACACACGAGAATATTCACCCCACATTATTGCTCCCCGGCAACGGCGCCAGAAAAAGTTCTTGATAACCCTCAAGTGTAGGGGATCGTTTGTAGCCTTCTTCGTTAAATAAGAGTGTCGAACCCAACGAGGAGCTAAAGGTAGAACAAATATTCCCTCAAGTTCTATCAACCACCGATACAACTCTACACACACTTATCGTTTGCTTTACCTAGAACAAGTATGAGACTATTTTGCAAGAATAAAACTATGAGTACTTTGCGAGAATAAAACTATGAATAAAATGCAAGGTAGTAAAAGTACATAGCTTTTGTAAACAAGAAAGTCATTTGTCCCCAGGCAATCGATAACAAGTACCGGTAATCATTCTTGTAATTCTATATGAGGGAGAGGCATGAGCTAACATTCTTTCTCTACTTGGATCATATGCACTTATGATTGGAACTCTAGCAAGCATACACAGCTACTAAAGATCATTAATGTCGTGAAACCCAACCATAGCATTAAGTATCAAGTCCTCTTTATCCCATACGCAACAACCCACCTACTCGAGTTTAAGCTTCTGTCGCTCTCACAACCCACCATAAGTGAATCATGAAAGTATTGCAACACCCTACAACAAGGACCCCTCACGTTTGCGCGATATGGAGGGCATCATATGACAGCACCATAAATAAAATATACAATCATACCAACCAAGATCACGATTAACCCATAGGACAAAATAGATCTACTCAAACATCATAGGATAACCATAGATCATTGGGAAATAATCTATGGAGTTGAGCACCATGTTTAAGTAGAGATTACAATGGGGAGAAGGTGTGTTACACCGCTGCATAGAGGGGGAGAAAGTTGGTGTTGACAGTAGCAAGATTGTTGATGTAGATCGTCGTCATGATCCTAGCCCCAGCGGAACTCCGGCGCCACCCCGTGAGAGGGGGAGAGACCCCCCCTTCTTATTCTTCCTTGGCCTCCCCCCTAAATGGGAGGAGAGTTCCCCCTATGGTCCATGGTTTCCATGGTGGCAGAGGGGCGGGAGCCCCTCCGAGATTGGATCTCCCTCTTTGCTCTCTTCTGTTTCGCTTTGCCCTTCACAGTTTCTTAAATTCTCGGAGATGCGTAACTCCGATTGCACTGAAATTTTTACACGATTTTCTGCATAAATTATCTTTCTTGCGCCAGAAGAAGGGCCTCAACCACCTTACGAGGAGGGCATAAGACACTAGGGCGGGCCTGGGGCCTGGGGCGCGCCCTAGTGGGTTGTGGGCACTGTGGGCCCCCATTTGCATTGATTCCACCTCCCAAAATCACATAAATTCCAAAATAATTCTCCGTAAATTTTTATCACGTTTGGACTTCGTTTGATACGGATTTTCTGCGCTACAAAAAACATGCAAAAAACAGGAACTAGCACTAGGCACTGGATCACTAGGTTAGTCCAATAAATCATATAAAAAGTTGCCAAAAGTATGTGAAAGTTGTATAATATTGGCATGAAACAATCAAAAATTATAGATACGACGGACACGTATCAAGGACATCACCGGAAAGTATCATAATTACAGCCACTCTGGGGTTTACGGATCATAACATGTAATAGGTAAATATGACTTGCAAGATGGGATCTAGAACATAGATATAATGGTGAAAACATAAATGGTTCAGATCTGAAATCATGGCACTCGGGCCCTAGTGACAAGCATTAAGCATAGCAAAGTCATAACAACATCAATCTCAGAATATAATGGATACTAGGGGTCAAGCCCTAACAAAACTAACTCGATTACATGATGAATCTCATCCAACTCCTCACCAACCAGCGAGCCTACGAAGGAATTAATCACTCCCAGTGGGGGGCATCATGGAATTGGTGTGAAGGAGGGTTGGTGATGACGAATACCAAAGATTCCCCTCTTCGGAGCCCCGAACTGGCTCCAGATCTAGCCTCCTGATGAAGAACAGGAGGTGGCGTGGCTCCGTATCGTAAAACGCGATGAAATTGCCTCTTCTATTTTTTCCTCCGAAAATAGATATTTATGGAGTTGGAATTAGGGCCAGGGGGCCACGAGGGGATCACAACCCACCAGGGCGCGCCTGGAGGGAGTGGCACGCCCTGGTGTATCATGGCCAGCCAGAGCACCCCCTCCTGTGGTTCTTGGTTCAAGTATTTTTTTATATATTTTGAAATAAATCTCCAAAAAGTTTCGTCCAAATCTGAGAACTTTTATTTCTGCACAAAAACAACACCATGGTAGTTCTGCTGAAAACAGTGTCAGCCCGGGTTAGTCTCATTCAAATCATGCAAATTAGAGTCCAAAACAAGAGCAAAAGCGTTAGAAAAAGTAGATATGATGGAGACGTATCAACTCCTCCAAGCTTAAACCTTTGCTCGTCCTCGAGAAATTCAGTTAACAAACTGAAAGTGATAAAGAAAAACTTTTACGAACTCTTTTGTTCTTGTTTACATAAATAAGCTTAAGTAGCACCGAGGTTTTCAGCAAACATCATGACTAACCATGTCAACAATAACTCTTAGAAATTATATTAACTCATATCAATGGCATGATCAACTAGAGAGCAATAATAAGATATATCAAATGCCAAAACTCTGTCAAAACAATCATGATATAATATGACAACAGTGGTGTCTCGCTAGCCCTTTCTAAGACTGCAAAACATAAATGCAGAGCACCTCCAAAGTTCAAGCAGCGACTAAACATTGTAATTCATGTTAGAAAAAATCTAGTCATGATGCATCCAACATTAACTAAACACAATGCATGAGGATGACAATAGTGCTCTCAAGTCTGGCGCTTGTTTGAGAAGGTGATGACTCAACACAAAATTAAATAGATCGTCCCTTCATAGAGGGAAGCAGGGATTTGCAGAGGTGCCAGAGCTCAAAGCTTAAAACAAAGATAAATATAATTTTGGGAGGTACACCCTTTGTGTCAATGTTACGACCAAGAGTTACCAATATCTTCCTTGCTAAACACATTAGCGACGGTTCCCAAGCAGTAAAAGTAAAGGTTTACTCCCCCTCTACCAACAAACACACTCCACGACTAGCCGAATCCACATATACCGTCCATGCCAACAATAGTCCTTGGAGAGTTTTGTTTAATTATTTGCAAATTTTGATTTCGGGACTGGGCATCCCTAATACTGCTCCTCTTATGCAAGGATGAGTGAATAAACACTCATCATGAGAATAACCTGCTTAGCATGGAAGATACTGACCGCCCCCTGTCGCTCCATGAGCAGCCCAGGCACACAAAACATATGTTCAGTTGAAATTTTAGAGGTGACACATGCAAATTTACTTGGCACGGCAGGGTAATACCGCATATAGGTAGATATATAGTGGACTCATCTGGGATAAGTTGGGTTTAAAGATTTTGATGCACAAGCAGTATTTTCGCTTAGTACAGGTGAAGGCTAGCAGATAGGTTGAGAAGCAGCAAGCTAGAGGGCGAAAACGATCATGAACATGCGTTATGCATAATAAAAATTGAATACTAGCATGAGTCGAATATGAACACCATGAACATAAATATCATAGAGGCTATGTTGGTTTTGATTCAACTACATGCAGGAACATGTGCCAAGTCAAGCCACTTGAAACATTCAGAGGAGGATACCATATCATCATACTACATCACAATCATTTTAATGCATGTTGACACCTACCATAAATCATTATCCACTCCTAGCTACTTAAGCATGGCATGAGAAATTATAATCTGTAATTGTCATTGCAAATATGTCTGATCATAATATGCTAAATCATGGATACTAGGTTAAACATATTTACAAAAACAAAAAAGTTGAGTTCATACCCGCTTCGCTCTGCCACAGTCATTTCATCAAATGTCGTTATTATTGCCTTTCACTTGCATGACCGAACGATATGAAAATAATAATAGTACAAGAGTGTCGTGGACCAAGCTGGAATATGCAAACATTTTATTCAAAGGGGGAAGACAACAATACAAAAAAAAATACACTTCCGTGATGATACATGTTTGTCACAATAGGTCACGTTTTCTGTCATGCATGTACATCCATGACGAGTTTATGATAGTCATACCTGTGATGTCGTAGAAGTGTTCCATGACAATACTAAAATTATCATCACGGAAGTGTCCATGTAACATCCCAATTTTCAATTTGGATGTTATTTATAGATCACTCATATGCATCCATGATTTTTGTTTTGGTTGCATTTTGATCCAAGAGACCTTAAGCAACTCAAGGACCAATTTGAGAGAGTTGGAGGTTTCACAAAAATTCCAATTTTGATTTATCAAAATTTGGAAAATTGGATCAAATTGTTTTTCAAAATTCTTATCCAATTATTTTAAAATAAAGAGAGAAGATAAAAGGACTTCTTCAAAAACAACAAAGAAATATTGGAAATTGAATTTTGAATTTTTGAATATTTTATTTGATTTTATTCGCTAGTTTATTTGTTTGCGGAGTAATTAGTACTATAATGTTTGTTTTTAGTTTAGGCATTTAGGCCTAGAAAAATGTTCACTAGGTCACTAATAAGGCCATATTATTATGTGAATTTTTCTGGTATTTTTAGATATTTATTTATTTAATTTTAGCTTGTTTTTGTCTCTCGGGAAAATGTTAAAAAAATAAAAAAAATCCCGCCGGACCGGGCCGGCCCAGCATAGCCGCCTCGCCCGACCGACTCCCTCCTGGAGTTCGGCCGGCGCCCGACATCGCCGCCGCCGCCGCCGTGTCAGGGTCGGACTCCACCTCCGATGCTGCGCCGCCTTGCCCCCTCCCCCAAGAAGCCGCCGCCCCTCCCTCCTTTAAATACTCGGCCACCCCGCCCCCCTCCTCCACATCAAGCCGCCGCCGCCGCGCAACACCACCGTCGCCGCTGCCGTTCATCGTTGCCGCTGGCGTTAACGCCGTACCTCGAGCCGCCGACGCCCCGCCGCCGGAGCCCGCCGTCGACATCGTCTGCCTTGCCGCCGTCGAGCCCCACCGCCGCCTCCGGTAGCCTCGACCTCCTCTCGCCCGTCCAATCTGGACCCAACGGTCCAGATCTCGTTTTTTTCGTTTTCGTTTTTTAATTAGCGAGCGTTCGCTCGTTGGGATTCGGTAGCGAACATTTTTGTTCTGTTAGGTTTTGTAGCGAACGCTCGTTCGATAGTTTTTTTTCTTTTTTTTGTTTTCTACCAGGGACCTATTCATAGTTTTTATTTGCAGATTAGTCCCTTTGTTTCAAACTATCACAACTTTTTGCTGGTTTGTCCAGATTCAACGAAACCAATGCCAAAATCTTTAGAGAGATCTCATTTATCAAGTAAACCAACTTGAACATGTTTTTGAAAATTTAAAATTTGAGTTTAGTTCAGATTTGAATTTGATCTTGTTTTGATCGTATCTTGAGTTTCGTAGCTTTGTTTTAGTTGATTCTTTTTGCAACTCATAGCTAATCACATGTACCTTCTGTTAAGTTCTAATCCACATAATTGTAATGCTGTTAAAATTTGTTTTCTGTTTAGATTAGTGTTTTTTGCTTGTTTTTGAGTTTTTTGGATCTTTTCTTTGATTTTCTCTTTGCATGTTTTGCTTGAGTGCTTATGTATGTTATTGTTTCTTTACGATAGATTTTTCGGAGTGCGAAGCTTGTTACTACGAATCCCTAGAGTTTTCCGATCATCGGCAAGGCAAATTACACTTTGATCATACTTTTCAATACCCAGTTTTTACTATGCATTAGTTTTACCCGTCAAAGATTTGCATGAGTAGGATTGGGAACATGTGGTTTGGTTGTAGTTGATGAGGTAGGAACCTATTACCTTTGATCACCCCAGGAATATACATTATGCTCATACATTGCTTAGCTATGCTTGTAGACGAGGATTGGTTTGTGAGATTCATGAAAGTTGCGAGAGATAATAATTCTGGACAACATTAAGGTGGCAACTTTAATACACATCTGGGTGGATTGTTTGGGGCACATGGAGAAATCAGTGCTTGCCCATGGAATCCCGGAGTACCCGTGTGATTACCCTTGGTCCGCCACCCAGGCTCAAAGGGATCATATGAATTTCATGCCTAGAAACTTCCGTGTGCAGCCACAAGCCATTATGGGCTCTTTCATAGTTGAGTAAGTTGTGTGACCTCTTTCAGTGGTAGACTAGCAGATGTAGGGGAAAGTAGGTGTACCGGTCTACCTAGAGTAAAGAGTTATTGCTTCAGAAAGACTATGTCTCGATCTTCCGATCATGGATGCGGTCGAGTCTTGTGGGGAAAAGTGCACAACCTCTACAGAGTGTACAAACTAATCATGGTTAGCCGTGTCCCCGGTTATGGACAATTTGAGTATCTGGAAGTGAATATTTTGTTGATCTTATCACTCTTTATATTAATGTATTGGGTTTAATTGTTTATTACTTGGTTAATTTTGGGATTGAGTTGGAGAAACTTTCTCAATAACGGCATAAACTTTGTAGTAAATGAAATTTATTCCTTTGTTGTAGGGAAAAATAGCTTTATGCAAAATTAAACTTAGAGCCTCCACCAGCCAAATATGCATGTAGAAATAGTCTCTTTCATTCATTTTGCTCTATAGTGTGACATTGCCAGCATATTCCAGGTGCCGACCTACACGGCTGCAATGTCTAATGTTGTAGAGTTTTCCGACGAATAATAAGGTGCGCTAGGTCGTTGTCGTGCACTCAGTTATGCGGTGGAGTTGATGGACTCATTTATCTTCGAAGCTTCCGCAGTTACTTTATTTAGATGGCCTTCAACCATATTATTTTTGTAATAAATAATCTTTATGAGGACCTTGATGTAATAAGTGTGTGATTGAACTCTGTTATAATTCCTCGAGTATTGTGTGTCAGCATACCGATCTAGGGATGTCAGTGTACTAAAGTAGGGGCACTCCTTTGTACCCCTTACTTGTGCACAGGCAGTCAGAGCCGCGCCCACGGTCGCGCTTAGCAGGGCAGAGGGAGGAGTCAAAGCCGCAAGATGGTCAAAGCAACGCCAAGACAGAGACAGGAAGAGCAAGAGGGCAAGGTGGGTTCCCCTGGCAAGACCCTTGCCGGGGCGGCCTCCACGGCCCTGGCAAGGACATTGCCGGGACAACTTGCCCAACCCCAACGGGGCGCGCCACCTTCGAGCCAAAGGTTTCCGACAACCACATTGGAACCAAGGCTCGGGAGGCACCTCCATGATGGCATGCATATCTTTGTGAAGACAAGAAGCACACAGAGTTGGATAAGGATTAGAAGACGACGAGCCCCTGCAAAACCCTTGTCGAGGGCATCCACGAGACCTCCGACAAGATCCTTGCCCGGGACGACCACGGTGCCACGGCAAGGCCCTTGCTGGGGCCCTGGCAAGGCCCTTGCCGAGGACATCCGCGGAGCCACAGCCAGGCCCACACCCGCCAAGGTTCCACCGCCACTCCCATGCAGCTACCAGCCCACCAGCTAGGCAGGCACCTGCATGTCGACATGAGGCTTCCAGGCCAACTCGGCGCGTGCCTACGTGGTGGCATGCAAATCTTCGTGAAAGCCCTACCACCGCGCCACCTCAGCAGCTTGCCAACCTACATGGCACCATGCGCACCGCTGGCCTGGACGCGTGTCGGAGCGAGGTGGGGCCGTGGCGGACGGGGTGGGGGCCGGTTTCCATCCCTGATAAAGTGAGAGGGACACCTAAGGGGCACATTAAATGCGTCTTGTCCCGTAATGGCTAAGCGATAAGCTTAGCCACTGTACACCGATGCCACCTCCTGTGTGCCACTGTGGCGATCCCCTTGACTATAAAAGGAGGCCCGAGGCATCTAGGAGGAGGATTCAGACCCTTGGACAAGTTACACTCATCGTAGCTAGCTCAAGAACTCCAAGAACACTCAAATAGATACAAAAGCAGGACTAGGGTATTACACATCCTCGCAGCCCGAACCTGGGTAAACAACCCATGTGCTTCTGCTGATTGCTGATCCCGCTCTTCTCACGACGCCGCGCCCTGCAACCATAGTAGGGATTCTCGTGATCCCATAGGTGTCGTTTCCACTGACATCTTTTGCGCGCCAGGTAGGGGACATCACAGTTGTGAGAATCTGGTTCGGTCGTCAGCCCGACAGTTCTCTGTCGCCATGGCTTCTTGAGCGAAAGAAGTACCAGAGGGGGCCCACACCCTGGCCATGAGGGTGGGGGGGGGGTGCGCCCACCCCTACTAGGTGCGCCCCCTACCTCGTGGCCCCCTGGTGGCCCTCCGATGCCCATCTTCTGCTATATGAAGTCTCTTAACCTGGAAAAAATCATAAGCAAGCTTACGGGACGAAACTCCACCGCCACGAGGCGGAACCTTGGCGGACCCAATCTAGGGCTCCAGCGGAGCTGTTCTGCCGGGGAAACTTCCCTCCGGGAGGGGGAAATCATCACCATCATCATCACCAACGATCCTCTCATCGGGAGGGGGTCAATCTCCATCAACATCTTCACCAGCACCATCTCCTCTCAAACCCTAGTTCATCTCTTATAATCTTTGTACCCAAACCTCATATTGGTACCTGTGGGTTGCTGGTAGTGTTGATTACTCCTTATAGTTGATGCTAATTGGTTTATTTGGTGGAAGATCATATGTTCAGATCCTTAATGCATATTAATACCCCTCTGATTATGAATATGCTTTGTGAGTAGTTACGTTTGTTCCTGAGGACATGGGTGAAGTCTTGCTATTAGTAGTCATGTGAATTTGGTATTCGTTCGATATTTTCATGAGATGTATGTTGTCTCTCCTCTAGTGGGGTTATGTGAACATCGACTACATAACACTTCACCATTATTTGGTCCTAGAGGAAGGCATTGGGGAGTAAAAATTAGATGATGGGTTGCTAGAGTGACAGAAGCTTAAACCCTAGTTTATGCGTTGCTTCATAAGGGGCTGATTTAGATCCACTAATTTCATGCTATGGTTAGGTTTACCTTAATACTTATTTTGTAGTTGCGGATGCTTGTAATAGGGGTTAATCATAAGTGGGATGCTTGTCCAAGAACGGACAGCGCCCAAGCACCGGTCTACCCACATATCAAATTATCAAAGTAACGAACGCGAATCATATGAGCGTGATGAAAACTAGCTTGACGATAAGTCCCATGTGTCCTCAGGAGCGCTTTTCTCATTATAAGAATTTGTCCAGGCTTGTCCTTTGCTACAAAAAGGATTGGTCCACCTTGCTGCTCCTTATTTACTTCTATTGCTTGTTACCCATTACAAATTATCTTATCCCAAAACTATCTATTACCTACAATTTCAGTGCTTGCAGAGAATACCTTATTGAAAACCGCTTGTCGTTTTCTTCTGCTCCTCGTTGGGTTCGACACTCTTACTTATCGAAAGGACTATGATAGATCCCCTACACTTGTGTGTCATCAAGACTCTTTTCTGGCGCCGTTGCCGGGGAGTGAAGAACCTTTGGTGAGTGGAAGTCGGCAAGGAAGCATTTATATAGTGTGCTGAAATTTTCTGTCACTTGTTACTATGGAAACTAATCATTTGAGGGGCTTGTTCGGGGCATCTTCGCCCCGACTAGTAGAGCAAAGAGTTGCTCCTCAACCTACTGAACCTACTGAAATTTTTTACTTTGAAATTCCTTCGGGTATGATAGAGAAACTGCTAGCTAATCCCTTTGAAGGAGATGGAACATGGCATCCCGATTTACACCTTATCAATGTGGATGAAGTTTGTGGATCATTTAAGCTTGCAGGTATGCCCGATGATGTTGTTAAGAGGAAGGTCTTCTCTTTATCTTTGAAGGGAGACACATTGACATGATATAGGCTATGTGATGATACGGGATCTTGGGACTATAAACGATTGAAATTGGAATTTCACCAGAAGTTCTATCCTATGCATCTTGTTCATCGTGATCGTAATTACATATATAATTTTTGGCCTCGCGAAGGAGAAAGCATCTCTCAACATTGGGGGAGGCTTAAGTCAATGTTATATTCATGCCCCAATCTTGAGCTCTCAAGAGAAATGGTTATTCAAAAAATTTATGCTCGACTTTCTCTCAATGACCGCACCATGCTTGATACTTCCTGTGCTAGTTCTTATATGCTGAAGACTATTGAATTCAAGTGGGACTTATTGGAAAGAATTAAACGCAACTCTGAAGATTGGGGTTCCGACTATGGTAAGGAGTCAGGTATGACACCCAAGTTTGATTGTGTTAAATCTTTTATGGATACCGATGCTTTTCGTGGATTTAGCGCTAAATATGGACTTGACTCTAAGATAGTAGCTTCTTTCTGTGAATCTTTTGCTACTCACGTTGATCTCCCTAAGGAGAAGTGGTTTAAATATAATCCTCCCACTGAAGTAAAAGTAGTTGCACCTATTACAGTTGAAGAAAAGACTATCACTTATAATGATCCTATTGTTCCTACTACTTATGTTGAGAAACCACCTTTCCCTGTTAGGATAAAGGATCATGCTAAAGCTTCAACTGTGGTTTATAAAAGTAATACTAGAACATATACACCTCCTGAGCAAATTAAAGTTGAACGTAGTATTGCTATGGTTAAAGATCTCTTGGCTGATAATATTGATGGGCATGTTATTTACTTCTGTGAGGAAGCTGCTAATATTGCTAAACCCGATGCTAAGATACATAGACCTGTTGTAGGCATGCCTGTTATTTCTGTTAAAATAGGAGATCATTGTTATTATGGCTTATGTGATATGGGTGCTAGTGCTAGTGCAATACCTATTTCCTTATACCAAGAAATTATGCATGATATTGCATCCGCTGAGTTAGAAGATATTGATGTTACAATTATGCTTGCCAATAGAGATACTATTTCAC
Organism: Aegilops speltoides; assembly: GCA_021437245.1. Taxonomy (NCBI): domain Eukaryota; kingdom Viridiplantae; phylum Streptophyta; class Magnoliopsida; order Poales; family Poaceae; genus Aegilops; species Aegilops speltoides. The sequence goes on from CM038147.1 coordinate 350,051,582, forward strand.
CAATTGGGGTTGATAGAGTTGTTGAAGTCTTGTGTGGGAAAGTTAAATACCCTGCTGATTTTCTTGTTCTTGGTTCCCCACAAGATAGCTTTTGTCCCATTATATTTGGTATACCCTTCTTGAATACTGTTAATGCTAGGATTGATTGCAAAAAGGATGTTATTACAATTGGCTTAGGGGATATGTCTCATGAGTTTAATTTTGCTAAATTTCATAGACAACCCCATGATAAAGAATTGCCTAGTAAGGATGAAATTATTGGTCTTGCTTCTATTGCCGCATTCTCCCTCTTGATCCGTTAGAACAATATTTGCTAGACCATGAAAATGATATGTTTATGAATGAAAGAAGGGAAATAGATGAAGTATTCCTTAAACAGGGTCCTATTCTGAAACACAACTTGCCTGTTGAGATCCTAGGGGATCCTCCTCCACCTAAGGGTATCCCGTGTTCGAGCTTAAACCTTTACCCGATACTCTTAAATATGCTTATCTTGATGAAAAGAAAATATATCCTGTTATTATTAGTGCTAACGTTTTAGAGCAGGAAGAGGAAAGATTATTGAAAACTCTGAAGAAGCACCGTTCTGCTATTGGATGTACTCTTGATGATCTTAAGGGCATTAGACCCACTTTATGCCAACACAAAATTAAATTGGACGAAGACGCTAAACCAATTAGAGATCATCAACGATGGTTAAATCCTAAGATGAAAGAAGTGGTAAGAAAGGAGATACTAAAGCTCCTTGAGGCAGGTATAATTTATCCCGTTGCTGATAGTGAGTGGGTAAGTCCTGTCCATTGTGTCCCTAAGAAGGGAGGTATTACTGTTGTTCCTAATGATAAAGATGAATTGATCCTGCAAAGAATTATTATAGGTTATAGGATGGTAATTGATTTCCGTAAATTAAATAAAGCTAGTAAGAAAGATCATTACCCTTTACCTTTTATTGATCAAATGCTAGAAAGACTATCCAAACATACACATTTCTGCTTTCCAGATGGTTATTCTGGTTTCTCTCAAATACCTGTGTCAGCGGACGATCAAGCAAAGACTACTTTTACTTGCCCTTTCGTTACTTTTGCTTATAGACGTATGCCTTTTGGTTTATGTAATGCACCTGCTACCTTTCAAAGATGCATGATGGCTATATTCTCTGACTTTTGTGAAAAGATTTGTGAGGTATTCATGGATGATTTCTCCGTTTATGGATCCTCTTTTGATGATTGCTTGAGCAACCTTGATCGAGTTTCGCAGAGATGCGAAGATACTAGTCTTGTTTTGAATTGGGAGAAGTGCCACTTTATGGTTAATGAAGGCATTGTCTTGGGGCATAAAATTTCTGAAAGAGGTATTGAAGTTGATAAAGCTAAAGTTGATGCTATTGAAAAGATGTCGTGTCCCAAGGGCATTAAAGGTATAAGAAGTTTCCTTGGTCATGCCGATTTTTATAGGTGGTTCATTAAGGACTTTTCTAAAATCTCTAGGCCTCTGCTAATTTATTGCAAAAAGATATTCCTTTTGTCTTTGATGATTATTATGTAGAAGAATTTGAAATACTTAAGAAAGCTTTGATCACTGCACCTATTGTTCAGCCACCTGATTGGAATTTACCCTTTGAAATTATGTGTGATGCTAGTGATTATGTCAGAGGTGCTGTTCTGTGGCAAAGAGTTGATAAGAAATTGAATGTTACCAGATGCTAGTAAGAGTCTTGATACTTGCCTGCAGAAATTATGCTACTACTGAAAAAGAGTTCTTAGCAGTTGTGTTTGCATGTGATAAGTTTAGACCTTATATTGTTGATTCTAAAGTAACTATTCACACTGATCATGCTGCTATTAAATATCTTATGGAAAAGAAAGATGCTAAACCTAGACTTATTAGATGGGCCCTCTTACTCCAAGAATTTGATTTGCATATTATTAATAGAAAGGGAGCTGAGAACCCCATTGCAGACAACTTGTCTAGGTTAGAGAATGTTCTTGATGACCCACAACGTATAGATGATAGCTTTCCTGATGAACAATTAGCTGTGATAAATGCTTCTCGTACTGCTCCATGGTAGGCTGATTATGCTAATTACATTGTTGCTAAATTTATACCACCTAGTTTCACATACCAGCAAAAGAAAAAGTTCTTTTATGATTTAAGACATTACTTCTGGGATGACCCACACCTTTATAAAGAAGGAGTAGATGGTGCTATTAGACGTTGTGTACCTGAGCATGAACAGGAACAGATCCTACGCAAGTGTCACTCCGAACCATATGGAGGACACCACACTGGAGATAGAACTGCACGTAAGGTATTGCAATCCGGTTTTTATTGGCCTACTCTCTTCAAAGATGCCCGTAAGTTTGTCGTTTCTTGTGATGAATGTGAAAGAATTGGTAATATTAGTAGACGTCAAGAAATGCCTATGAATTATTCTCTTGTTATTGAACCATTTGATGTTTGGGGCTTCGAATATATGGGACCTTTTCCTGCCTCTAATGGATACACACATATCTTAGTTGCTGTCGATAACATTACTAAGTGGGTAGAAGCTATTCCAACACTACAAAAAAATACACTTCCGTGATGATACATGTTTATCATAGTAGGTCGCGTTTTTTGTCATGCATGTACATCCATGAAGATTTTATGACAGAATCAAGATAGTCATACCTGTGCTGTCGTAGAAGTGTTCCATGACATTACAAATTATCATCACGGAAGTGTCCACTTCCATGACGATAAATCGCGCGTCACAGAAGTGCTTTCGTCAAGGGTGACCGACACGTGGAATCCACCGTAACGGAACGCCGTTAAGCTATCGAGTACGGTTTTGGATTCGATAACCCGTTAACAGCCCCGACCAATGGGGATTTTTCACGTGTAAAATCATCATTGGCTGGAGGAAACACATGTCGGCTCACCGTTGGGACAGATGTCATCCACTCATTGGACCGAAGGCGCCTATGATACGGCGACACGTGGCATAGCCCAACAGAGGCCCATTCCTGTGAATAGGCTGGCCCGTTTGACTTGGTCAAAAGGTGGTGGGCCGGCCCACGGAAAGCCTGTTAACGGCATGTTCGCATATAGCCCATTTAGAGCCTGCTAACCCAGGGCCCGTTACGACCTCTCCGAATTAGGCCCAATAGTGTCATGGCCGTCCAATATAATTCCAGCCCGTTTTAACTTCCGACCCATGTGTGGCCCATGACTTCTTTCGGCCCATATGAGGCCCTTTGTAACTCTTAGCCCATTAACGGCCCGTGGTGAAACTGGCCCGTAATGAATAGTGTATCACTTTATACCCATTAACGGCCCGTAATTCCATTGGGCCGTTTCCAGCCCAAGTTATCTTTCGGCCTTCTCAGGGCCCATTGATTCTTGGGCTCATTTGCATCATTTGGTTACATATGGCCCGTTACTATCATTTTCTGCTTGTGGGCCAAATTCAGCCCGTCGTTATAGTCGGCCCATTTGTGGACCGTTAATACGTTGGGCCGTTTTCATGTAAAAAAACCGTTGGGCTGTTTTCATAGAGTTATCAAATACGGCCTATTAACGGCCCGTTATGGTCCATGAATAATACGACCCATGATTGGCGAAATGATGACACGCCCCGTAGAAGGCCCATGGATCCTACGGCCCATATGAGGCCCATGGATCGTACGGCCCGTAAAAGGACCATGGATCATACGGCCCGTAGAAGGCCCATGGACCCTACGGCCCGTAGAAGGCCCATGGATCCTAAGGCCTGTATAGAAGGCCAATGGATCGTACGACCCGTATAGAAGGCCAATGGATCCTACGGCCCGAAGAAGGCCCATGGATCATACGGCCCGCGGGAGGCCCATGGTTACAATAGTCCGTGTGTTGCCATGATTATTTTGGCCTAGTTACCAAAAATAGGCTATTGTGGCCACTAGAAAAACACAAAAAAAGAACTGCAGTGACTACAAGCAAACAACTAAACAAGACAATAAGGAAATAAATAAGCAAGCAATTAACGCTAGCCTATTACCGCTATTACACATATTACATCCATCGGGCATCAAAGTTCGCCACCAAAGCAAATATAGGGAACAAAGCAAATATTACATACATCGCCGTCAAAATTGGCCACCAAAGGCAAATAAACGCGACAAAAAACAAGAGCATAATGAAACAACTTCAAGAGCTCAAGAAACATTATCCTGGGTATCCACCATGCTGGCAATAAGCTTAGCAAGCTTATTAGCTTTGTCCTGTTTGGCGCTAAAATCCTCCAACGCTTGCTGTTTCACCAAAAAGTATGCATCTGAATGCTCCAGGGACTTCCACAGTCCTTTTGCTTCTTGTCACAGCACAACTAATCGATGTCTTTCAGCTTGCAGTTGAGACTCAAGAAACCGAACTAATTCAGACAGTGAGTTTGAATAGCTTGTGCAAGCGGTAGTGGCCAGTAACTCAAACACTAAACCAAGACAGGACTTTGGGGTTGTCTCGCTGTCTTCAAGATAGTCTTCCTTAGCTATTTTATCAGCTTTGTTGGAGACCAACAAGGATGTGTCACTATCCTGAACCTTATCTACATTACTTCCTTTACCATTGCTTAATAAGGCACTCTTCCCCAATATTCTGTCAGCATTCTAAAAGAAGAAACAAGCAGACACATAACAAGTTTAGCATGTACTAGTGTATGAAACTCATTTCGGTGAACCATTTCATTAGTAAGGTGGGCATGATTAAAATACCAAGTCTTCTATTGCCAAGCACTAGTACATAATAAAAGCATCAAACAAACATATATCTATGTCCTATGGTCACTGCATTGTCTTGCCAAATCAAAATAGAGACACGGTTCAAATCATATCGACCAAGACAAAGCAGCGAAGGAAAGAATACAAAGCGTGGGAAACTACACGGCACAACAAGATTTCAGATGGGTACCACGGGTCTACATGTACAACAACACTATTGGCTCTATTGTGATGCTAGTAATGTGCATGATATGAAAGCCAACTGTATACACAATTGAAATTGAAATCAACAAAGCTATTGATAAGAGCAAACCTGTTAAAGAAACATGCGTGAACATACCTGCTGTGCCATTGGAGTTTCGATTGGATCCTTCAATTTAAATATAAGTTTGTATGAGTAAATACAGTGATACAAGAGCAAAGCAATCATAGTTAAAAAAGGCGTGCCTAAGTGAGCTCTTAAGCGCGCCTAGGCTCTATGCGTTGGCAAAACGCATTGCGCATAACTACGCTTAATCTGTGCATAAGTGCGCATAAGCATGCGCTTTGGTCAGTAAAGCGCAAGGCGGTGGCAAAACGCACAATTAATGCCTAGCGCTTTTTTGAACTATGATAGCAATGGAATCTTAAATTAGAACAGTTGTTCTTCAGGTTTAGGCACTTGTTCTACATGAACAGAGTACAGTAAGACGCAAGAATATAATACTTAAAAATAGAAAATGAGCTCATAGACCTTACCACATTCTTGCTTCGGGACCAGTATAGAACAAGGCGTTCCCAGTCATCGTCCAGTAAATGTGTATCAGGAGAACGTAAGGGAATTTGATGAGTTTCTTTGCCGGTGAAGTACGTTTTCTTCAGGTAATTTTGATACTGCCACCAAGCATTCTTGAAGATAGCAGAGGTATTAGCACAGTTACCTCATCCCGAGTTTCAAATCGGTCCTTCTCTCTGAGAGAAAAATGGGAAAATTTGCTGTATTATAACCATCATGGAGGTAGGATGTATGGGACAAAGCAAAGTAATTGCCATGAATAACATTACTTACATATAACTCCTGGACAAACACCTGCAACTGGCATTGTCCTTCATCTTCAGTATAATATTTCCTAGATGGGAAGATACACACATACGATTTAACAACATCAAATGCGATAGATGCTAAACTACGACTAGCTGGTTGTGCTTCCTCCACAGGAATAGGCGTACTAACTGGTGGAGCTGGGGTTCGCCGTGATAGTACTGGCTGTTTGGGCACTGGAGCTGCCTTACTAAATGCTCTTGTTTGGGAGCTCTATGGTGGAGATGGTGTTGTGTCAATAGGAACTGGGTTACTATCGGCTGGGGTTGGGGTTAGATTGGGTGAAGTTGGTTCTCTGTCCATCACAGTAGGGGTACAATCTGCGAGAGTTTGGGTTATGTGTGGTAGGGCTGGTTCTTGTGCATGTACAACCGGGGTGCTATCTCCACCAAGAGGTAGCACTATTTTATTTGAAGACCGTGTTTTTAGTCCGCTAGATACTGGCATCACCCGCTCCAATTCAAATGGCCGATAAACAGGAAACATAGTTGAATGTACAGACATTGCATGAGAGAGAGAGAGATGCAATAGATAGTGTGGAAAAAAGAGGGCATGAAATAGTTGACATGTATATTGTTTAACTAAAACGGATAGCATGACATAGTTTCACATGTATGATGTCTATCTAAACTGAATAGCATAACATAACATAATTCAAAGATATGATGAATAACTAAACAGGATCGCATGACATAATTCACCTACAGGTTATCTAAGTATCAGGATCGCATCATTTAATTCACATATGTGATTTATATGCTAAACAGAGGGCATTCGATATGATGTCTGAACTAAGAACATGGTATTGAATATTGTGTATATGATGTCTAAACTATGCAATGCAAGACACCATATGCATGATATGAGCAGTATAACCGTGCCAAGTTAGAGCATACACCTCGGTGGGGAATAGGATCGGTCATCTGTCTCTCAATCCATCTCTCGAGGAGCTATCGGGACCCAACAAGAGATCTGCTTGACTGTAGCACTGCTCGCTCAAGGCCTTGTTTTCACTCCAGATTTTTCCATCTCCCACCCAAATGGCTGATTCACGGGAAGAGTAGTTTAATGTACAAACATTGTCGACAAATGGAAATGTAATGAAGAAAAGGATGGGCAAGATATCATTCAAATATATGATGACTGGTTAAACAGATGGCATTGCACATTTCACATATATTATGGCTGGCTAAAAGACATGAGACCGCATAATTCCATAGATGATATAGAAACTAAATAGGTGGCATTATAGAACATGTCTAAACTAAGCGGATGACATATATGATGTCAAAAGTAGGCATTTAGAAGGCAACATATGCATGATATGACTAACATCATCATGCCAAGGTAGAGCAAACACCTTGGGGGTAAATAGGAGTGGTCACGGCGCTGAATCGCCTCGAATGATATCTTCCTCTGGATTACAATCTGGGAGGGTGGGGAGGGTTTGCCATTGAACCCACCATGGAGCGATGTCGCATGACATTGTATTGCCGCCCAAAACTCGTCTCTTTTTCTCTACATGTTCAACATGACTGTGTACAATATCTGACAAGCATACAAAAAAATATGGTGAGATTATGTAAGGAGAGCATGCAGAAATTTAGAGTGATGGTAACAACCAAGGATGGATCCAAAATAATGATAGCAAGTCGATGATTGCTTTAATTTAATAAAAAGATAGATGATGATTGCTTTACTATTTGTTTCCCACCCAAGATGAACAACATAGGCATACCCTAGGTGAACCAGATATTAGACAGACATACTATTCATTGCTGCCTCGATATGTGCCCCACAACTAATTTAGAACTCAAGTTTGAACATTAATTTGGACCTGACTTGGAGTCCAAGAGGTGAACAGGATGATAAAGTAGCAGGTATTTTTAAGGAATGCATAACATAAGCAGACACAAAAGAGTGCGACCTCTCTTGTGGACTCGTGTACTCCTCAGGCTCATCTGCTGAGTCAATGATGGTGATGCCATTGCGGTGGGTGCCGGCGTGTCACATCCCTAGCTCTGGTAATGTCTAGTGCTAGCATCTGGTGTTGCATCATGTTTACTTTTTACAGAAAGTTGAAATGAGGATGACAGAAACCCCGAGCACCCCCTTAAACCAACTAGGGTTTACTAAAATCATTTTTCAATGAACCCAAAATGCCCTTCTAAAATGTTCATCATCTTTGCCTTGGTCTAGAACCTCTGACAAAAATGGTGCACACTTTTCTAGGATAATAGAGGGTCAGTGAATTAAATCATATAGTATTTGCATTTGGGCATTTAAATGCTATAAAATATTTTAAATGCTCAAATAATCATAAACTAAAATGTTTGTTGTTGGTTATATTCCAAACAGTGGCATTGAGCAGTTTCATGATTTTTGGATCTGTCTAGATATTTTTTTAATAAAGCCCAGAACAAAATAACAAAATAGAAAAATAAAAGAGAGAGAGAGAAGAAACTTACCTAGCGCGACCAACCGGCCCAGTTGGCAGCCCAGCTTCGCGGCCCAGCCCACCAGGGGCACTCCGCCTTCTTCCCGTGCAGTAGCAGAAGCGGCTTCGGTGGGCAAGCGCCAGACACGCTGGTCACCTCCTTGCTAGCTCATCACTGAGACAGCCTCGAGTGCCACACACTCCCCCTCGACCCCCTCGACCCTCTCTCGCTCTCCTAGTGCCTCTCTCCCTCCTCTGGCTCTCTCCCATGCATCACCCGAGAGCCGCCGTCGTCGCCGCTCACCGTTGCTGCGCCCAGAGCCACCTTGACGTGCCCATGAGCTCCGCCTCCTCGACGAGCCAAGCAACCGGGGACGCGCCGTATTGCCGCCATCGACATCATCTTCAAGCTCCAGCACCGGCGATCGCCATCGCCACTCCGTCGTCTCTAGAGCCTCCCCCGAGCTGACGAGTACTCCAGGCGACGCGCTGTGAGATCATGATCCGTTTCCCCCTATTACCGCACCCGATAGCGCTCCCGAGCCGCGTATGTCGCCGAGCCCGAGAGCTCATCACCGCCGGCCATGCCACTATCGTCATTGCAATAGCTAAAGCTCGTGTCTAAGCGCGTGATCATGCTCAGTATGCCCCCAGGATCCTAACACACCCATCCGCTGCTCCTACCGCATGCTGCATCGCCGTAACCATCACCGCCCGAACTCCGGCCGCCACACAAGTTGCTGCCGCCGTCGATTTGCGCCACCGGAGCTGCTGCTTCCTGCACCACTGGACGCGGAGCACTCCAAGCGCTCCATAGAGCCTAGTCGCACACCAAACCGTCGCTGGGCGGCAATTTCCGAAGCTCGCCGCCGTGTTCTGTGGTCACCGACGACTTATCGCCGGCGTATTTGACGTGGCATCATCATTAGCTGCTAATGGCCGCGCTAATCACCCCCTTGAGCCACTGCCATGTGGGCCCATGTGCCTGTTTAGGTTAGCCTAACCTTCCTGTTAGTTTAGCGCTAATCACGTGGACCCCACGTGTCAGCTCTGACTTTCGCCTAGTCAGCATTGATGAGGCCCACCCGTCAGTGACCCTAACCAGCCCTAGGTAGCTGACCAGTGGGCCCACTGGTCAGGTTTGACCCGGGGCAGCCCTGTTGACCTGCTGAGGTCAGCATGACCTAATGATGACGCAGTATTACATTTTCTCGATTTATTATTATTTAGAAAAGTCCAGAAAATGCCCTAAACTTCTAAAATTCATAGAAAATTATATGTAACTCCAAATGAAATAAGTTATATATGGAAAATGATCAGAAAAATCCAAAGAATCTGTTTTTGGCATTATCATGCATGTTTGAACAAAAAGCTGCTGTATACAACAATTTGAATTAGTGGCATTTGAAATGTCATATATGGAGTTTGAATTTGAATCTCAGATTCAAACCAACTCCATTTAACCTGCTGCTAGTTGCATTAGCTCAAACCACAGCATATTGCCATGTCATAATCATGCATCATATTGTGCATTGCATTGATTGTGTTCTTCCTTGTTTGCCGGTGTTTGTCCCCTCTCGATAGACGTGGTTCCGACGATGAGTTCGATGAAACCGATGAAGAACTATACTATCTTCAGAAGTGCCAGGCAAGCACAACCCCCTTGTTCATTCCGATACAATCCCACACTCTCGCTCCTGCTCTCTTTTACTGCATTAGGACAACAACAATTCATTTGTTACTTGTTGCGGTAGTTGAACCCCTTTTCCTCTGCATGACCTGTCATTGCCACAGTAAATAGATGAAACCCACTAGCATGAGTAGGAGTTGTTTGAGCCCTGATGTGTCTACTCATTCATGCTTGTTTGTCATGCCTGCTATGCTTAGAGTTGAGTCAGGTCATATTCATCGGGGATGAATTGGAGCAGTGATGAACATGTCCTACTGTGTGTGAGCTAAGTGTGTGAACATGATTTGGTAAAGGTAGCAGTGAGAGGCCATGTAGGAGTACATGGTGGGTTGTCTCATTGAAGCCGTCCTCAGGAACTGAGTTCTATGTTTGTGATCCATGAACAACTACTACCACCCATTGGGATCCTTAATTGACCCTCTTGGATTCTTAATCACCCTTGTCCTCTGTCCACGAGTTGCAAGTAGTTTATGGTGTTTGTAGTATGCTGGAGGCCGTGGGCAGCACTGACCCGAGGGGTGGGCTGTGATGTGGTAGGCACATGGCCGGGTATGCCGGGCGCCCGTTTGGTGTTGCGGAACCCTGTACACATCGTTCGGGACCATATGTGGAATCCTCGGCCGGACTCCCTGCGGCTGGAACCTGAATAGGCAATAAACTTGGACTAGAGACTTGAGTGTTTAGGTAGGTCGTGGCCGACACCCTCGTTGGGCTTCCGCTTGAAGGTTGCCGAGTACATGTCGTGTAAACGACGGTAAGTGGTGAATGCGTGTGTGAAGAAGTACACCCCTGCAGGGTTAACATCATCTATTCGAATAGCCGCGTCCGCAGTAAAGGACCTCTGGGTTGCCTATACAGTTTATAGACAAGAGAAAGTGGATACTCTAAAATATGCAAGATAAGCGTGAGTGCTATGGATGGCGTTCTCGTAGGAAGAAGGGAGCGGATCCATAGTGGTGTATTGATATGGTGAATATGTGGACTCGTGTGCGCCACCTCAAAAGAGTTACTTGCAGTCGTAGTTCAGGATAGCCACCGAGTCAAAGCTGGCTTGCTGCAGTTAAACCCCACCATCCCCTTTGTTGATAATGTTGCATATGTAGATAGTTCTGATGTAAGTCTTGGTGGGTACATTTGTACTCACGTTTGCCTATTTTATGTTTTTGTAGAGAGACTTCAGTCTCACTAGTAGTTTCGCGTGGACTTCGACCTTTAGCTTATTACCTCAGCTACGATCTTGTGCCCTCGGCAGGATCTGGTAGATAGTCAGGCTTCTTAGCCTTTTTCATTTGTAGATGTCTGTACTCAGACATGTTAAGCTTCCACTTGTGCTTTGACTTGTATGCTCTGAATGTTGGGTCATGAGACCCACGTTTGTAATATCTCGCTCCTCGGAGCCTATTGAGTAAAATACTTGAGTTGTAGGGTCATGTTGTGATGCCATGTTGTATTTGCACATATCGAGCATATTGTGTGTATGTTATTGAAATGCTTGGTATGTGTGGGATCTGACTATCTAGTTGTTTATCCTTGGAAGCCTCTCTTACCGGGAAATGTTTCCTAGTGCTTCCACTGAGCCCCGATAGCTTGCTACTGCTCCGGAACACTTAGGTTGGCCGGCATGTGTCCTTCTTCGTTCCTGTGTCTGTCCCTTCGGGGAAATGTCGCGTGGTGTCTACAGGAGTCCTGTTAGCTGATTTGTCTCCAACGTATCTATAATTTTTGATTGTTCCATGATATTAATTACCCCTTTTGGATGTTTATAGGCTTTATTTCACACATTTATATCATTTTTGGGACTAACCTACTAACCAGAGGCCCAACCCGTATTGCTGTTTTTTTGCCTATTTCAGTATTTCGAAGAAAAGGAATATCAAATGGAGTCCAAACGGAATTAAACCATCGGGAGCGTGATTTTTGGAACGAATGTGATCCAGAGGACTTGGAGTGCAAGTCAAGAAGCAGCCGAGGCGGCCACGAGAGGGTAGGGCGCGCCCCCTATCTCGTGGGCTCCTCAGGCAGCCACCGACGTACTTCTTCCTCCTATATAAGCCTACGTACCCTGAAAACATCCAGGGAGCCAACGAAACACAATTTCCACCACCGTAACCTTCTGTATCCGCGAGATCTCATCTTGGAGCCTTCGCCGGTGCTCTGTCGGAGGGGGAATCGACCATGGAGGGCTTCTACATCAACACCATAGCCCCTCCGATGAGTTGTGAGTAGTTTACCACAGAGCTACGGGTCCATAATTATTAGCTAGATGGCTTCTTCTCTCTTTTTGGATCTCAATACAATGTTCTCCCCCTCTCTTGTGGAGATCTATTCGGTGTGTTTATCGAGATCCGATGAATTGTGGGTTTATGATCAAGTTTATCTATGAGAAATATTTGTATCTCCTCTGAATTCTTTTATGTATGATTGAGTTATCTTTGCAAGTCTCTTTGAATTATCAGTTTGGTTTGGCCTACTAGATTGATCTTTCTTGCCATGGGAGAAGTGCTTAGCTTTGGGTTCAATCTTGTGGTGTCCTTACCCAGTGACAGAAAGGGTTGCAAGGCACATATTGTATTGTTGCCATCGAGGATAAAAAGATGGGGTTTATATCATATTGCATGAGTTTATCCCTCTACATCATGTCATCTTGCTTAAGGCGTTACTTTGTTCTTATGAACTTAATACTCTAGATGCAGGCAGGAGTCGGTCGATGTGTGGAGTAATAGTAGTAGATGCAGGCAGGAGCCGGTCTACTTGTTGCGGACGTGATGCCTATATACATGATCAGGCCTAGATAATCTCATAATTATTCGCTTTTCTATCAATTGCTCGACAGTAATTTGTTCACCCACTGTAATACTTATGCTATCTTGAGAGAAGCCTCTAGTGAAACCTATGGCCCTCGGGTCTATCTCTTATCATATTTGCTTCCAATCTACTTTTATTTGCATCTTTAATTTTTGCATCTATATTATAAAATACCAAAAATATATCTATCTTATCATACTATCTCTATTAGATCTCACTTTTGCAAGTGGCCGTGAAGGGATTGACAACCCCTTTATTGCGTTGGTTGCGAGTTCTTTGTTTGTTTGTGTAGGTGCGTGGGACTTTTGAGGATCCTCCTACTGGATTGATACCTTGGTTCTCAAAAACTGAGGGAAATACTTATGCTACTATTGCTGCATCACCCTTTCCTCTTCAAGGAAAACCAACGCAAGCTCAAGACATAGCAAGAAGGATTTCTAGCGCCGTTGCCGGGGAGGTCTTCGCTCAAGTCAAGACATACCAAGTACCCATCAGAAACTCATCTCCCTCGCATTTACATTATTTCCCATTTTCCTCTCGTTTTCCTCTCCCCCACTTCACCCTTGCCGTTTTATTCGCCCTCTCTTTCCCAATCTCCTTTGCTCTCTTTCGCTTGCCTTTTTCTGTTTGCTTGTGTGCTTGTTTGCCCTTATGGCTTTGCCTAAGAGTTCCGACTACCTTCTTACAAGGATGGAAGAGATTGAATCGAATATTAGAAGCTTTATGAATTTGCAATTTGAGCATAATAATTTCTTCAGAAAAGTGCTTAAGGAACAAAAAGATTTTTGGGGGTTTATGAACAAAGAGCTTGATGATATCAATAAAGAATTTTATGGTGTGAACTCTCAAATTGCCCGGCTTGAAAATGCTATAGCCAAAATTTCTGATAAGCAGGCCACCTTAGTCAATAAGATGGCCGCCAAACCAGAAAAGTTAGATGAAAATAATGATGAAGATCTTAAAGTTATTGATGCGTCTCCTATTAGATCTTTGTTTTGCAATATGAATCTTGATAATTATGGGACTGATGATGAGTCAACTTTACCTAGAAGGCTTCCCAAGAATTTGGAGTTTTTAGATCTTGATGCTAAATTTGGTAAAAGTGGGATTGGAGAGGTCACGACTTTAAATAGTATTGAACCCACTATCTCAAATTTCAAGGAATTTGATTATGATAATTGTTCTTTAGAAGGTTGTATTTTCTTGTTGCAATCCATTGTTAGTTCTCGTCATGCTTATAGTCAAAATCAAGCTTCTACCAAACATATCGTTGATGCCTTGATGCAATATTATGATGAAAAACTTAATTTGGAAGTTTCTATACCTAGAAAACTTAATGATGAGTGGGAACCTACTATAAAGATTATAATTAAAGATCATGAGTGTTTTGCTTTGTGTGATTTGGGTGCTAGTGTTTCCACGATTCCGAAAACTTTATGTGATATTCTAGGTTTCCTTGATCTTGATGATTGCTCTTTAAATTTGCACCTTGCGGATTCCACCATTAAAAAGCCAATGGGAAGGTCAATGATGTTCTCATTGTTGCAAATAGAAATTTGGTGCCCATGGATTTTATCGTTCTTGATATAGATTGCAATCTTTCTTGACCTATTATTCTTGGTAGACCTTTCCTTAGAACGATTGGCGCGATTATTGATATGAAGGAAGGGAATATTAGATTCCAATTTCCATTAAAGAAAGGCATGGAGCACTTTCCAAGAAAGAAAGTCAAGTTATCTTATGAATCTATCATGCGAGCTACTTATGAATTTAGTGCCAAAGATGACACTACTTAGACCTATCTTCGCTTTTATGCCCAGCTAGGGGCGTTAAACGATAGCGCTAGTTGGGAGGCAACCCAATTTTATTTGTGTTTTTGTTTTTGTTCCTGTTTAGTAATAAATCTTGCATCTACCTTCTGTTTAGATGTAATTTTATCTTTTAATTAGTGTTTGTGCCAAGTAGAACCTATAGGATAACCTATGATGATAGTTGATTTGATTCTGCTGAAAAAACAGAAACTTTTCACGCACGAATTTAGTTTTGTTAAATCACAGAAATGTGATTTTGCATTAATTCATTTTCCTGCTGATCAATATACCAATTTTCCAGGACTTCCTATTTTTGTAGGAGTTTTAGAGTTCCAGAAGTTTGCTTTAGTTACAGATTGCTACAGACTATTCTGTTTTTGACAGATTCTGTTTTTGTGTGTTGTTTGCTTATTTTGATGCATCTATGGCTAGTAAAATAGTTTATAAACCATAGAGAAGTTGGAATACAGTAGGTTTAACACCAAAATAAATAAAGAATGAGTTCATTACAGTACCTTATGTGGTGGTTTTCTTTTCTTTCACTAACGGAGTTTATAAGATTTCCTGTTGAGTTTTGTGTTGTGAAGTTTTCAAGTTTTGGGTAAAGCTTTTAAGGACTATGGAATAAGGAGTGGCAAGAGCCTAAGCTTGGGGATTCCCATGGAACCCCAAGATATTCAAGGATATCCAAAAGCCTAAGCTTGGGGATGCCCCGGGAAGGCATCCCCTCTTTCGTCTTCGTTCATTGGTAACTTTACTTGGAGCTATATTTTTATTCGCCACATGATATGTGTTTTGCTTGGAGCGTCGTGTATTATATTAGTCTTTGCTTTTTAGTTTACCACAATCATCCTTGCTGTACACACCTTTTTGTATAAGCCTACTTGATTAGAATTTGCTAGAATACTCTATGTGCTTCACTTATATCCTTTGAGCTTGATACTTTTTGCTCTAGTTCTTCACTTATATCTTTTAAAGCACGGTGGTGACTTATTTTTGTAGAAATTGCTAGTCTCTCATGCTTCACTTATATTTTTTTGAGAGTCTTTTAGAACAGCATGGTATTTGCTATGGTTATAAAATTGGTCCTAGAATGGTAGGCATCCAAGTTGGGTATAATAAAAACTATCATAGGAAGTGAATTGGATGCTATGATCAATTTGATACTTGATAATTGTTTTGAGATATGGAGGTAGTGATATTAAAGTCATGCTAGTTGGGTGATTATGAATTTAAATAATGCTTGTGTTGAAGTTAGCAAGTCCCATAGCATGCACGTATGGTTAAAGTTGTGTAACAAATTTGAAACATGAAGTGTACCTGGCTTGTGCATCCTTATGAGTGGCGGTCGGGGATGAGCGATGGTCTTTTCCTACCAATCTATCCCCCTAGGAGCATGCGCGTAGTACTTGATTTTTTATGACTTCTAAGTTTTTGCAATAAGTATATGAGTTCTTTTGACTAATGTTGAGTCCATGGATTATACGCACTTTTACCTTTCCGCCATTGCTAGCCTCTTCGGTACTGTGCATTGCCCTTTCTCACCTTGAGAGTTGGTGCAAACTTCGCCGGTGCATCCAAACCCCGTGATACGATACGCTCTATCACACATAAATCTCCTTATATCTTCCTCAAAACAACCACCATACCTACCTATTATGGCATTTCCATAGCCATTCCGATATATATTGCCATGCAACTTTCCACCGTTCCGTTCATCATCATCATGACATACATTACTTTTGTCATATTGCCATTGCATGATCATGTAGTTGACATCGTATTTGTGGCAAAGCCACCATGCATAATTTTTCATACATGTCACTCTTGATTCATTGCACCATCCCAGACACACGGAGGCATTCATATAGAGTCATATCTTGTTCTAGTTTCGAGTTGTAATTCATATGTTGTAATCAATGAAAGTGTGATGATCATCATTATTAGAGCATTGCCCAAAAAAAGAAAGGCAAAAAAAGGCCAAAGAAAAAAAAGAAAAAAAAGAAAAAAAGAAAAAGAAAAAAAAGAGAAAATAAATAAAAGGGGCAATGTTACTATCTATTTTTCCACACTTGTGCTTCAAAGTAGCACCTTGTTCTTCATGTAGTGAGTCTCATATATTGTGCTTCAAAGTAGCACCATGTTTTTCATATAGTGAGTCTCATAAGTTTTCCTTTTCATACTAGTGGGAATTTTTCATTATAGAACTTGGCTTGTATATTCCTACGATGGGCTTCCTCAAATGCCCTAGGTCTTCGTGAGCAAGCAAGTTGGATGCACACCCACTAGTTTTCTTTTGTTGAGCATTCATTTATAGCTTTAGTGCATCCGTTGCATGGAAATCCCTACTCCTCATGTTGACATCAATGGATGGGCATCTCCATAGCCCGTTGATTATCCTCGTCAATGTGAGACTTTCTCTTTTTTTGTCTTCTCCATACAATCCCCACCATCATATTCTATTCCACCCATAGTGCTATATCCATGGCTCACGCTCATGTATTGCATGAAGGTTGAAAAAGTATGAGATTATTTAAGTATGAAACAATTGCTTGGCTTGTCATCGGGGGTATAGAAGTTGGGAACATCTTTGTGTGACAAAAATGAAGCATAGCCTAACTATATGATTTTGTAGGGATGAACTTTCTTTTGCCATGTTATTTTGAGAAGACATGATTACTTTGATTAGTATGCTTGAAGTGTTACTATTTCTTTTATCAATATGAACATTTATTTTGAATCATTTGGATCTGAACATTCATGCCACAATAAAGAAAATTACATTGAGAATTATGCTAGGTAGCATTCCACATCAAAAATTCTATTTTTATCATTTACCTACACGAGGACGAGCAGGAATTAAGCTTGGGGATGCTTGATACGTCTCCAACGTATCTATAATTTGTGATTGTTCCATGCTATTATATTACCCCTTTTTGATGTTTATGGGCTTTATTTCACACATTTATATCATTTTTGGGACTAACCTACTAATCGGAGGCCCAACCCGTATTGCTGTTCTTTTTTGCCTATTTTAGTAGTTCGAAGAAAAGGAATATCAAACGGAGTCCAAACGGAATGAAACCTTCGGGAGCCGTAAGACGTTAAGGCTGAAGCAGCACAAGACAAACATCGCCAATCTCAAGTGGGATTCTAATAGCATCTCCAATAGATGATGTAAAATAGATGTAAAATTTACATCACCAAAAACCACCTGACTACAACAGATGAGGTAAAAATTGTTGAATCTGAACTTAACTGTCGAAACTAAAATTTACTATGGAATCTGAATATTATTGTTAAACCGAATGTAATGGTAGCAGAGAGGCACTTGACATGTAGTTTAGGAGGGCTGCAGTTCATCTTCAACTGCACCCCGAGCCGTCACCACCAACGGCCAAACTGCTGCCCCAGCCGCCGCCGCCTCAAACAACTTCCCACTGCTGCCCTGCCAGCCCTCTAGGCCCCCGCCCCCACCCTGAACCCTAAGATAGATAGTGGGTACCTCTCCGTGAGCCCCCGCCCCTTCAAGGGTGGTTCTTCCTTAACTCCGCAAGCCCCCAACGCTGAAAATTGATCGACCCAAAAGTTGATTCAATCGACTAAAGTGTGGCTAAATCGAGAGCGGAGCGAGAGCACGAAGCGAGGGGGAGAGCAGCGGAATTGGCGAAGCGAAGATCGAGCGAGAGCCGCAGCGAGAGTACCGGGCGAAGCGAAGCGATCGAGCGAGAGCCGAGCAGCAGCAGCAGATCCGGTTGGTATGGACGCCACCGCCGAAGGGCCTCGCCTTCGGGGGAGAGCCGCCGTGGAGATGTCGCCCGCGACGCCAGCTTCAAGGTAGCCGCTCCATGGGGGTGCGGGATGGAGCACCGTCGGCGCCGGGAGGTCGAGTTAAGGAGAAGGTGCGATGCGATGAGTGTACAACATCTTTGGTGGTGCCGAGTAGGCCTCGGCTTCGTCCAAGGAGTCGGTGAGGATGTTGCGGTTCCGGTAGAGCAGGTTAAGGCAGCACTGTGGGGATGGAGCAGCCGCGATAGACGAGGCGATCGTCGGAGCAACTCCTTGGAGGTGGAGGACGGGGCGGCTGAACCGACGGGACGATGAGATGGACGGCGGATCCTCATCCGGGGAGGTGGATGAGGGACGTCGAGCTGTTGCAGACTGGGCAGCGGTGAGGTGGCGGACGGAGGAGGGTGGGGTTTCGCAGCTGGAGCAGAGAGGTTATGGCAGCCTGGGATTTCGAATGGCGAAAAGGGGGCGATGGGAGGGGGTGAACCATGACTTAGGGACGCGCTTATCCAAAATGTAGGGTGTGTTACAGAAGTACCCCCCACCAATTTGAACTAGCGGTCCTTTCGGCTCAGGGTTAGAAGGGGGATTTCACATGTCGGGATTTGGCAGCTGGAGGGAGTTTTCGCGCGCGTTGTAATTTCGGGATAGGAAGGCGCGGGTTGTGAAGGCGCCAATTTTGGGAGCACAATATCTGAATTTTCGGGATATAACAAGATGCGGGTTGAATTTTAGGGACAAGCCTAACGTGTAGTAATATTGTACTTGTACGTACCAAATCAATTTGCACTTCCCTCAACCAAAAAGAAAACAAAAATAAAATAAAACTATTCACACCACACAAAGAGAGAGTCTTGCCCCGTTTTACTATACAATGCTATTCAAAGCTACTCCCTCCTTCCATCTATATAGGGCCTAATGCATTTTTGATGCTAACTTTGACCAAATATTAGAGCAATAATATATGACATGCAACTTACACAAAGCACACCGTTAAATTCGTCTATGAAAGGTTCTTTCTATGATATAATTTTCACATTGTGCATGTCATGTACTATTAATCTCTTCAATAGTCAAAGGCGGTCTTAAAAAACTCGTTACACCCTATATAGATGGAAGGAGGGAGTATGAATCCATGTTATGTCCAATTAAATTTTTTCGCTTGCTGTATAATGCATGTAACCTACTCATACCAACATTTTAATGCATTCCGAATGTCTATACTACCGCTGCAATTCAAACCAAATTTCAATTCGTTTCTCTATTTGAATAAGAATCTACAATCATGATTGTTGCCAACTTCAACCATCATTCGTGTATTACCTTAATAACACACCACATGATTACTATAGAGATAGATATGAACTATGTGTACTACATGAACTCAAATTCTATTTTTTGAATACACTTGATGTTGATTCCAAATAATAGTACATTTGATGTACTAACTATATATTCATAATCTAAACCATGTTCCATACGTACACCGTGTTTATCACACAAAGTATAGTGCCCCGCCCCCTACATTATGACAAGTATTTAGACCTGAGTTGCAAAAGCCACACATTAGCCCAAATTATAATCAATGTTCTACATTATCATATCTTCTTCAAGTATCCGTATCCACTTTTTAAAAATGAATTATGATCTTTGTTCATCTTTTACACCTTCACGATCCTCTTCTATTTGTAGCTAGCTAGCGCTAACTTTCTATCATGCATGCACACGCCCGCCCCCCTCTCACCCACCCTTAGCGTCCCCTCCATCACGCACGCTCATTATTTCTCTTTAGGTCGCCCACCATGGGTGCCGTGTAGGCCCCGGCTCCTTCTTTCCGCACACACCGGTCGATATACCTCTCTAGCCAAGTGTGCCTACAACAAACACATATATACTTCCCCTCTTCTCTTGTCACCGTCCATGCCCCCCTATGTCCAATACGGTTCCACGCAGGTGCACACTCCCGCCCCTCTTTTCATTGATCACATACTCGCACACTCCTCCCCCCTCGACATGGTAGGCCTCTCGCACCACCTCCTAGCCGCACCCCTCTCCCCCTGTCTGTCTCTCCAGACCTTATCTGCTTCTAACACATGCAGGCATGTATATGAACTGATCTCCCTACATATAGCCAGGTCGACTATAATTCGTTTTCCCCAAGCACCGATACACTCACCTCTCTAGTTATGTCTCTCCCTTTATTGGACACACGACGGTTGATCTTCCTATGTAGTTACGTATGCTTACCACAACCATATCTTCTCCCCTCATCATCCTTGCATACCTCTCGACCCGTCTCTCACACGCACGTGCATAGACATACAGACATCCCCCGCCCTCTCTTATTGATATTCCACTCATACATACCCTCCGTTTGTCTAGCAGGCCTCTCCCACCATTTGTGAGACGCCACTCCACCACCAACCCTCCGACGCTCTACCTTTGTCTTTCTCCCAACCTTATTCCTCTGCTACACATATCCATGGATGTCGATCGATCTCCCTCAATACATAGCTAGGTCTCTCTCCTTCCCCACACATATACCAGTCGATTGGTCTCTGCCCCTCCCCCCACACACCGATAGTCGAACGTTGTAGGTAGGTATCCATGCCACGGAGAAAAACTGCACCTCTGCCCTCTCAAATTCCAGTAGGCCATCCACCCTGTATCTTTGACGCGGGCAAACACAAATTTGATGGCACTCTTTATTGATCGCGCAGCCACACACTTCATCCCTGTTTTCAATTCAATCGATATCTCACGTCCATGACTCCGTTTCACACACATTGCATATGTTACGTTTTTCTGTTTGAGATATCATCAACACATTGCCTCTGTTTTGCACAAACCATCTCTCTCACACCCACCCACGCACGCACTGCACCTAAAGAAGAGGTGCACGTGGGGCGCGCACGTACGCCTCGTTCTCGCCACACCCGCTGGTACACGCTCGAGTTCGTTTCTGTATGAAAAGGCATCCCACATGATAATTTGACGCGTGTAGTGGTTGTTTACTCGTAGGAGGGTCGGGTACCATGCCTAGACAGGAAAAAGTTCGACTTGACGCGTTAGTATTAAATAAAGTTATATATTCCTCAATGACACGTACAGAATATAAAACGATTGCCGTGGGGAAAATGGAAAAATGGGTTTGTCTCTCGTCACACCATCTCACACAAGGCAGCCGTGGCCTCTCTCTCGGCGCTGGTCGCTGATCCGGTCGCATCCCGCCCACCGGCGGAAAGGGAGGATGCATCGCCTCCGCTCGACGGTGTTGAGGCAGACGCGGCAAGACTCCACCGCTTCTCTCGACCAAGCTCCGGCGTGGTAGGGCCTTTGCCACTTGCTCGCTGCCGCAGTATGGGCAGATCCCGGCCGCCGGCGCCCTCCTAGTAACATCCCGACGACCCTCAGGTACAGCTTCCTCCGGTCTTGCTCCACTTCCCATCTTCCCACGTTGCTGCATGTGGATCTTCTTTAGTTGTTTGCTTAAATCGTATCTCGGCCGGCGTACTTTCCATCTTGCAATCACGTCCTCAAACCATTTTTGATAAACCACCATGTGCTATCTTTCCCTTATTACATGGAATATGCTTCTTTTTTGTTGGCGTATGTGTCTTCAACTCGTGTTATTGGGCAGTAATTGTTTCCTTTCGACCTCCTTTTGCAAACAGGGCTATCCATTTTCACCTCGTTGCTATTGCGACCTTTTGGTGAACTGCACAAATCACTTTTTTTTTCTTAAGAGTGTTTTGTGCAGTTCCGCCAAAATGTCATACGAGCAACGTTTTTACATTTCCGTGGGACTACAGAAAGGGAGATTGGTTTTGCTATCCTCCTCATCCAACTCCGTGCCTAATCTTGTCCAACAAGTTAATCCTAAAGAGAGATCGTAGAGGTGATCGGCTTCTATTTATGTGTGTTATGTTTCATCATCTAGTTCCACTATTATTGTAATCACATTGACTAGATATCTTTGCAAACAGGGATGGGTCTGCTCGATTTTAGTGGAGCTGCACAAAATGATCGGATTGTGGTGTCCCCCATACACCTCTTTTTTGGCTACAGAGCTGGGTGAAACCAGCTGCCAAGCAATGAACACTGTGCCAAGGAAATGGAGCCATGCCTACGAACATCATCGATCAATTATATTTTTTCTTTATTTGTACACCTTTCCACAACTTTGTCTTCAGTTGTGATGTGAATATTGGTGCTGATCTGCGAACCATTGAGATGCATTAGCCATGGTAGCAATGGTAGTTTCATTTGTATTTGATGGAATGTTGTAACGAGATAATCTTGAGGCAAGACACATGAATCCTAAGTTGAAACCTTTTTTTCCTGCGGGAACCAAAGTTGAAACCTTCATAGCATCACAAAGACAATTTCATTAAAATTATGCGTACATATAAACAAATCTCAAGGATTGATAGCAATGCCGTAAACAATTCAACTTCGCTTTACCGACATGTTGGACATCCTTCATCCAGCTCCACCGCCATGCAGCAATATTGAGTGCACAACACAACTTCGTGGAAAGATTCACCCGGTCGTTGCACATGAGAGTAACGACTAGTGAGCAGTCAAATCACAGAGCCCCACCTTCGCCACAGTAAGTTGTTCGGACGAAGCAACCATCATTTCTCTGTACCTTGAATCCGATGGTACTCCTATATTCCCACAGTAATAAGTTGCTCGGGCGAATCAACCATCACTATATCCGCTCACGTGTGATGACCGCAATAGCTATCCATTCAGATTGTATGTTAAAAAAAATAAAGGTCGATAACTAATGCGGCAAACTTTCAAAAAAAAAAACTAATGCGGCACCTCAGGCCAACGCAGCCAGATCGCCTTTTGCACGAGAAATTACACATCATGTTTCGTTGACATGTGGTCCCGTTCCAACATATTAGTGAGACGACGACGAGTCCTTTTCTACTAGTATTTCCAAACGGACGTGTAGGCCGGGCCTCTTCGTGTACCGTGGCAAACTGGCAACCGTCCACCGACTCTTCGCCTTTCCCTCTCAATTTGGAACTGCTGTCGCACGCTCTCCCTCTCCCTCCTCCATTTGCCTTCACCCTTCCTTCTGCCATTGTTCGATTGTCTTCTCCATGGAGGGAACATGCCAGAAACGACCCCGTTATTCTTGCCCCGATATGAAAGATGACGTGGTGGAGGAACTCATTGATTGGTGCGACGTCATCACCTCGGCTAGCATGGCAGGTTCGTTCAAGACCATTCTCGACTCAACTAATAACATCATTACAAGGAACCCAAGGGTCAAGGAGCGGTTTGATGTCCCCTATCTTCTTCGCCGTGACCACGATGACCGCACGGGATTTACGGAGGCCTCGCCTTGTGCAAGTTGATGCCGCTTGATAATGATACGTATGATGTTAAGATGCCATCGCTGAGGGTAAGGCTTGGGCGGATACAAATGGAGATTGGGTTGTTTATATTGGGTCCAATCATGCGAGTGGGAACTTGTGAATGTGTACACTCCTCCCCGGTTCCACTTCCAAAAATCTCAGCAGACCGCCCGAGGTTGAGCACACCGGTATTGTACGACGCTCAAATACAACCATGGTGATCGTCTTCTCTAAGATAGCAATTTGTCGAGTTCCCAACCGCTCTTGGAATTACAAGAAGTATGAAGTTGTTGCTATCTTTGACAAGCTTGTTGCCGTCCTTCATAGTTCGACTGGATGGATATTGCTCAAAAATCAGTTTCTGTACACGGATGAGTACTGTGATCACTACAAAAAAAGACACATCCGTGACAATTTGGGCCGAACGAATTTTTTTTCTGTCATACATATGACACTTCTATGACGATAAAGTGTGACAAAACCCAGTATCATCATAGATGTGGTGGGCTCCTACTTCTATGACAAAAAATCATGACAGAAAATGGGCTTTTCTTCTTGGGCGGGCCGGAGACGCAGCTGCATGACATTCTTTGGGCCGTCCATGACGGAAAAAACCGTGGTAGAAGCGAGGGGGAGGAAAATTCCGGGGAGTTGCCGGTTACGGTGGGAGGTCGGGGGCCGAGCGATGCGCTGCTTTCTCGTGACACGATACGCTGCAGTGTGCGTAGGCGTATTCTAACTAAACCCGAGCGAGGCGTTGGGCTCTAACTAAACCCGAAGCGACAGACTGCAGTTACGGCGTCCATCGAATCAAGGGATCGATCGATGGCTGTTAACTGAACCCAATGGAGCGATTCCTTCGCTACTGCTGCTAACTGAAGCCGACCGATTGGATGAACAGTGAGTGTTGCGGGGGGGGTTTGGATGAACTATGAGCGGTGGCATTGCCTCTGGATGAACAGGACCCCGTGGTGTGGAGGGCTGGATGAACAGTAGACGGTGGAGGGGTGGCGTGGAGGGGTGGTTGAACAGGACCCCGTGGTGTGGAGGGCTGGATGAACAGTAGACGATGGAGGGGTGCCCATGGAGGGGTGGTTGAATAGTAACTGGTGGAGTAGCGCGCGGTGGAGGTTGGATGAATAGGAGCCCGTGGAGGAGGTCGACGGTAGCCCGTGGAGGCTGGAGGAGGTCGACGGTGGAGATGAATAGTATCCCGTGGAGTCCTGCTTATGCACGCCACACCCTCCCCGCGAACAGACTCTGCTTTCACCGTAGCGCTCCAACACAAGTCCGCTTGCCCGCTTTGCGGTACGCCACACCCTCCCGATCAACAGACCCTTGTTTCGACCGTAGGAGGTCTGCTTTCTCCGCTTTGCGGTACACCACACCCTCCCGATCAACAGACTCCGCTTTGACCGTGGGAGGTCTGCTTCTCCGCTTTGCGGTACGCCGCACCCTCCCGATGAACAGATCCTGCTTGAACGTGGCTGGCCGAACAAAAGGCCGCTTCTCCGTTATGCGATGTTAGGCCTTGTTTCCATCGCCGCTTCCGGCCCAAGCCTCCCGATGAACACGACCACACATTCCGCTCCGACCCAACCGGTTGGCTCCCCATGAACACGATGACGATCACGGTTTCTCCGTGAACACGACCCAGCCATATACGCATGCGCGAGTAGGCGTTCGAGACCCCGCCGTATGTACACATATGTGGCATTTTTTTTTTGCACCTCGCCACAGACGACGCAGTACATGCTACGTGTACATGCTACGTGCGCGCCTCTACTATGACACGTGCGCGCCTCTACATTGACCAGTATGTACATACACGTTCGCGACCAGAATGACAACGCTACGTACGCTTCGACCAGGTGGGTCGCGACTGTCAGGCACTTCCTTGCGTGCGAAGATGTAGCTGGTGAGTCCCAGCAGTCAGGGGGGCGAATCGTTTTTTTGCCCGGACGCACTTCCTTGCGTGCGAAGATGTAGCTGGTGGGTCCCAGCAGTCAGGGGGGCAAATTGTTTTTTTGCCCGGACGCACTTCCTTGCGTGCGAAGATGTAGCTGGTGGGTCCCAGCAGTCAGGGGGGCGAATCGTTTTTTTCGCGAAATACGGTGGCCCATCCGGTGGGTCCCCGTTGTCAGGTGGAGGAATAATTATTTTGCACGTAATAAGGAGGCACTTCCTTGCTGCGGCCGTGGACCCAGCTGTCAGCCTCTCCACGTACAGTCCACGTCCGATGGAAGCCGTTCCTTGACCACGTTGACCACGCCGCACCGAGAGCACCAGGGCGGTGGACGACGGCGAGGCCTAGGAAGGGGACGACGCGGAGCCGGGGAAGACGCGGCAGTGGATGCCCATGCGTAGAGGAGTACGAGGGTTCACTGGTTCGCTGCGGTGTGAGGCTGCCGTCGCCGCAGAATAACAGGGGGTGTGGGTGAGTAGAGGGATGGCCTGGCCAGCGGTGGGAGTAGTAGGGGCGGTGAGGCCTCCGCCGCATCGCAGCCGGCCACGGGAGGCAGGAGCACGAGCCACGACCGGCACTGGTTTGGGCGGCTGGAGCAAGAAGAACAGAGGTTGAAGAAGCACTACGGCCGTTGGATGGACATGTATGGTCACTGGAGCTAGAATCGTGCATATTGACTAAGTTGACAAAGCCCTCCGTCCCCGTCAACTTAGTAGGCCCACAAGTCAGCCTGCCACTATACTGGGTCCCAGCTAACAGGCGGAGTATTCATTTTTTTGTGCGTAATAAGGAGGCACTTCCTTGCGTGTGAAGATATAGCTAGTGGGTCTTAGCTGTCAGCGGCGGTAACATTTTTTTCGCGAAATAGAGAGGCTCTTTCGGTGGGTCCCTGATATCAGGTGGAGGAATCATTATTTTGCGTGTAATAAGGAGGCATTTCCTTGCGTGCGGCCGTGGACCCAGCTGTCGGCCTCTCCATGTACAGTCCACTTCAGATGCATGTCGGTCGCGACCACCATGTTGACCAGCCGAGAGCACCAGTATAAAGTGGACGATGGCGCGAGGCCTAGGAAGGGAACGACACGGAGGCAGGGAAGACTCAACAGTTGTTTCCCACGTGGAGGGGAGTACGACTGAACGAGGGTTTACCGGTTCGTCCCGTCGCCAGAGAATAACAACAGGTGTGGGTGAGTAGAGGGATGGCTAGGCCAGCGATGGGAGTACGGTGGGTGGTGAGGCCACACGGCAAGATAGCCGTCATGGGAGGAGGGAGCAAGCAGTCCCGCCGGCGCTTGTTTGAGCGGCTGGAGCAGGAAGAGCAGAGATTGAAGAAGCACGACGGCCGTTGGATGGCCATCCAACACCACCGCTAGGCGCCAACCTTTTTAGGAAAGCCTCAAATCTGTGGAAAACAACATACAACCCATCTGCCATTATTTCTAATAATTTACAGCCCATTTGCTAATTCTTAAGGTTTTTTTGGAGCCCATATTCTTTTTTCTAGCATTATAGCCCATACTATGGCCACGGTTAAAAAATTATACGAAATTTTGCATATTTTGGTGCGGTCCGAACTGTTTTTAATCCCGAAATTTCGACTCACATTTAAACTGATTTTAAAAATAAATGTATATCAATATAAAATCCAACAAATTCTCCACGCATAAAAATTAATGTAATTTAAAATCTCGAAATAAAAAAAAGATATTTGAAACTAATTGCGGTTTGATGTGTTTTAAAAATGTACAGCCCATTTCTCATTATCGATGGGCCATTTTCTCGCCAAATTAATGAAAGCTCTCCTCATCTTGAAAGATTTGCAGCCCAACAGCTCGACAAAGCGACTTACTTGGCAAATCACAAAAACTGGCTGTGGCCGTGGACCCACTGTCGCCTCTCCCACGTCTGAAGACTCTTCCAATGGAAGTCATTCCTTGACCACGCTGACCACGCCACACGGAGAGCACCACGGCGGTGGACGACGGCGAGGCCTAGGAAGGGACGACGCGAGCCGGGAAGACGCGGCAAAGGAAGCCCGCGGAGAGGAGTACGAGGTTCACCGTTCTGCTGCGTGTGAGGTTGCCGCCGCCGCAGGGCTTGGCCAGCGGTGGGAATAGTAGGGGCGGTCAGGCCTCCGCGGCAGCACAGCCGGCCACGGGAGGTAGGAGCATGAGGCACGACCGGCGCTGGTTTGGGTGGCTGGAGCAAGAAGACCAGAGGTTGAAGAAGCACTACGGCCGTTGGATGGACATCGTACGGTCACTGGAGCTAGAATCGTTCATATTGACTAAGTTGACAAAGCCCTTCGTCCCCGTCAATTAGTAGGACCACAAGTCATTCTACCACCAAGGTGGGTCTCAGCTAGCAGGGGGAGTATTCATTTTTTTTGTGCGTAATAAGGAGGCACTTTCGGTGGGTCCGAGCTGACAGCAGGGGTGGCGTTTTTTTCACGAAATACGGTAGCCCGTCAGGTGGGTCCCAGCAGTCAGGGGGCAAACGTTTTTTTCACAAAATACGGTGGCCCGTCCAGTGGGTCCCTGCTGTCAGTTCGAGGAATCATTATTTTCCGCGTAATAAGGAAGCACTTTCTTGCTGCGGCCGTGGACCCAGCTGAGACTCTCCACGCAAATATACTTCCGATGGAAGTCGCTCGACCACGCTGACCTCGCCGCGTTCCCATTGCATGCATGCGCCCATGGGCGTGGTGCGTCCCCACCGTAAGCCTTCACGTCACAAATATCTTCCGATGACTCTCGGTTGTTGACCACGCTGACCACACCGCGCCGAGTGCACCCAGACCGAATGACCCGCGAGATGGGGAAGACGGGCAAAGGAGTCGCAGATGGAGAGGAGGGAAACTTCATCGTTCGGTCTTGCGGCAAAGATAGCCATGCCGCCTGCATGGGAGACAGGAGCAAGAACAGAGGTTGAAGAAGGAGCATGGCTGTTGGATTAACATCCAACGGTCCAAATTGCTAGAATCATTTGTTGATTAAGTTGACAAAGCCGTGCGTACATCGCCCGCTTAGTAGGCCCACAAGTCACCACCAACTGACGGGTCCCACCGTCAACGGATGAATAATTTTTTCACAAAACAAGGAGGCACTTCCTTCCGTGCGAAGATACAACCGTGGGTCCCAAATGTCCGTGGAGGAAACATTTTTTAGCTTAATAAGGAGGAACTTTCCTTGCGTGTGACCATGGACCTTGTGGGTCCCAGCCGTCGAGCTTCCACGCATCAGATCCTCTTCCGATGACTTCGCTTGTCGACCACGCCGCACCAACACAACGAGGTGCTGGACGACGGCGAGGCCCTGGACATGAATGACTCGGAGATGGGAAAACGCGGCACTGGAGTCGCAGATTGAGAGGAGGAGAAGGGTTATAACTGGTTCTGTTGCGGCGTGGGGCTATAGTCTGTGGAGAATAACAGGAGGTTTTGAGGGGTGGAGGGATAGCCTGGCCGGCGGTGGGGTAGCGCTTCGCAGCGATGCATGCTTGGCAGAGCCGCTTAGTCGGGAGGTCGGACCAAAGGTCCCGGCGACGCCGGAGGAAGAAGACGAGAGATTGAAGGTGCATGCCGCCATTGGATATAAATCCAATGGCTGTGGATGACACAATCATTTGTCGACTAAGTTGACAACGCCTCGCGTGAGGCTTCACCTATTGGCCCACATGTCACCGCAAAAATGTGGCATATATTTAACCCATGTTTTCTAGAATGTACAACCCATTTGTTGGGCTGGGTGAACAAATAATTTCGAGTCAATCAGGCCCATTTATATTTTCTAAGAAATCCCAGCCCATTTGCACTTCCTTGAAATACACGTATTAGGTGGGCTCGTTATATATATAATGTTATGTTAGAAAGAGCAATTAATATCAAAGAATAAACCAGAGAGGCACATTTTTTATATATATAACTAAGAAATTAGCAAGTTATTGCTCAAAATAAAAATGAGCGTGTTATTATTAAATTGGTCCTTAAAATCTTCGCAAGCTTTTGTACGCAATCACCAGGATTTTCCTTGCTTGTGAGTCAAAAACAACCAGGATTTTCCGTTAAACATTTACTTTTATAAGTTAATAACACATGGAATGTTTTTATAATGTATATATAAGTCTCTATAAAATATACGATAATAGTAACAATATAAATATATATAATGTGGTTAGAAGGGAAAACATAAATTGGACACAACATTACTTTTATAAGAGACCTGCTTTATACCCCACAAAGAGGCATACTAACAAGTTCACACACAAATACAACACATTCATATCAAACTCAGTTCACAGACACGCTCATATTCATAGCCAACATTCACTATCAACAACTCAAAAGATTCATATATACACAAGCTCAAAGATATCTATGCATCCAAATGATTGATAGATCACACGACAATATTCATACATAATTCACAAAAGATTCAGATATACACATGTTCAAGATGTTTATGCATCCAAATGATTGAGATCACAACCAATATGATCCATGGACTAACTTTAATTACCTAGGGTATAGACTGTAAATGGTGTTCAATCGGAGGTACTTCTTGCTAAAATTAGTTCTTGTACGAGTAAACTTTCGAGTACATAAGAGGCAAAGATGCATAATCTGAACTTTGCTTGTAGGTTTATCCTCAAATAGTGGCCTCGTGTCGAGGGAGGTTTGAGCAACTTGGCCACTACTTTCATCCAACTAGTTTACTAGCTCATCTTGGTCCCAGATCTCGCCAAAATTCTACATTGCGATTTAGAAAGGAGGCGGTTGAGAAAATGAACCACCCAAATTTTTTGTGCAGTTCAACCTGAAATGGAGCATCCTTGGCGTGCAGATCGATTATGCCGATGAATATACGCGTCAACCAACTTGTCCGAATCTTTAGACTCCATGCCATATAGTTTGCTACCATATGTGCCGATAACCAAAAGGCACAAGTTGGGACCAAAGACTAGATCTGCTTTTTACGGCTATGCACAAAGCAATATTTTTATGCTCACTCTCCTAATACTTGAGTTTGACAATTGGTTGACGCCGTTGATACTCGAATGAATATAGGCACTTCTTGTCAACATCGATGCTTGTTTGAGTGAACTTTGGAGTACATAGCAGCAGCATAAGTACATGTCCATCTCGATCATTTTGTGCGCTTCTACCAAATCACCCGATGTAATGATTTGCTGCGAGTTCAGCTCCAAATTACTCCTTTATGAAATCGGCAAACAGTAGCACAATACCAAATTACCAATACATATGACAGCACAATAATCGGATAAAGACCAAGACCAACCTGTGTGAGGTAGCATATCAATTACTATTTCCTTTGATCGAAGCCGAGATAAGCCAAGCGATCGACAAAGAAAGGAAGAAAGCAAGTGGAGATTAGCGACTGACTGGAAAGGACGGAAGCTATCGAGGCAATGAAGCACCCAAAGTTTTTGTGCAGTTCCACCAAAATCGAGCATCCCTGTTGGCACATATATTGAGAGAGTGAGATTACTATAATAGTGGGACTAGTTGATGAAACATACACTAACAAATAGAAGCACCCTCATTATCTTAATGGGTAAAGTTAGCAACATAGTAGTCTTGCTTAAAGAGAGGTATTAGTTTATTTAATCAGTGCCAATTAGCTCAACTCAACACTCAAAGCATTGCCATTTATCATAGGTTGCAAAACTTAAAAGTGCAAAGATAAAGGAGTTTCTCATGACAGTAGCACGATACAAATAGAGATGACAACAAACTAATATGGATGAAGGCCTTAGGCCCGTACCAACCCGAGAAAAAAGCTTATTCATGTAGTCCCATAAGAGATGATAAAGCACTCACCGAATCACACAATAGTATATATTTTGTGCACTTCAAATGTATGGTTGAAATCACTCTTGTTTACCAAAGGTGAGATTATATCGAAAGATTATCAAGAACTTCCAGCAGAGTTAAAGCACTGGCTGGGATACAATTCATTGTATTGTCTTGTGTAGTTCCACTAAAATGTATGATTGGCACAACATGATCCCTGTTTGCACAAGTAGGAACAAGGTGAAACCTTCATTAGCTTAGTGAGAAAGGATAGGAAGACATTAGCATATTACTCAAACAGTAGCATCAAATTCATGATGGACAATACGCAAAACATTGCCTCATTGAACCAATGGCAATAAATTGACATGCAAAACAATAGCACTATTATGTCATGACACTAATAATATTCCCTCCCTGCTCCACCACATGATTCACCTCCATAGACAAACATTCACACGCATATGATTCAAAGATAGGGTCCTACTAAAGATTTGTTTAACTCCAACAGAAAATTAGGCAAGAATAAATTAGTGGTACTTAAGTACTCCTAATTAATTAAGTGAGACAGCAGAAGTGGAAGGGCTCCCTGGAGGATCATCTCACATGTAAGGTAGTCGTTGCCGGAGCCCTTGAATAGCCTCGATCGAGGCCTCCGGCTTCAAAGAAGATCGCCTTGGCAATGCTTATTCTTCTTCTTCTTCTTCATGCTCGCTTTCTCTTCACCAGAAACCAAGTACATGATTGGCCTTCTAATTCAAAATTGGTTTTGTCAGTGAGGGAGTACAAGTGTACTAGTAAAAAGCAGCATTATTTTCTCATGGCAGTCGGAAAATAGAGATGAACACATGCATTAAATATCATTCTTACCTAAAGGAAGGTTATGGCGCCAATATGGATGATGAGGATTGGAACACAGATCTCCCTTTGTGCAGTTCCACCAAAATGAACCAACTGTTCCATTCTGACATTCCAGTTAAACAACACAAAAGTCACTTCTTTTAAGAAGAGTTTTGTGCAAAGGCACCAAAAGGTCACAACAAAGAACTGTGTGAATTGATATCCTGCTTGCACAAAAAGGCACAGAGGAAACAGTCAGAGTCTCGAACAATTACAGGCAAAAACATTTGGCTAAACTTGTCAAAGTGGCATGGCTTCATTTTTACCAGGGACATTATATTAAGAATAGCTAAGGCTGCGTTCGGTTCACAGGTTTGGTGCAGGATTTTCGTAGGAACACAATTCCTACGGTATTCTTTCCCTTCCAACCGTTCGGAACACGGGAAAGGTGAATAGTGTTTCATAGGAAAGCTGGTCTGGTAGTACTGATTCCATCGGATTAGAAACATCCACGCGCTGCTCATTTTTTGGGCGGAAGCCCGAGGCAGGCGCTCGCTGCCATGCGTTAGACAAGTTGTTGTGCTGTGTTTGCCGGAATAAAAAAATCAACCTATGTGTGGTACGTGAGGTGAGGACAAGAGTAGTCACTGTGCAGCTGAATAAACAAATAGCATCTCATACTGCCAAGCATGCTACTCTAAAAAACAAATCTGTACATTTCGTAGTCCATCCGAACACATTCTCTTGAGAGTTTCCTCCGGTTCGTTGTTCCATAGTTTTATACCTACATTCTTTGCCTATTTTGGTCCTTTTTTCTACCCCTTTATTCCGACCGAAGCCTAAATATTTGGTATAAGGGCATGGGACAGTGGGCGCACCAGCAGTATAGCACCATGTATGTAAACATGGGCATGAAGTGGTGATTCATAGTTTGTTGCCCCGAGAAACAAACATCCAAGAAACATATCTGGGTTGGTCCCATTTTTGTTCACTCTAGCCACCTACTCCTATGCGTGGATAGCAAATCTAGTCCTGGTCATACCACTGTACAGCACTTACCCCTATATTTCCTTTTTGACCAAGAGACCGGTTGGATGACCAGTCTGTACTACTTTCATCCCCTTTCCTTCCTGTTTGTACCAAGTCCGATGTACATACTAAATTCCCCCACCCCCACTTTATTTCAATGACAAGTATTTTCGGACGGAGGGAGTACAAGATTCGACTCCATGAAGTAGCTTTACCTCTAACAATAGAAAAAAAAAATAGGTGACGTTGGACCATCCGATCGAGAGGGGCTGAGAGGTAGAAAATGATGCACATGCAGCGACGTAGCAAGCTGGGGAAGTAGAGCTAAGGCGGTTTCGAACGAAGATATACCTGAAGGTCGTCGGGATGTGGATAGGTGGGCGGCGGGAGGCCGGATCCGCCCACAGGCAACGACTAAGGGATCGGAGGACCTCCCGCGCCCGCGCTCGGCCAGAGATAACGGTGCGGCCGGTAGTGGGTCTCCTCCCTCACTATCGACGATGGCCTAAACGCTGCCCCTCCTCCCCTTCACCGGCGGAGGGGGATACGTCCAGATCTGTAACCAGCGGTGAGGATAGAGAGCTAGTGTTTTTTGAAGGGAGAAAGATAGTGTTACTACCCCTATCTTGTTTAGATCTGGAGAGGATGAGAGTGTATGAATAGAGAAGCCCTAGCAAGCAAGCGCGGAGGCTCCGGCCTATATATAAGTAGTGGGGTAGTTTTCCTTTTTCACTCCATCAAAACAATCGTTTAAAATTGTGTACTAATACATGCAGGTCACGGTTTTTTAGTTGTTGATTGTTTTTGAGATAGCTACCCGCTTGTTCCAAGTGGTGTTACGGTGTGCCAGTCACACTTTGTATCGCTCAAGTCCGTACTACAAGTCCCTCCATTAAATGAACAACCACCCTCGTAAAATTGTGAACAAGCCCACGGCTAAAATTAGCGGAAACGTGGGTTGCCCCAACATGCATTATTATTTATATTTTCTACTCCTTCGCTCCTAAATATAAGTCTTTTTATTAGCCACACCTAAGACAAGATTTTTTATTAGCAAAGAACCCCACATGTCATAGACACAAAAATTGTGGCAAGATTCCCTTAGGCAAGCCAAAGTGTGTCTAACAATTTGAGCAACTCAAAGTTAGGCAAGTGTGGCAAGTGTGGGAAAAATAATGTGGCAACATAAGACAAACATGTCACAATCCAAACAGCCCCGTAATTTTTTGTGACATGCATGAAAATTTGGTTAGTTAAATTTATAGTCAAAATTTGGCAAGGTGCATCAAATCAACACATGCAAGTATCAAAAGGAAAGTCATGGCATGCATGCATGCGTTGTACTCCCTCCGTTTCCAAATATAAGTCTTTTTAGAGATTGCAACAAGTGACTACATATGAAGCAGAATATGTCTACTACATACGAAGTAGCCCATTTGAAATGTGTAAAAAGACTTTTATCGAGTGCAGTGCTTTGATGTGTCGTGTCAACTCGTACAAGACCGAGAAATTTGATTACTACGACGGCCTCTCCCTCGTGGACGAGCTCCGGTGCCTTAACTACATCTGCCTTTGGCTGCATGACAGGTGGGCCAACCACCTGTTGGGCCCACCTGTCATAGACGCAAAGGCAGGAGCGGTAAGTAGAAGCTTTCGCTACACGCTATCTCTCCCGCACGAGGTGGACGGACATGCAGCAGTGGATTCGATACAGTAGAAGTAGGAGTAACATCATTGTTCGTCTTCTCGAAGAGGCGAAGAGCCAAGCGCAAACCGAACGTGGCGCTTGCAAACGCTGCGCGTGGTGCGGTTCCTTGAGTACTAGCCAGCTCTTGCATGAGACAAAATTGCTATTGTTTAACAATTAAACTCCATTATCCATTGGTTGATACTCATTCTCGCATAGGTCCACGCGCTTAGCACCGCTTCCTCCCGGGTCACCAATGTTTATTTGCTAATTAATAGCATTCCATGCAATGAACTAGCCATTGCAAGTCATTAAAAGCATGCACACCTCTCATCTCTTATTGGTTGATACGTATGTCAAGAAACAAGAAACAAGGTAGAAATTAATGCATCGCGCCTAAGTGTTTTGGGACTATTTGGTTTTCGTAAGATGACTTACACACCTAGACGGAGGGAGTAGTATAGACCTGTAAACCGGAAAGGAGTATTTGCCTTTCTAGAGATTTCAACAAGTGACTAGACTACACCGTGTGCAATACCCCCTCCCTTCCGGTTTATAGGGCTCAAATCTCAAATCTCATGAACCAAGGCATTTTGCGATTGAGGAATGTACTGTATCTCGTACTTTACAAAACTACCTTAATTAAACTCACGCATTAATTACGTAGTTCTCTCGTTTTCCTCTCCACCTTGGTCGCGGTGCACAATATTGAGCACTCCTATATGACTAGCCGCTCTATCTACATGCGGGACATTTCAAAGCATCCGGGCCCGCATGCCATCCACCAAATCACAATGAGGTGCTACAATGAGACTCACCACACCCCGGTGGGCCGTCATGACCATCATATCACAAAACCCACACCTTTACCAAAGAAGTGGTAAGGTGGCTCCAAGTTGGACTGGACGAAGCAACCATCATTTCATTGGAACGCTGTTCAAGCCCTTTCTTCCCTTTCTTGAAGAAAACCTCACCTGTGCTACTCACTCCGCCATTTTTCTTCTCTACCGACGAAGGAAAGGTGGGCAATCATGTTATATTTCATTCCAATAATCTTCTTTTGCGGCAATCGACCGATTCTCACATCCTATTCTTTTCTCGCTTTCATTGCGATTGTGGTTTCCTTTCGATTGCTTTTTGTTTGTCGGCTCATTGATGGATCCCGGAGCACTAGGCAAAGAGTTGCGGGCGGACAACCCACTAGAGACAGCGATCTCCGTGAAGCGAGCACCGACCAACGAGTCGACCATGTTGGCGGGCCAACCCATGGAGACGAAGAACTCCAAGAAACAAGCACTGCCAAAGAGTTGAGGACGCTGGCGGATGAACTCCTCAAAGAAAGTTGAAGAACAGCAAGGGCCCCACCGTGTCTACCCTAGAACTCGATTGCCACCTATGTGAGGCTCAAGACCGAGTTTGAGGAGATAGTCGCCGTTGAGAAGCAGATTCCCTGCAAGGTGATGGCCCCATCGAGGACGAGGAGATGAGCCCCTGAGGGCATGAGGTAAAAATAATGGCTTATTACCATAGTTGTGGTTTTGATTATTTGCAGTTGTTGCTTTTTGATTATTTGCAATGTGCTTGCTAATATGTTAGGGTTGTGCAGGTGCCGGTGGTTGTCCTTGATGATTCCGATGTCGTGGCCCGACCTGTTGGCATCGCCCCAGAGATCGATTCCGATGCCGCTGTCCATCCTGTGGACATCGCCCCAGAGATCGATTTCGATGTCGCGGTCAGTCCTGTGAACATCACCCCAGAAATCAATTCCCATGCCACTGTCCATGCTGTGGACATTGCCTAAGAGATCGATGACAAGAAATAGTTGGTCGCGCTAATCCTTCAGGGTAGTTTGCATTGCCCTGTGTTTAATTACCAGAATGATGCATGTTATCAAACCATCTTAGGGCTAGTGCACAGTCTTGTGTGGGCGGATCTTGCTATTTTTGTTTGATAGTGAATCATGCGATGAATTATGCGAACCCTCTCCGAGTTATGGAAACAGATGTATCCTCACCAGCTTTTGTTGTAATATATGGCATGCTTAGATGTAAGTTTGAACTATTTATCATATCAGCAGGGCTTGTTTGATGATTCTTGGTGTTAGTAGGCTAGCTACTGTGCGAGCTATAGTACTTGCAAAACACTCACCGAAGAGAAATGTTGGGGCTGATGAGCTCGTGGTATGCTTATACTTATCCCTCGTCATCGACCAATAGCCCTAGCTCCTAAAATTGTAGGCTTAGCGATCGATCAGACAATAGTCGACATACATTCAGGCCTCATTTGGTTCATAGGGTAGGAAAATAGTAGCAAAAGTACAAAGAACGTGCAACACAAAATCATAGCAAAGGCAGTAGACGCATTCTCCGCTCCAAAATAGATGACCTAGGCGGGCTAGTTTGGCCTAGTGGGTTTCAAAGTGATATGACGTGGTACAAAGCCGCCCGGTCTTCGTGGTGTAGCAAGATTGCGGGTATAGTAAGTTTTCTTGAAGAAGCGGAATTCAACGAAGTCATGATGGTTCCTTTGTCCCAACAACTTACAAAGGGGAAAGGTTGGGCCTGCGATACGACCGGAGTAGACCAGATAATTTTGTGCATGGCGGTGGACCAGGGATGGTCGACGTCCCACATGTCGGCGAATGAAAGTATTCTTTCCGATATAGAGGACGAGCAACGAGTATTCATTGTTTATTTTGATGAAAGCTATTGTCTCCATCATACTCCTTGACTTTGTCAATGCCTCTCTCTCCTCCACATAAGCGGGACTACTTGCTATGCATGCAGTGGCAGTCAAGCGCCTTGAGGGGCCAGGCGGTGAGAGCGGGCTCGAAGCGGTCCGACTCCAAAGATGGCCCACCTCACATTATCACCATATATTTCTTGAGTCCGTGCTCGCGGGCGGGCGATCTCTTCTCCCTCCCCCGTTTCTCTCTTCTCAGCCGACGCCCGCCGAGCGATTAGATTTCGGCTATCGACGGTTTATTCAATTACGGTCCCACATGTCAGTGAAATTGCAAGACAACGCGTGTCCCCTCCGTGAGCGCGGCGTCACGAGCCGGACTGTCGGGTTGCGACGCGCATCGAGTCGTAAGTGTGCCGCTTTTCCTTTAGAACTTGCGAAGCGTAACATTTTCGCGTGATCGATCGATAGAAATCCAGAACAAAATGACGAGGGCGGTGCTTTCCCGCTCGTTAGGCGGGCTAGTTCGAGTGATATGACGTGCTACAGTGCCGTCCACTTGCTCCATTTTTATGTAAGCAAGAGTTTACACTCTTACGCGGGAGGAGTGCGAAACACCGCGGATCTGATTTTGATCGAGGGATAACTGTTCCCTGCCAAATAATGGAGGATTGTTAGCGATTATAGCATGATAGTTAGGGCATCTCCAGCGCTGGCCCACAAATTTACACCGACATCTGTCCGAGGACACTGATGGATGCCATCCGATGCTGCCCGCATACCTTTCGACAACTATATGAACTAACCAGACGAAATTTGTGCAAACAAAGCAAATTTCAAATTAACCGGATGAAATTCATTACATTTCAAAAACTTTTCCTACAAACTAGACGAAATTCATTACATATTTTGCACAAACCGTACTAAACCCATCAGAACCTAATCTAAACGATCGCCGCGCCCGACCACCATGTCCGCCATGAACCCGAGAAAGCCGCCATTTCCTTTGCCTCCTCCTCATCCGCCGATAACCTCCTCCTCCGAGAGAACAAGGTTCTGAAGATTTCCGCCTCACGCCGCCGTCAAGCGCTAATCGTCGCCGATGTTTACCCCACCAAGCTTGGCGCCGACCGAGTGGAGTAGCGGTGGCCTTCCGGGACCAAAGCGGCGGCGACCTACCGTGTACTACTCTTCCTCGCTGCCGGCTGCGCCCGCGCCAACGCGTCGGCTTCATGGTCATGGCGGCGGAGGGCGACCGGGGGGGAGGGGGGGTGCCGGTGATCTCCTTCATTTGCTCCTGCGACAGTACGTCGAAGAGAGCTTTGAAGCGCGCCCGGAGCAGAACCGCCGATGTCCCTCGTCTTCTCCTGCGACAGTACGTCCAAGAGAGCTTCGGAGCGCCAGGAGGCCATGGTTGAAGTGGTGCCGACAGAAGGAAGGGACCAGAGGAGAATAAGTGTGGGTCTTTGGCTATGGCTGGGAGCTGGGGATCAAGTTAATATAGCGGGCGAATGGCAATGATCTGCGGAAGACGGATGGACAATTGGCGCCGGAGTAGGTTCATCGGGCGTGAATGGGGACGCTGCTTCAGTGACTGAACCGCGGATGCGTTTGGGTTACTGACATGTGGGCAGAACGGGCGTATGGCCCGCATGTCAGTGACACACCAATTGCACCTGCAGTTAAGTCCGGTGATTGCGGCATGGACATTTTGGAGAGACGGTGACTGTTCAGGCGGGAAGCGCGCGCTAGCGATGGAAGGGGTTTCGGTGTGCAGTGGCACTAAGATCGGTAGCTCACGATAGTACATACTCCGTACCATACTACCATAGTACCCTCTCTAGCTTAGGCTGTTTTATAGATTGTCATTGTGATGGACGATATACATGAGCAAGGCGGTCCAAGTATGACCGTTGGTGTTGAGCCAGGTGAATACATGCTCGGCGTTCGCGTAGGCCTCCATCAAACGTCTAAACAGTAATGTCAGGCACCGTCGGGGCGCGCAGGTGATGGGCTCGCCGTTTGTGTTGCGCCATGAGCATGACTTTGATTTAGAGGGCGACGTGCATGCATTAGCATGCTTTGACACCGTGAGCGTGAGTGTCTGACGCGAAGTATTTCATTTTCATTTGGCTGACGAGGGTGCGTTGCAGCAACGAGTCCGTGGTTTGATTCCCCACATACGCATAATTTTGGTTTTTACAGTATTTCTTTCTCCATTCACAGGTAGGCCCGCGTAGATAGATAAAGAACACGAGCTGATGAGGCGCATGCGGACTGTTTGACTGGTCAACCATACAAATACGGAGCTATACGCTGAGCCAGTGGCCGTATAATCACCATATCTCGTATACAATGATCAAAGTGAGCTATCAAGACAAGTTCGATGACCGCCAATGCATTTTACTCGGTAATAAATGACCAAGATTGAAGGGGAATCCTAATTTTCTTCGTCTTCCGTCCTTGAGCTCTAGACAAACCAATGCACTATACGGTTGTTCGGCCACTCCACCCCAGAGCTCTCACTGGCGCCGTTCATGCCACCGCCACCAAGCACACTAACCGGTAAGGCAGCGATGGCATCCCGCCGCGCCGAGTTCCTCGCCGCCCACGAACGCACACAAAATGGTAGGGAAGCGATGGCGTCCCGCCATGCCGAGTTCATCTCCGCTCGTGACCTCACAACTATGTGGGAGGAATTTAAAGATGCCAAGGCCGAATGGGCGGTAGAGCAAGAGGCGGCCAAAGCGGCACAGAGGGAGCGGAAAAGTCAGAAATCACTCAAGAAAAGAGAGGGCCGCCGCCGCAAGAAAGAAAGGGACGCACGCGCTGCTGCGGAGAGGTCGGCGGAGATCCAAGCACGGTGGGATGTCGCCGACAAAGCCGGGAAGGAGAACGACGACGTCTGGACAACATGTGAGAAGTAGTACTACTAGTAGTTAGTGTGTGTGTCTGTGTATGAGTATGAGCATGTACCAGTACTACTAGTTACTACTGTAGTTTTTAGAGCAAATTACCAGTACATTAGCCTAGACTAAATGGAAACATTCCTATCCTATGCATCAAATGGCATCTCTTTCTCTATAGGAATTGAGATGCTTGTCATCTCACTTCCTATGATTTTCATATTCCTATCCTATGAACGAAAGGAGGCCTCTGTTGGAGTAAATACTTTAGCTAGTAGTACTGCTGGTACAGTAGTTTTCTTCAAGAAGCGGAATTCAACGAAGTCATGATGGTTCCTTCGTTCGAGCAACTTCAAAGTGGGAAGTGGGCCTGTGATTTGACGGCTCATTAGTCATTGTTATCAAGGGCGCGACGACCGGGTGACTCTCCTTTGGAGTTCTGCGTGAATGGCAAGTGGACTAGGAT
This sequence comes from Aegilops speltoides, assembly GCA_021437245.1. NCBI lineage: Eukaryota > Viridiplantae > Streptophyta > Magnoliopsida > Poales > Poaceae > Aegilops > Aegilops speltoides. The sequence continues at coordinate 350,092,694 of CM038147.1, forward strand.
GGTCGACGTCCCACATGTTGGCGAATGGAAGTATCTTTCCGATATCGAGGAGCAAGGAAACCGCATGGTATAGTATCACTGCTGATTGGTTCGCAAAAAATAGTATCACCGCCGATTTATAATTATTTTTATTTCGATGAATGCTAGCGCTTTCAACTCTTACGACGAAGGGTGCCAAACACGGCACGCGGCTTTGGATGTCCCACACGCCATGAAAGGAGGGGACATGAACAACGTGGTAGAGCCCAACAGAAAAAAAGCAACGTGGTAGAGCGTCTCCACTTCTTCCACTTCTGGGTCGGAGACCACACGTAGTAGTACTTAGTGGTATGAACGATACAAAGTGCGACCTGGAGAGAAAGACACGTCTAGTTGGAAGGTCTCGGGGCATACACGTAAACAAATATAAAAGTTAATATGTGCCTCCAACTAATATAGTAGTACTAGAGTACTTAGGCACGTACTCCATAACATCATCGTGCATTGCACGTACAACATTTAGTGGTAGTACGTAGTAAGAGACAAATGCCGCCCAAGAGTTCCCGTCTCGACCTACTTTTGGGTGTTTGGTAGAGTGTATGGAGGGTGCATAAGTCCACACTAGTTTAGCACAAATACACTAGAAGCATGCATGAAGAGAGCATGCATGAAAAGAGGGGTGTTGAGTTGAGCATGCATGAAGAGGGAACAACTATGCTGAGACGAGAACGCAACCAAACACACCATGTATGCCATGCATGTTCATACCATTTGTGCCTTTCTACTTCACTTACTTTGCTACATTACTCAGGTTCGTACGTCCACTCCTGGGTACATGTCCGTCTTGTAGTTCCAGTCCCACGTGTTCTTCATATAGATGGAACGATCATTGCATAACACATGCACCTTGATGCTAGATGTCTCGCGTGTTGGCAAAAGGATGAACAAAGCTCACGTAAAAAAATAGAGTGGAAGAACATAGATTCCGGATGACCGAGAAGGAGCAAGGAACCTCGTGGTGGAGCGTCTGCACTCATAATATTTAATATTATTCAGCGATATAAAATTAACCAATCATCTCCAAAGTGGACTGGAAGAGTACGAAACACGACAGCCCAGTGTAGTTACATCATACTAGTACATGGCTAACCCACGCTATCACCATATTTCTTGGCTTCCGTGCGACACCTATCTCTAGTAATCCAGCAGCCTGTGTCGCTTCTCCCTCCTCGTCTCTCTCTAAGTGTGGCGGGCTGGCATTTCTGCCGTCTATTGAGGTCGGTTAACTATCACATGTTAGCGACATGCCAAGAGCATTCTAAAAAAAATTCCTTTCACGTTCCGTTTTCAAAAAGAAAAAAAATCCTTTCACATATGAATTTGCCTGTATGCTTTGAGCAACTTGCATGTCCTATACTGCTCCTGTTTGATACTCTAACTTAGCTAGAGGTTAGACTAACTCATGACTAACCCTAAACTAACTGTAGCCAAAGAGGTGTTTGGGTGATAGGGTTAGATTGACAATAAATGCACTTCATGGAGAGAGAAAAGTGATTTTTCAGTGGTCCCAATGAGAACTATCTCCAGTTAGCACCTCTTGGGTGGGATAGTTTTTTTTGGTGGGTTCGGTGCAACTTGCTCCAATTTAAACCCTCATACTTGGATACTTTAGGGCTATTTAAGCCCCAACTAGCTCAAACTAACTCTAACCCATGGATACAAACAGGGCCTATGGCCAGTCTCGACGCGGAGTAGTCACGTGCACCGGGAAGCGGCGCTCTCTCAGCCGTCGCACCACTTCAAAGCCGACGCCAGTGAGTGGTCGCCTCCGCTCTGGCCGGGCATTAATGCGGCACTGACGCTCTAGGGCGACGCTGACCGTTTCATGCGGGAAGCGCGCGCTGGCAAGGGAGTATAGGTTTTGAACCGTTTCAGGTGTAGTAGTAATGGTAGTTTGCAAAACTACTCAATTGTTGCACTCAGTTTCCTAAGAAATTGTGGTAAAAAACGTTACTCCACAGCCCGCTTCCCTTGTCCTTCTTGCTCGTGATTTACGTGGCCATGTTAACGTGGTTGTGTCAAAAAAATGTCACTTCCTGCTCATGATTTGCTTATATAATTACAAGCAAGATTCTCGTGCATTGCACGGAACATCAATATGCATTCTTTTACAAAACACCTGTTGTGATTGACCCATGCAGGAGTAATCCCATGTGTAAAACTAATGATATCTCGAGAATTTTATCGGAAAACTAGTATCTCGAGAATGTCATCAAAAAAATGAAAGATGAGAGATAAGGCGAGGAGGAGTGGAGCGTGGTCGTGACTGTTGGTCGGAATGGGAGGAGGCATGGGGATGGACGGCGCCGGCAGGCGAGAGCGGCCACCATGCATGCTAGATTGTTCCAGAGACTTATTCCTTTTTAATTGCTGAGCCAGGTTGCGGGAGATAATGATGTGGAGAGAGGTGCGGGTATCTTTTGTAAAATTATCATAGTTTGCTTTCTATCCGTCAGATATAGATCATACGGTCTGTATTACAAGATGGCAGGCACACCATCATCGCCAACTCGTTTTTTTATAAGGGTACATATGATAAGTTTGCTATCTACTAAAGTAAGTGGAATCTGTCCATGTTATGCAAGTAAATAAAGGTGATTGTTTATCATACGGGTAAGGTTGGATGAAGGGTGGTAGGAACAAATGCTCCTCCTAGAGCATGTGTGTGTGAGATGGAGTCTTAGTGTGTGTGTGGGGTGTGTGTGTGTGAGAGAGAGAGAGAGAGTGAGAGAGAGAGAGATGGAGTCTTAGTTTGTGTGTGTGTGTGAGAGAGAGAGAGAGGGAGAGATGGAGTCTAAGTGTGTGTGTGTGGGGGGGTGCGTGTGTGTGTGTGTGTTTGTGTGTGTGTGTGTATGAGAGAGAGAGATGGAGTCTTAGTGTGTGTGTGGGTGTGTGTGTGTGTACGCGCGTGTGTGTGTGGGTGTGTGTGTGTGTGTGTGTGTGTGTCGCAGGGTCCTCTATGGCGGATGTAATTTAAGTGTGCATGGCTTCATCATAGAGAGGTGATGTGTATGGCAGAGGCCACCAACGATGGGGTGCGAGAGAGAAAATGCCCGTGAGAGGGAAGAGAAGGTGCGTCTTGGCGTGAGAGGAGTCGACATCGAGAGAGCGTGTTTGTTCGAGAGACACCGAGGAAGACTACTATATATCGATGGTGCATGTAGGCGGGAATTAAACAAAGGGATGGTCTTATTGGTTTCGGGGATATAGGGGAAGAGTGAGAGGCGTGCGGGGGTAGCTAGAAGGAGATTGTTAAGTGTGAGTGTGTGTTTTGCCCATCCAGGCGGAAGTTATGTGCACAAAAGAGGAGAACGATTTGATGTGGCGTTAGGATTGAGGGTAATTAACTATGTATGGAGACATAGAGATCTTGAACGTGCATGTGTGAGAGGTATATATACATGTATACGTGGGATGTGTGTGTGTGCACACACGCATGATTGAGATAAAAGAAAGAAGACATAAGTCATAAGATCAACGACATGGGAGAGACGGGTCGGTATGACAATATGCATGCATGTGAGAATGCAGGGAAGAAGGTCCGACAATTGAGCATGTGTTTTTGTCTTTAAGAGATAGTGGCGTGGGCTGGAGCATGCATCGATGCGAGCAGAGGGAGCGAGACACTTCTGTGATGATAATTTTGGTAATGTCATGGAACACTTCTACGATAGCACAGGTATGACTATCTTGATTCTGTCATAAATTTGTCATGGATGTACATGCATGACAAAAAACGCGACCTACTATGACAAACACGTATCATCACGGAAGTGTATTTTTTGTAGTGGATGCAATTTAATACGAGGGTCTTGTGTTTGCTTCCACCACTCATGGCACTATTTTTGCATGGGATCCTCGTAGTTTCGGTACATTTGTCTTCCACCATAATTATAATTGTTTCATCCACCTGCATGCGGGTTGGCAAGTTTCCCTTTACTAATTAACCTTCTTCTTGTGTTTCCAAGGTCCTGTGAACATTCCACCACCAATACTTGAAAAAATTTATAACCAAGGGGGAGATGACGATGGTGATGATCACGAGCATGAGGACGAGCAGCGCCCATATACTCAGTGGCGCCTGACAACTAATTCCGATGGATCACCTCTTCTTGTGTGTATACAGCCCACTTATGATGTTACTACTAAGGAAGCAGGTGTAGTCTCCCATGGTCGCACTCTCCGGACCTATTCCAACACCTGTTGCTTGGTATTTGGGATGGATACTAGTGTGCTAGCGCTAACACCTTCTCCTTGGTACAGAATTGATAGTCTTGGAGAAAACTCGCTCTTCCTTGGACAAAACTATCCGATGATGGTGAAAGGCGATCCAACTGCCGTTGACACAACGTTACTAGTTTATGAGAAGCAACTGTATCTATACCACGGACATTTGGGTGGTTCCCTACCCTGGTACTGATATAGTAGGCCACTTCAGCCTGGATGATCAGTCCTGCGTTGGTCTCGATATCAACAATGGATGGCCCTTACCAGAGAATCACTTGTGGTTCAAAGCAAGCGTTTCCAACGCCGAGGATTGGTGGAGTTGAAGTTCATTTCATTGCTTGTTATTTGTTGTGTGATGAAAACTTTAGTATTTATAATGTATCCTCGTTGTCGATGTGGGTTGATGACCTGTTGTATGTAATAAAATGATATGACTATGATAAACTTACTAAATTTATGAATGGCTTTCGAGTCGCTTCTCTGAGTGAGTGCTGCGACGAGGCAAAAAATATTTTCCTAATACATAATTGTACGTGCATTGCAACAGGTTATGGGATGAGGCCAATCAACAATAGTACCACTAGTACACTATTTGTACTAGCTTCACATGCTTCGCGCGTCGGGCGGGTGTTGTTACTGTAGCCACATGTTAATGTGTTCGCTGTACGTAACCAGAACCTCGAATCCTCAATACTACTAGTAGGAGTAAGATATACAGTAGTAGGTGTAGTAGGGTGGCATGGGCCAGAACAAGCATTCACGTCCAGGAGTATGGCACATGCCACCAGCACGACATCCATCTGACACCATATTTCTTGGAGTCCGTGCTAGAGCAATCTCTTCAACCTCATTGTTTCTCTAACTTCAGCCATCGCGCGGCGGGCGAGGTGGGGGTTTGCCGATAGTCGGTTTCCTCAACTGCAGTCCCACTTGTAAGGCCAACTCCAACACACGACCCCAAACGGACCTCCGTTTTGCACAAACTCCAACGATAATTTTGACTAGAAAAGCAAGACCAAAGAAAACAAGAACCACAAAATACATTTGAGAAGATATCCAATTTCCATAACTACTCCTGTAAGTTGGATTAGTGCCTTCTCGATGCATTCATTGTTGATCTGTGGAGGCTCGATCTTGCGTGCTTCTTTCTTCTTCGAGTGTAAAGAAGTAGACGTTGCTTCCTCGCATCTAGTCTCATGTCTAGCCTCTATTCTAGTAGGAGTATCAACAAGTGCACTAGTCTCTTCTCTAGCCTCTATGCTAGCTAAAAGTGCTAGAAAATCTACTAAATTGCACTCTATCAATATATCGATGTACTCTTCTTCCCAATACCAAAACTTGCATCCATTCTACTCCCTCCGTTCCACAATACATGCCTTCTATTTGTCAAAATTAGATGTATCTAGACATGTTTTAGTATATAGGTACATCCATTTTTGGACAAATGGAAGTCAAGTATTTTGGAATGGAGGGAGTACACCATAAAATTTTTAAGTTAGCATAACTAGTCTAATCCGAGAGCACAACCGAAGATTTGGTTGGGTTCTTCCTCATTTTGCCGACACGTGGGACATCCAGCATCCAGGTCGTGTCATGCAAGAAAATAGATTGGTAATTGAAGCCACGTGATGTGCATCTTGGGTTAAACTGTAAATAGAATCTTACTACTCTTGAGTAACTCCAAAAGCGGCCACCGAAGTTCTTTATTGGATTTGTTTTTCATCACCAGCATGTCGAGGTGTAAGTTGTGCAGGTTCAATGGGTCCCCTTGCCTTTTCACTGACATGTGGGACCGCATGTGAGCAAACAGACGATGGGCTCCGCGCGTCCGCTGGCTGGCTAAGAAGAGAGATAGAGGAGGGCTGAGCACGGACTCCAGGAAATTTGTTCTACGTAACCAGCACCTTGTCGATGTCAAAACCGGTGGATCTCGGGAAGGGGGTCCCGAACTGTGCATCTAGGCTGATGGTAACAGGAGACAAGGGACACGATGTTTTTACCCAGGTTCGGGCCCTCTCGATGGAGGTAAAACCCTACTCCTGCTTGATTGATATTGATGATATGGGTAGTACAAGAGTAGATCTACCAGAGATCAGAGAGGCTAAACCCTAGAAGCTACCCTATGGTGTGATTGTTGTTCGTCCTACGGACTAAAACCCTCCGGTTTATATAGGCACCAAAGAGGGTTAGGGTTACACATAGTCGGTTACAATGGTAGGAGATCTACATATCCGTATCGCCAAGCTTGCCTTCCACACCAAGGAAAGTCCCATCCGGACACGGGACGAAGTCTTCAATCTTGTGTCTTCATAGTCCAGGAGTCCGGCCAAAGGCTATAGTCCGACCATCCGGACACCCCCTAATCCAAGACTCCCTCAGTAGCCCCTGAACCAGGATTCAATGACGACAAGTCCGGCGCGCATATTGTCTTCGGCATTGCAAGGCGGGTTCCTCCTCTGAATACTTCATAGAAGATTTTGAACACAAGGATAGTGTCCGGCTCTGCATAATAAGTTCCACATACCACCGTAGAGAGAATAATATTTACGCGACTTCAATCTGCTGACGTATTCCGTGGCGTGACATCACACCACGGCCAAGCCTTTATTCGAATCGTTTTACTGTCCCACCTCAGCGCGTTTAGCGAGGCGGTTTCCTTGGCACGTCTTGTCAAAGCAGAGATCGTGTCCCCTTATTCCGGGATTTTCATTAATACAGGCGTGGGTAACCCAGTCGTGCCCGTCGGTACGTCTCCTCTATCGAAGGTGAGTCCCGGACGGTCACAGGGAAAGCTCTTGGTATTCAACCTCTTTATAAAGAGACCAAGGCTCCACTCCTTTCTTTCAATCTCAATCGAATCTGCCCCTTGCCTCGAGTTCCAACACCCAAAGCTGCAGATTCAGGTGCTTCGGACCTTCGATGATGTCCGGCTCCGACCTGCAAGGCCGGTGGATGCCTTCCTCCGTTACAGAAGAAGATGTGCTAAAGCTAAGAGATGCCAGGTATCTAACCGGCAAAATTTCGCATAGGTTGCCTGCCAAGGGCAGGTTATTCCCACTCCCAAGCCTGGTGAAAGCGTGGTGTTCGCGTCTCACTTCCTTTGGGGGCTAGGCTTCCCGATGGACCCCTTCGTGAGGGGGCTCATGTTTTACTATGGGTTGGAATTTCATGACTTGGATCCGGACTCCATCCTCCACATCTCATCGTTCATTGTCATATGCGAAGCCTTTCTCCGCATTACCCCTCACTTCGGATTGTGGCTCAAGACCTTCAAAGTGGAGCCGAAGATGATCAAGGGGCAGCAGGCAGAGTGCGGAGGGGCTGTTATAAGCAAGAATGTTGATGCTCCGTGGCCCGAGGGCTCTTTTCAAGAGGAGCTCGGCTTATGGCAACAAGAGTGGTTTTGTATCACAGCTCCCAGGGGCACCAAATGGGTGGTGCCACCTACCTTTCGCTCGGGTCCCCCACCGCGGCTGGCATCATGGGTCAATAAAGGACTTGACTGGGGGCCGTCCAAGGACGTGCCCTTGTTGCAGGGCTGCATTCAAGATCTCCTAGAGAGAGAGAGATCACTCTGGTCGTAGTAGCGCAGGTCATGCTGATTCGTCGCACCCTGCCCTGCAAATGTCGCCCCCTCTGCCTGTGGGAATTTAACCTGAAGGGACCACGAGCTCTCCAACATTTTATGGGCGCGACGCCCATGGAGATGTACAAGCTTTTCTTCGGATCACAAGCGATGTGTCCGGACTTGACCGAGGACGCAGGTCTGAACTGCAATCGCCCGGATACTCAAGTAAGTAGCCCTGTACCTGGACATGCTATCCCATTTTATCATGAATTTGCCCTCAAAAGAGCTGTCCCTTAAACAGGAGTGGATACCGAAAGCAAAGTTAATTAGGTGTCCGGCCCCCTCCCTGAGACCACGCCGGATCCCGTGTTGACCAGGATGCTGGAGGTTGCGCCTTCGGAAGAAGGTGAAGGGGGGAACAAGGAAGCTACCGCCTTCGGGAAGGAGGCTGTCAGGAAAGGAGGGATCGAGAATCCCTCTATCCAAGGGAAGAAGAGGACCGCCTCTGAAGACCCGGAGGCCATGGTCTCAAAGCGGGGGAAGAAATCTTCCTCAGAGGGTCCTGCGCTGAGAGATGCCTCGGCCGCATTGTGCCCCCAAGGGGATCAGCCCTCCACCGAGCCGTAAGTAAAAAAGGGGAGTTTTTCTTAAAATAAAGGATATCCCTGCCCTATTTCTGATGAAGATAACCCAAATTTTACCTTGTAGTTCGGATCTCAGCCCTTCTCAGCAGAGCTCATCTTCGGGGGATCTTCGTCCAGAGATCATAGAGAGCGAAACGCCTCCCCCTGCCGTACCGTCTTGCGAGGCAGGCGACCCTGAGGTGTCGTCACGGAGGGTTTCTCCGAGTCCGGCGGGGCCGGAAGGCAGTCGTATGTCCCCTCCAAGCCCTCTGCGTTCGGCCTTCGAAAAAGGCCATCAGACGAGTCCGGCACCACCTGGTGTACGGTCGGAGGAGCTGAAGGCTCTGCTCGGGCGAGCGTCTATCTCAGAAGATCACCGTGCGTTAATGGGTACGGTGATTGAAAGGATTTCATCCGCTGAGAGCGGTTTGCATGAAGCCGTCAGAAGTTTACTGACATGTTTTGAGGTACGCAAAATGATGTACCTTCTGACAGTTCCGCATATAAAATGCGCCCTGTGTAGATAGTAGCCCCTGAGGCTCGGTGTGTGTCAAAAATGACAGCGCGCCGAGGATCATAATCCCAGGTATAATGTGTCGCCCTTCCTATGTAGGTGGCGAAGGGTCCGGTGGCTAGCCGGACTGATGAATTTATCGAACTAAAGCGGCAACTTGACGTGTTGGATGCCGACATCGCGCTTGTCAATAAGCGACTTGACGAGTCACAAGGTATGCAATTTCTCCGCGGACACCTGGTAAGGGAGCTTGATGCCCGTGCCTTACAACATGTATGCTTGATGCAGATGGTGCCGCTGTCATGGAGAACCTTCGGGCGGAGCTCGCCCGAGCCAAGGAGCAGGCCAGGAAGAGTGATGCGGCTGCCTTGAAGGCACCGAAGAGCTAAAAGCCGAACAGGCTGCTCACTGCCGAAGCTAGAAGGAAATGGCCGAGATGGCCGTGAAGTTGAAGAATGTTGCCGACCACTGCTAGCTTCTTGAAAAAGAAGATCGAGCGGTGCAAGAGGACCTGAAGGAGGCCACTACCGAGGCCAAGGATGCTCACTCTGTGATGAGAGCTATGAAGGAGGAGTTGCGTCAGGCCGGAGATATCGCGGCTGGAAAGCCCTTTCTACTGCGGAGGAAATTCGTGGATCCTAAATGTGCTCAGTTGGACTGGCTGTGGAGTGCGGAGGATGCTTATCTGGACTTAGCGGCAAGTGCCGTGGACGCGGCCGAACACTTCCGAGATCAAGAAGATCACGAAATGGAAAAGGTTTTTTGGTCGCAGTTCCATAATCCAAAGCGCCCACTTCCATTAACTGATCGCTTGGCCGAATGGGCGGAGCTGAATAGGTTATTCGGTCTTGCCATGAAGGATGTCGTGAGTCTTTTGTGGCCGAAAAGGCCTGAGCCAAAGAGTTATTTTGGCTTGGCGCAGCAGTTCCTTGGTGCGGTGCCGCATATCAATGCAATGAGGAGGTCGGCATGCATAGAGGGTGCACGGATGGCTCTTGCCCGTGTCAAGACATACTGGGCGGAGATGAAGGCCACTGATGTTGCATCCCTAGATTCGGACGGAAGCCGAGTACCTGTCGAGCACTATTTTTAGGAAGTTCTGCATGGCGCTCGTTTAATAGAGATGCAGTGCTCGAAGGATATTATGTTCGAATAACATGTATTATTGTGAAACAATGCTTCGATGAAATATAAAAGCTTTTTATACTTGTGCCTTCAAGAATTAAAATACCTCATGTGCGGCCGTTAATGTATATGTATATAACTTTGAAAGATGCAGGTCTTGACATTACGCATATAATGCGGGGGTGTTTGCAAAAGGCGCATTTTCACACTTAATCCAACGTCTTGGTCCTATAACGGAGGTGGTAGCACAGCAAACTAGGCAACCGGACTATAATGCTTTATCACTTTCACTTAGCCATAGGAGTTTGACAGTGGGGCTACTATATAGCCCCTAGGGGCACCGCGCTCACCCGAATTCGGGGCGTGTATGTGCCTGACCGGGAAACGGCCCTTCGTCAATGCGGAGGAATCCTATAGATTCCGGCGGGTCATCGAGTGGTTGACCAGTCTCACGCTATATCATGACATTCAGTTTTCGGCTTTCTCTACTGAGGTGCTCGCCTGGCCGAACCGAGGCACAATCGCAGTAGTTCTCCTGGTGCCGCCTTAGCCGATAGAGCGGAACGTAAGGCAGCAAAACACAGGAGCCAGGCAAACCCAACATTTGACCAAAGGCATGATTTGGAGCTGATGCATGTAAGGCCTAACTTGAGACGCCGAACACTCCCTATGGTATTCGGTCTTTATGAAAACGGGACAAACAACGCCCTTGGTAATAATCCCAATGTCAGTGCAGCATAAAATTCAGCGTGGCCCATGCCAAAACGCCAGCCTCCTCCTTGGCTATGGCAAGAAACCAGGGGATGTGTATCAACAAGAGACAGTAAAAAATGTTTACGCAGGGTCTTAATCTGAAAAGAATCCTTGCAACGGGTCCCTCTGCGCGTGCGCTTTGTGTCTCCATTGTCTTTGTGTCACAGGCGGGTGTAGCACGGTGTTCATCTGTAAAAGAGAGGAACTTAGTTGAAAAAGATCGTGCGAAAATGTACGTTATACTAAATAAACAAAGTACAATTCAAAATGAATAAAATTGAGCTTTATTATCTCTTGTTGTGCATCTTGAGCCTTATACTGGGGTATCACGGCTAGTAAGCCCTTGTATGTTCACGCCGGACTCGTCTAGCCGTGTCCGGGGTCTGAACGACCTGTTTAGGTGCTTTGATTGGTAAAGTCGGTTTAGTGTGTGGTTGTCAAGGCAGTCACACAATCTTCCGCGCTCGAGGAACACTCGGTATTTCCCTTTAAGGAGATGATGCCTCGCGGACCGGGCATTTTAAGTGTATGGGATGCATAATGCGGTATTGCGTTAAAGCGTGTGAAAGCTTCGCGTCCCAGCAGTGCTTGGTGGCCACTTGTAAATGGGGCGAGGTGGAAGGTTAACTTTTCGCGGCGGATGTTGTCGGGTGAGCCGAACACAACTTCTAGCAGTAGAGAGCCTGTACAATGGGCATATGGGCCTGGCATTACCCCTTGAAAGGAAGTGTTGCTATGGCAAATTTTGGTTGGGTCTATCCCCATTTTGCGGATTGTGTCCTGATATAGCAGGTTTAGATCACTGCCGCCATCCATTAGGACTTGTGTAAATTGGAGTCCGTCGATTATCGGATCTAATATCAAGGCAGTTCATCCTGTGTTCCGAATACTTCTAGAGTAATCCTGATGGTGGAAGGTGATTGGGTTTAACAACCAGTGGCGGGACTCCTCTGGGATAGGCCATATGGTGCATACCTCTATGGGTGCCGCTCTATTTCTCCCTTTTGTCACGTGAAGTGAGTTAACTGTTTTGACTTCCTGTGGGAAATTCTTTTGTTTTCCGGTGCTCTCCTTGTGGGGTTCATCATCGTCCTCGCTTGGTGTGTTGAGCCCCTTGTGTTCGGCATTGAATTTGCCGGACTGCTTGAAGACCCAACAATCTCTGTGGGTATGGTTTGCGAGCTTCGAAGTCTTGTGGATTTGGCATATCTTGTCCAAGATTTTGTTTAAGTTAGATAGCTCATCCTGTTATCCTTAGGGGCAGTTTTTATGATTCTGCATGAGCTTTTGAATCCAGCGTTGATTGCCGTGCTCTTGGGCTGTTTCCCTTGGTCCGGTGCTGGTCCTTTCTGCGTCGCGGTTTCCCATTTCCATCCCTGACTTCGGATGTACTTGGGTCGCTGGTACTGCATCTTGCCAGCCAGCTATCCTCTCCCGCACAAAAGCGGGTCATGAGGCTTGTTAATGCGGCCATTGTTCTTGGCTTTTCTTGGCCGAGGTGTCTGGCGAGCCATTCGTCTCGGATGTTGTGTTTGAAAGACACTAAGGCTTCGGCGTCCGGACAGTCGACTATTTGGTTCTTTTTTCTAAGGAATCTGTTCCAGAATTTTTGGGCTGACTCTCCGGGTTGTTGAGTTATGTGACTTAAATCGTCTGCATCCGGAGGTCGGACATAGGTCCCTTGAAAATTTGCCCGAAAAGCATCCTCGAGCTCTTCCCAACTTCCAATGGTGTTTTCGCGGAGGCTTTTGAGCCAATGCTGGGCTGGCCCTTTGAGCTTGAGGGGTAAGTATTTTATGGCATGGAGGTCATCTCCTCTAGCCATGTGTATGTGGAGGATGTAATCCTCGATCCAGACTCCAGGGTCTATTGTTCCGTCGTATACCTCTATGTTTACGGGTTTGAATCCCGTTGGAAATTCATAATCTAGAACCTCATCGGTGAAACATAGGGGGTGTGCGGCAGCCCGATATTTAGGTGTACCGTAATATTCGGATACTTGATGCGTTGCATTGCTTACTAGAGCTTGCTTTCTTGGCCCGTAGATAGATCTAACTGGGCCATCTTTTTTATGCGAATCTGTGTGCGGATCGCATTCCGGCCTGTGTGCGGTGCCGTTTGCCGCTCTATGTTTGCCATGGGGTCGTCTATCCGACCGGGTGGTCTCCTTGTTCTTTGATTGCGGGGGCTCTCGGCCTCCTCATCAAATTCGGCGATAGTTTTCTCTTGGGTAGCTCTTTGTTGGCGACTATCGCCGTATTTGTCTCATGGTGTTGAGTTCTTTGCTCCATCGATTCTGAATGCATCTTCATACCTGCTTTTTCAGGCTACTGCGATGATGGCGAGCCTTTTGTGGAGGTTCTTCTGCTCCAGCAACTTGTCCGGCGTGAGATCGTCCGGACTGTTATCTTCGCCGGGGACGGATTGTTTATCCATGTTGTCCTGTTCGGACGGTTGCTCGATAGCATCCTCGTCGTCCACCAGTTCGCCCTGCTCTATGGTTGGGTCTGTATGGCTGCTGTCTTTGTCAAGGCGGGATTTTGAGTGGCGCTTATGTCACCGTTTTGACTGCTTTTTGAGGGAATGATCCCTCGTGGCGTCCCGTTGTTCCTCATCGTCGCTTCCTTTAGGTGTGTCCACCATGTATACATCGTGAGATGAGGTGGCTGTCCAGTGCCTCATAGGTGCTGGTTCATGCTTATCTCCTACATCTCGTTCATACCGTCGATGTCTTCGGAATCGAAATCGAGCACGTCGTTTAAACTTTCGACAGTGGCTACGAAGTGGGTGGTGGGTGGGCTTTGAATTTCTTCGTCGTCCGCATCCCAACCTTGCTGACCATAATCTGGCTAGGGCTCTCCTGATAAAGAACGTCGCCAAAGGGCGGGTGCTGAAAGATGTCCGCGGCGGTGAACTCCATGATCGGCGCCCGATCGGATTCGATTGGTAGGAGCGCGGAAGGTTCGGAGTCCGGAGAGGAGTCCGGCACCTTGGAGTCATGAGCCATAAGGGACGGGGTTGGTGTTTGGCTCAATCGCCCGTAGAGATCGCAGCCCAGTAGTCTAGCCACCCATCCTCGTCAGCCTAATCGGCTCCAAACTAAGGGTCGGAGCGAGCACAGGTCGGCCTCGAGGCAAGCACTGTTCGCGAGAGCTAGATCATGCCCATTGTGACAAGGCTGTGGCGCTTTGGTAGGCTCGAACCGTCGAAGATCAAGTCTCCATGGCGTCGGCCGTGTAGTTCAAACTTCGAATCGACACGATGGCGGGGCGTACCTTTCAATCTGCTCTAGATGACCAAGCGAATTGGCCCGCATGCAAAGCTGCGAATCTGAAGATCTGTCCGGGAGAAAAATCTCACAGGGACCGCATCGTTATTGATGATCGGAGGAGCCGTCGGGCTGAAGATGGCGACGGAGGAACTCTCAATGAAAGCACCAATGTCGGTGTCAAAACCGGCGGATCTCGGGTAGGGGTCCCAGGCGTGCGTCTAGGCGGATGGTAACAGGAGACAAGGGACACGATGTTTTTACCCAGGTTCGGGCCCTCTCGATGGAGGTAAAACCCTACTCCTGCTTGATTGATATTGATGATATGGGTAGTACAAGAGTAGATCTACCACGAGATCAGAGAGGCTAAACCCTAGAAGCTAGCCTATGGTATGATTGTTGTTCGTCCTACGTACTAAAACCCTCCGGTTTATATAGGCACCAAAGAGGGTTAGGGTTACACAGAGTCGGTTACAATGGTAGATCTACATATCTGTATCGCCAAGTTTGCCTTCCATGCCAAGGAAAGTCCCATCCGGACACGGGACAAAGTCTTCAATCTTGTATCTTCATAGTCCAAGAATCCGGCCAAAGGCTATAGTCTGGCCATCCGGACACCCCCTAATCCAGGAATCCCTCACACCTCGATATTCGCTTGTGGTTGTTTCTAGAATAAAAAAAGGAGGTACCCCTACTTATGTTACTCCCACTACACCTAGCCTAAGGTTAGTAGGTGACCTTGCGCTTGGTTCTTCGCCTGTTCCGGAAGTCGATGGTTCTATAGTAGTACTTCTGGCAATCTGACACCAAATGAACTACTGCACGTCCACCGCTTGTAAGCAAAAGTTTCTCCCCGTGCTGCGAGCCACCGCGCACGTGTTGGCGAGGGAGAAGGCGTAATCAAGCTTCTCGTCGTTCTGCGAGTTGACGGGACACATCAAAGTTATTTAGTATGTACTCTCTCCAAAAAAGGGTTGACCATGTCATTGCTACCATCCCGTGCTCCGTCGTTGAGTACGTGCACTATTCATGTGCCATCGAGGAGAAAAAATATTGCGTAGGTGCCATCGAAGTGCACGACTCACTTACGCACTGCTTATCTGATTATCTCCATTTTCTTGCATGGCACGTGCACCTTGATGCTAGATGTCTCGCGTGTTGGGAAAAGGATGAACAAAGCTCACGTAAAAGAAAAGAGTTGAAGAGCATAGATTCCCGGCGACCGAGAAGGAGCAAGGAACCTCGCGGTGGAGCGTCTGCAAGGAACCTTCTGCGTTTTCCCCTGTTTTTTTGCCGCCTGCCCACCTATAAACAAATAAAAGAACATGAACTCTTCACTAACCACTAGAAATGGTACATCAGGATGCTAAGTTGAAGATGTTTTATACTCCCTCCGTTCCCAAATATAAGTCTTTTTAGAGATTTCAATAAGGGACTACATACGAAACAAAATGAGTGAATCTACACTCTAAAATATGTCTATGTCGTGGGGATTCTGTGGGAGCACGAGCACCTATGGGGCAGGGGGCCCTACAGTCCGGCAAGGGAGGCGGAGGCGCCTTGAGAAAGCAGATCGAGCGGCGGCGTGGGATTTTACCCGGCTTGGAGCTCTCGGAGATAAAACTCCTCTTGATGCTTTGTGTTTGTATTTGTTCTTGCTCGAGGCGTGGCGTGGTGGTGTTGAATGAGTCGAATGGACCGAACCTCCTCTCGTCGCATGGGCCTCCTTTTATAGTCTAAGGGGTCACCGATAGGTGGCAGCGTGAAAGAGGCGGAAGGTAAACACGCGAGTTGGTACAATAGTGTCCAACAGTGTCCCCTACCTAACTCGGCGGCGGGGACAAGGGCATTTAATGCCGTCCGATCGCTAACGGTGCAAGAAATGACCGTTAGGGCGCCACGATCGCCACGATGGCCTCCTTGTCGGTTTAAACGCCACCTCGTACCGCATGGCTGCCTGGCGCCTCACCACGTGCTCTGGGAAAGTCACGGGGTGACACGTCGATGGATCTTATTGGAGCTTGGGTGCATGGTGGCAGCCTTTCCTGACAAGCGCCTTGCATGACCGTGATCTTGTCGCACCACAAGCTTGTCGCTTTCGCCGTGCCTTGCCGGGGCCTTGAGGCGTCGCGGCAAGTTTCTCTGAGCGCCTTGGTTGGCCTTCCCGGCAAGCTCCTCTTGCCGGGGTCTTTGTCCTTCCCGGCAAACTTCTCTTGCCGGGGTCTTGTCCTTCCCGGCAAGCTCCTCTTGCCGGGGCCTTGTCTTCTTAGTTAATACTTTGTTCTTGAATGGAAGTAATGTGAATGGCGGAGGATCTTGCGGGCGCCCGGCAAGCTTTGCCGCGGGGTGCTGCGACTGCCCGTGCACAAGTTCGGGGTACTAAGGTACCCCTACTTTAGTACACCGACAAGAGCCCGGGCACAGGGCCATACAGTGCCAGCGCTGTTGGGCGAGGCCAAAAGCGATGAAGCGAACGCAGCGGCTGGTCCCATAAAACCTACTCCGTTTCCACTGCGTCCTCTCATAGCAGCACCACGTCGTCGCGGCGCCGTGGGGCGTGGAGTGGCGTCTTGCGATTTTGGCGCCCACCCCGTGACCACAGGCGGGCGCGATTACCTCACATCGCCTCGGCTCTGCATCCCCGCCACGCGGCTCCCATGCGCGTGTGGTCGTGGACGGTGGAGGTGGGATACCGAGCCGTCACGGGTGGAGGCAGCGGGTCGGCCCCGATTCCCTGCCCTTCTCGTGCTCTGATTCGTCGAGTGGGGCGGCCGAGCCCCCACCTCGCTCCTTTAAGAAGGGCGAGAGGGGAGCGCAGAAAACCCGCACTTCCTCATCTTCTCCTTCCTTCAAATTCTGCTCTCCTTCCTCTCATCCGCCATGGAGGAAGGGAACCCTGGCCCTTCATTGGTGGCGGCGAGGGTCGCTGCCAGGCAGCGCATCCCTCCCTATCCCGCTCCCGTGGTGGCAGAACCAGCCCCAAGGGGGAGAGGGAGGCGAGTCTAAGCGAGTCGAGGCGAGGTCGGCGCTTGGGAAGAGGCGGCCGGGCGTGGCGTCGGCCGCCTCCGCCCGGCGGTTCCTCTCCTCCCGGTCCACAGGGGATGACCCTTGGGAGTTCTTCGTCGAGCTCTGCCAGCCACCTCGTCGTCGCCTCCGGCTTCGGCTCCGTTCTGGCCGATGGGCGGACCCGCATGAGGGGCTGCGGGATCAGCGGCATGTGAGTCAGCGTCGTGTCCCAGCCTGGCGTGATGTATCTTGATCGAGGTGGAAGGCGTTCGCCCGCATCCATAGCTTGTGGCGGGGTTTACCCTCCATTTCAAGTTAATGGAGGAGACCTCCTCTCCGTCAAGGTCTTGAGACTCCGGCACCGGGCGAGATGCTGCGTGGACAGCTCCTCCAATAGCGAACTCCCCCCTCGGCGAGAGTGGCGAGGAGGAGGCGGCAGCGACAGCGAGGCGGCCCAGGCCCGACTAGGCGTCGGGCGTCGCCTCGTCTTGCACCAGCGACCCCATCATCCGGGTCGCCCGACCTCTTGAACTCCAGGGTGCGTCTCCTTGGGCGGCTGGCGTGGGGAGGCTGCGAGAAGAAGGAAGAGGGTTGGCGGCAAGGCCGTCAAGTCGAATCTGGCGTGGTGCCCTCGGCAGTATCTTGGCGATCCTGCCGCCCGTCTTGAGCTCTGCCTCCGGCGCCTCCGTCTCCGCCAAGCCCCGGCCGGCCCGGATGTTCTCTTGGTGTCTTCGGCACCGTAGCTCACCTAAGCGCCTCTTTGCCCTTTTTCGCCTCCTTGACCTACCTCACGAAAGGGGGGGGGAAAGGGATTACGGGCATCTTATCTTTTTAATTTATAAGCCTTCGGGCCTTAGCTGCATCTAGAACTTGTAATCCTCTCTTTCATGTTTTTCATCCTCTATGGACTGTACCCGAATGGGATGTTTTTTAATGAAAAATAGGAAGTTGCTATGCCATATCCTTTACTAGACTCTATGCCTTGCATGTTTTTACCCTACGCTTTTGGGGAACTTGTCGGCGCAAGCACACTCGCTGAGTGCGGAACATCAGCAGCCCGCCGGCGGTGCCGCCTCCGGCAAGAAACCTCGTCGGGGCTAGTTGCAGCTCACTTGTAATGTTGAGCGGGCTCGAAAACAATTCAAGGGCGCAACTTAGCCACGAGTCGGTTCCTCAGCGCCTGAGTTCTTCATACAAAACACGACCGCTCAAGGCCAGCGGCCCGCGTTCCCATCCATAAGAGGATGCATGAAGAGGGACAAAAACTTATCGATATCGCAGCCCCGCGACTCACGGCTTGCCGGGGTGAATCTTAGCATTCGCAGCCCCGGCAACTCGGCTTGCGGGATTCAGTGCGGCGCACCTTTCTTCTCTCTCCTTGTTCTTGCGGCTGCTAGATGTGTCATAGGAACAATCTCTTAGAAGCGGCAAGTTATTTCTTATAATATATAACTTTATTCTAAGCAAAGCTTGCTATGTCATGCCCTTTACTTGATTACATGTCTTGTATGTTTTTACCCTCGCTTTGAGGAACTTGCGGCGTAAACACGCTTGCTGAGTCTTGGAACATCAGCAACCAGTGGCGGTGCTGCCTCCGACAAAAACCTCGTCAGACTAGTTGCAGCTCACTTGTATTGTTGGCGGACTCGAAAACAAATCAAGGCGCAACTTAGCCACGAGTCGATTCCTCCGCGCACAGGTTTTTCATACAAAACCACGGTCGTTCGAGAACATAACCTTAAAGATTTGAAACCATTTTGCGCTCTATGGCAATGATTGCTATGTTATATCCTTTATTACATCGCTTCCTTGTATGTCTCTACCCCACGCTTTTAGGGAACTTGCGGCATAAAGCACACTTCTTTGAGTCTTGGAACATCAACAACCCATTGGCGGTCTTTGTCTCCGACAAAACCTTGTCGAACAGTTTCAGCGCACTTCCATTTTAGCGCGGACTTGAAACAAAGTAAGGCGCAACTCAGCCACAAGCGGTTCCTCCGCGCAGGTTTTCCATACAAAGCGCAGTTCAAGGAATATAACATAAGAATTTGAAGCTGGCTGGGCTTTGTGCTCGAGACTTGGCAACTTAGCTTTTCTATAAATCACGTGTCCGGCAAGGCTGCGCTTCTTTGAGCAGCGCCAACTGCTATGTTATCTCCTTTACTTGATTACATGCCTTGTATGTTTTTACCCCTCGCTTTGAGGAACTTGCCGGTCTGAAACACGCTTGCTGAGTCTGGAACATCGGTGACTTTGCTAAGCGGTGCTGCCTCCGGCAAGAAACCTTGTCGGGGCTAGTTGCAGCGTGCTTTCTTTTGTTGAGCGGACTCGAAACAAAGTAAGGGCGCAACTCAGCCACAAGCTGGTTCCTCCGCGCACAGGTTTTTCATACAAGGCACGGCCGTTCAAGGAACATAACCTAAGAATTCAAGAACGACTGTGCTCTAGCTCGATGGTGCGTCCTTGACGGCAGCGCGGCACTCCGAAGAGGCGCGCTTGCCGGAGTGGGCATCAGAGCTATGCTTGCCGGACTTAGTCTCTCATGAAACTGCCTTTGCCTTCTTATACTTGCCGGTGGAGCTCGATGGTGCGTCCTCGACGGTAGCGCAGCACTCCGAAGAGGTGCGCTTGCTGGAGTGGGCATCAGAGCTGCTTTTGTCGGACTTGGTCTTCTTCTTCCCCCGGGGAGCTTTAGCGGCAAGTGGCTTGCGCTCTGCTGCGGCTGCTGCTTCCTGGTAGATCTTGTCGGTGCAGATAAGTGCATCCTTCTTGTCGCCTTGGACAGAAATGACACTTATCGGACCAGGCATCTTGAGCACATTGTAGGCGTAATGAGGGCTGCCATGAACTTGGCAATATGGTCGACCGAGTATCCCATTGTAGGGCAATGGGAAATCAGCGACGTCAAACATGACCCTCTCATCTTGAAGTTCAGCTCGCGCCAAAGCGTCCTTGGCGATGTGATCTTCCCCTTGACTTGCTCCTTCCGGATTTATTCCTTGAAAGGTACCAATCTCTTGAGCTTCGGCTGTCGGGGATCTGGAGCTTCTTGAGCCTTCTTGAGGAGATCAGTTCAGGCGAGCCCGCCGTCAACCAACACCTTCGTGACCTTGAGGTTGCGGATTGTTGTGAAACCAACATTGGCAAGCACCCGACCGCGGTGATGCGATCGGGGTGATCCTCAACTTATCGAAGATGATGGGCGTCTTTGGACCACTTGAGAGGCTTGCTTGACTCGTGAGCAGTTCCGCTGCGCTCACTTCGCACCTTGTTTGAGTTGGCGGTGCGAGGCGTGCGAAGAGCACCACCGTCGATGCACAACACCTCCGTTGCCTACGAAACTCTTGGTCATCAGTCTCATCTTCCTCCATCTCATCATCCTCATCTTCATCTTAGTCCTTGTCGCGGCCCGCGGGGAGGCTGTCTCCTTGCGCCGCGCCCTCCCCGGGCGAGAAGCTTCTTGCCGGATCCTCCGCCACCTCCCTGGGTCCTCTCCTTGTCGCGGCGTTCGTACTCAGCTTTCTGTAGCTCCGCCATCTGCTCAACTTTCTTGCAGGCTTGGAGGTCATGGCCCTTGGTGCGGTGGATCTTGCAATACTGCTTGCCGGAGCCATCCTGCTTGTCGGCGGCTACCACAGCCTCGTCAGAGTTACTAGCTTTGGCCTTGTCGGAGCCGCCTCCGTTGCCGGAATGCTCGACAACTAGCACATCCTTAGCCTTTCTTTTTCTATTGTTCCGCCTCCGGTTCTTCCTTGCCGGGGCGGCATCCTCTTGTCGAGATCATACGCTCCTGCAGTCTCTCCGGGGATTTTCCTCCCCTCCTCAGCCCGTGCACACTTGTCGGCTAGAGCATATAGCTCGCTGACATGCCTGATCTTGCACATCGCCATCTCCTCCCTCATCCTGCTGATTCGCACGTTACGGTGGAACAGCGGCGATAACCTTGGCGAGGTGGAGGCGTCACAGGATATTGCGGCGCACTGGCTGAATCTCTGTATATACTTGCGCAGAGGCTCTCCTCATACGGGCGGCGGATGCAGATCGCTCTCCTGGCCATGGGGTTTGTGGCCGCTTTGTGAAAGCGCCAAACAAGCGATGACCTGAGTCATACGAAGAGATGGAGCCATCCGGCAAGTGCATGAGCCAAATCGGCGTTGGGCTTGAGCACCGGTGGAAGTAGTTGGCGAGATCTTCTCGTCGCGTCCTTGACAGCTGCACGCGATGGTGTGAACAGAGAACTCCGGCGGATGTATCCTGCCATCGTACTTCTCGAACGCGTCTGGCTTGAAGTTCTTGGTTACAGGCCCTTTGGACTTGCCGCAGCTCACGGGTGAGCAGCGGGCAACTGCAGCGTCTGACAAGTCGCTGGTTCCCCAGGCGCTTGCATATCTCTGAAGGGCCAGCCAGCTGGTCGGATCGACGTCGCGCTTCTCTTCTGCGCTTCGATACAAGTCACGGCGTCTTCATGTCGTCGTTCTTGAAGAACTTGGCGCTGATCGCGGCGAGCTCGCGGGTCCGGCAGCCAGCGGTGGAGCAGCGTCAAGGTTGGCGGCGAGTCGGCGATCTTAACCTTCGAGGGCTGGGAGTGCAGTGGTACACCCCAGCGGTCTTATCTGCGTCGGCTTGCGCTGGGCGTCTTCTTTGAGAACTTCGGCGTGCTCGGTTGCGGGGCTTATCGCCGTTAAGCGAAGCCGATGAGGCTGTAAATGGCTGCCCTCCGATCGTCGATCTTGTCGGTATTGGAGGGTAGTCTAAAACAAGCTGGGCTCGGGCGGCGCTTCCTCTGGAGTCTTAGGTGGCGGTGGCGGCGGCGAGTGCGAGACATGCTCAAACTCCTAACGGTGTTAGAAGGAGCAGCATCTCGACCGGCGACCGCCTTGCGCTTCGTGCCGGCGTGTTGGCGTGCATCTTGGCCTTGAGCGTCCGTGACCCACCAGCTTGGCCTTGTTCCAGCGAGCACGGTGCTAGGAGCACCGTGGCGTTGTCGATCTGCACCTCTGGGAGGAGTGCGGTGGATGTCTTGAATCACGAAACCTTGCGGGGCCTTGTCTTTGGACGGGTGACGATGTGAGTCCCTCGTGGCGCCCTCTCCTCCGCCGGCGTCCACCCACCGTCCGTTTGCTCCGGTGGCGGTGGGGCGATCATGACAGGCGGCCACCTCAAGCCTTCTTCTTGGTGGCATGTTGATGAAGATGCTGATGTAGTCTTGTATGAGCCGGGATCGAGATCGCCGCGACCTCGGCGCCCCCTACAGCGCGCCAAAGATGTCGTGGGGATCCTATGGAACCACGAGCACCTATGGGGCGGGGCCCCTCTGGTCCGGGCAAGGGAGGCGGAGGCGCGGACGGAGAGCAGATCGAGGTGGCGGCACGCGTGGGATTTTTACCCAGCTTCGGAGCTCTCCGGAGAGATAAAACTCCTACTGCTGCTTTGTGTTTGTATTTGTTCTTGCTCGAGAGCGTGAGCGCGTGGTGGTGTTGAATGAGTCTGAAAGTGCAACTAATCCCCGGGTGGTTTTGGTAATTAATAACAACATATATATCATTGAACTAATTGTTTCTTGAGAATATTTCAGAAAGTTCAGTGATATGGGTATGGCAATGACTGATGATGTGGACCCCTCAAAATGCTAAGGAAAACATTGGCAAAAGCTCAAGACTCTATTTTTGGTTTAGTGATCCAAGATCACATTGAGTCCATAGGAAAGCCAATACTATTAAAGGGGATGAGGTTATGATGATGATCTGGTTGCTCAAAGTGCTTAGTGATTTATCTCTCAAACTATCGGCAATCTTTCATTCCAACATATACCCATAAGTAATCTCGGTCCCACCGATTCCATAAACTTCAGTCACCGAGATGAACCACCTCGACCATATACCCAAACCCTAGAAATTTTGGATTTTCCGATTCCAAACTCGGTCTTACGAAACTAGTGTTGCCAACCTTCATGACATACGTACTCAAATCGGTGTCACCGAGATGAGAAAGTCGGTCCCACGAGAATGGCAAACCCTAGTCTTTGGAAGAATCGGACTAGCAGAGATTGTATTTTGGTCCCACGAAAATCCCAACGTTCTAAGATTTGAACTTTCGGTCTCACCGAGTTGTCAACTTCGAGTCGACCGAGATTGGTCAAATGTGTGTAGCAGTTGGATTTTGTGTGGAGCTATAAATACCCTCCACCTCCTCTTCATTAGTGGAGAGAGCCATCGAAAGAACTACCACTCCTACCTTACATTTCGAGAAGAAAACTACCTACCCTTGTGTTGAGATCAAGTTGCTCCACTCCCACCATATGAAACTTGATTTCTAGCCTTCCCAAGTTGCTTTCCACTCAATCCCTTCTTCCACCACAGCCAAATCAATGAGGAGAGTTGAGTGTTGGGGAGATTATCATTTGAAGCACAAGAGCAAGGAGTTCATCATCACCAACACCATCTATTACCTTTTGGAGGTGGTGCCTCCTAGATTAGTTAGGTGTCGCTTGGGAGCCTCCGTCAAGATGTGGAGTTGAACCAAGAAGTTTGTAAGGGCAAGGAGATCGCCTACTTCGTGAAGATCTACCCCGAGTAAGGCTAGTCCTCCGTGGGCGTAGGCCATGATGGCATAGACAAGGTTGCTTCTTCGTGGACCCTTCGTGGGTGGAGCCCTCCGTGGACTCTCATGGCCGTTACCCTCCGTGGGTTGAAGTCTCCATCAGCGTGGATTGACGATAGCACCACCTATCGGAACCACGAGAAAAATCTCCGTGTCTCCAAATTGCGTTTGCTCTTCTCCACCTCTTATTTACTACATGTGCAATTTACTTTCCGCTGCCATTACTCTAGAATTGCATGTGTAGGGTGATACTTGACTTGGTCATCATTGTGAACTTGCTAAAACTTGTCCTAATCAAAGGCTAAACTTTTAAGTTGTCAAGTAGTCTAATCACCCCCTCTAGACATACTTCCGATCCTACAAGTGGTATCGAGCTTTGGTCTCCATTGGATTGGTTTCCATTGCATTGGACTCCATAAGCTTGGTTTCACAACCTAGGAGAGTATGGCGTCTAGTGAGGTAATTTTAAGTGAGGTCCTTACTTTGATGGTTCAAATTTTGCTAGTTGGAAGCATAAAATGAAAATGCATATTCTTGGACATAACCACTGCATGGGGCATTATTTGTGTTGGCTTGCAAGGTGAGTTCTTGAGGAAGGAAAAGTTCGGATCGTGAAGCTACTGCGGATGAGTTGCGGATGTTCTGAGAACAATGCTCAAGCTTGTGACATTCTCTTCAATGCTTTGTGTCGAGGAGTTCAACAAGATCAGCCGTCTTGAGAATGCAAAGAGATTTGGGATACTTTGGTGAAATGCGAAGGTACCGAGTCCGTGAAGGAATCAAAGCTAGATGTTCTTCAAGGTCAACTTGACAAGTTCAAGATGAAGGAAGGTGAAGAATTCATGAAATGTACTCTAGGCTTGCTCTCATCACCAATGAGATTGCGGCTTAGGAAGCGAAGAAATGACCGACCGATTCATCATCAAGAAGATTCTCGAGCTTTGGATGGAAAGTATGACACCGTGTGCACTTTGATCCAAATGATGCCAAACTACAAGAATCTCAAGCCTACGAAGTCATTGGAAGAATTGTTGCTCATGAGATGACACTTAAAGATAAGGAAGAGCTTCACAACAAGTCAAGTGGTGCTTACAAAGCTACGATTGAAGCTCCCACAACCTCAAGTGACAAGCTGGTTTCCAATGAAGAGATAAGCCTAATGGTGAAGAACTTCAACAAATTCTACAAGAGTAGAAGCAAAGAAAGAAGCTCAAAGTCTAGATCATATGATGAAAAGAGATCTTCTAGTCGTGATCGAAGCTGCTACAATTGTGGAAGACCGGACACTACTCAAATGAGTGTTCGACTCCCCACAAGAGAGAAGAATCTCCAAGAAGAAGAAGCTCAAGAGAAGAGTCACCTCGGAAAGAGAGAGGAGTAGAGATGATCGTTATGAGCGAAGATCCTCTCGGAGAAGCAAGGATTCGGAAAGGAAAGACAAGTCATCAAGGAGCTACACAAGAAGAAAACATCAAGCTCATGTTGGTGAATGGGTCTCGGCTCCGACTCAAACAATCACTCGAAAGAAGCTATCACTCCAACTCGAATCTGATCAAGATGAAGGTGTTGCGGTCTTGCTCTCGTGTCCTCCAACTCCAACTCCTATGACTTGTTTGATTCACCAAATGAGGGAATTGGAAGATGCTTCATGGCTAAAGGCCCCAAGGTATCACACCCTGAATTCATTGACTTTGATAGTGATGAAGATGACTTGCTTGGTGAAGATGAGCTTTTACATGACAAATCTAGTGAGCTTAGTAATGATGAACATGCTAGTAGTCTTTATAGTCGAGAAGAGTCGAATGACAATGCTATGAAGGAGATTGAGCGTCTAACTAAAGAACTAAACACTCTTAAGTTAGCTCATGAAACAACTCAAGAAGATCATAGAGAGCTCCTAAGATCTCATGAGAAGCTACGCTTGAGAAGCTCAATCTAGAGCAAGAACATGAGTTTCTAAAAGCTATCAATGGCGATCTTGAAGAAGAGTTCTTCATATCTTGCCAAGCGACTTCTCTTGTCTAATTTCTTGCCACCTATTAAAACTAAGCATGACAAGCATAAGAAAAATTCTTCATCTAGTAGTAACAATAATCATGCTAAATCAAATATTGTTGCTTCTAGTAGTTCTCTTGATTCCACTAACAATGTTTCAAGCCAAGTTTCACTTGAGCAAGAAAATAGTCTATTGAAAGGGATTATAGAAAGGTGTCTACAAGAGCCTTGCGGAAGCAAGAACTTTGAGAAATTGTTCACAAACAAGGAAGACAGGAAGAATCAAGGAATTGGTTTTGAGCGAAAGTTCAGCGCCGAGGGTGTTGAATGGGAAGAAGGTCAATATCCACTCCAAAGTTTGTTTCTCAAAAGGAGAAGTATGATCCTACTTCTTCCAATGTGGAACAAGCTCAAGATGACCTTCCACCACAAGACCACAAGCTAAAAGGCAAGGACAAGCTTCAAGAGGAGATTGATGCATTCATTGAAGCACCCAAGGCCATGGTCAAGTGGGTTCCCAAGGCAACTTCAAGTTCTACTTCGTCAAGCTCAACTACTACCCCAAGGATTCCCATCAAGATGATGTGGATCGAAGAAGAAGAACTAGAGAGTTCTTGAGGTGACTCATGCCAACATCTTCACTCACATTCATTTTGGCAAGAACTTGTGCAATCAACTTCCACATCTTGCACTAGTTCATGGAGTCACAAACCCTCATGTTGGTAAGTCAAGGGACAAGGTAATCATTGCTTTCATGGACATCATCTATTGTGTACTTCAATCTATGTCCATGGATATCCTTGTTTGTTCCTTGTGGGACTAACCCATGTAGGTATTGAAAGTGCCGAATCAAAGGATTGCTCCCAACTCTTGATGATCTTCATCAACATTGAGCATCCACATCTTCAACATCTACATGAAGTCTTCAACGACAACCCAAGGTTAGTTTGACCCTTTAAAGGGGTTCTCACATCAAGGGGAGCTTTGCTCTTAAGAATTGAGCTAAAGCATCTTCAAATGATGTGAACACATTAATGCTTTATGTAAAGTGGTAACCCCACTTGTGCTTAAGCGATGAGTATGACCTATGATCAAATGTTCTCATTTGACTCCTAAATCAATATACTCATATATAGATGACCTAGTCATCGCCAAATTGTGTGCTAGTTGCTAGAGTTTTGTTTGTGCATGTTTGACACATATTTCATTTGCTATCTTATTGTGTGAGCATGTTGGATGCATGATTTTATCCATTCGAGGACATCCATTTGTTGCTTTGGTCTTTTGGATTTTTCTTTTGACCAAATGGATGGACAAGAATGCCTAAGTTCCTCCTAGCTATCTATGCTTTCTTGTCTCAAATTCTATTCATGCTTATATCACAAACTTTGAACAAGTCTTTTTCGGACAGACCGAGTGAGGAGCACTCGGAGCCACCGATCCGTCAAAAGCTTAAATTCCAAAACCTTCTAAGTACTTTCGGTCAAACCAATATACTCAAATCGGACGGACCGAAATCACTTGGATTGATCTAGGTTTTCACCTCGGTGAAACCGAGTTGCAATTTCGGCATGACCGAGTGAGTAGCTTGCTTGCGATTAACCATCTCGGTCCCACCGAGTTTTCAACTCGGTCCCACCGACACCGAAGGGTATATATACCGAGGGCAGCGCGTTGATTACTCCTTCAAAACGTCTCGCCCTCAAACCCTTATTTGCCGTCGCCGTGGTCTCCGGATCGTCTCCGCCGCCGCTTTATCGCCCTCGCCATGGTCTCCATCGCCGTCAGCGGTCAATCTCATCGCGCCGTTGCGCCGTGGTGAAACTCCACCTAGTTGGGTGAGTTTGATCCCTCTCGTGCTTCAACCTCGATTCAATGCGATAGGTTTTGCCTAGCTTCTTGCCAAGTTTGAAATCTTCCTATCCAGCAGATTAGTTCTTAGAACGAAATTGAGTGAAAATTTTAGGGTTAGGTTTCCGCCGAACACATCTCGGTGTGACCGATTCTACATTCTCGGATGACCGATTTGGCCTCTGGCCTTTGCCTTTGCACTTTTCGGTCCAACAGAGTTGTGCAAATCGGTAAGACCGAAATGAGGATTTAGTGAAACCCTAGTGTTCTCGGCTGACCGAAACCCATTTGGTCCAACGAAAGTGGTGTGAATGGTTACATTTAGACACTTGGATTCACGAATTTTAGACTCGGTCGGACCGAAATGCATTACATGAAAACCTAAAACTGAAGTTTGAACTCATTTTTTTGCAAAAACTTCTGCGGTTTGTGATAACTCTTCTATTACGCCTATACCTATTCTATTCACGGGTTGTCGGTCATATACGATGCAAGTGACAGCGAACAGTCTGAATCACCGGTTGAGATTCGAGGCGAGGCACTAGTCTGAAGCAAGCAGTTTTTCGATGATGGAGAGAGCACCCCAAGTGGTTTGCCTCCTGCTGCCACGGGGCGGGAAGAAGAAATTCGATGAGGAGGATTCGACTTTGTTCTTGAGGAGGAGATTACTTCAAAGCCAAAGAGGAAAGTGGTTGCCAAAAGACTATCAAGGGCAACATACCAAGAAAGGCACCGACAAGGTAAAGAAGTCCATAGTTGCAAAGAAGTGAGCATGGAAGAAGAAACCTCCAGCAAGATAAAGAAAACTTCCAAGAGGAAGAGGCTAGTTCATGATGAAGGCGATGATGATTACGATGAGGAAGCACCCCAGCCTCCTCGAAGCCTAAGTTGATGGGAGATGCCATCGAGGCAGGAGCACCTACCAAATCTAAGCCATCAGCTCCAGCAAAAGGCAGCCCAAGCCAAACCTGCTGCCAAGCCCAAGAAAGCAGTGAAAACATTCACCTTGAGAGAAGAAGAAGGACAATGTGCCACTGCTGAATCGATGAAGAGGCACATGTGTTCTTTGAAACTTAGAGCGAAGCTGCCGATCCATAATGATGCTCATCCTCGGCGAAAATATGAAGGAAAGGAAGGACAAAGGTCTCGAGCTATGGAGGCAAGTTGATCCATATGCCACCGGAGAAGGACATTGTTGACTCAAGGTTCCACACGAGAGAGCAACAAGATTTCTATGAGGCAGTGCTTATGGACAAGAAGCCAATTATTCTTGACACGAATCGTTGGTGGAAATACTTGACGATGAAAACCTGAGACTACTTCCCACGTGCATGAGAGCTTCACCGCATGTGGAGTTGCGAGTTCGTTGGTCGGTGATGCTTGGAATGATGAGATGATCATGCGGTTCTATGCCACAACACACTTCTATCGGATGGCGAATTGTATGGATGGTGAAGGCGAGAGATTCTCTTCAACAGTTGAAGAGTGGGCAGCACTTCAACGCTCCAGCATCAAGAGATGATGATGTTGATGTTTATGGAATCCCAAGAAGAATCACGAGTCTATGAGGAACATGTACAATGAGGTACCAGACCAAGGATGTTGAGATATGGAAGCTTGGATCGGTGTATCATCTTGAGCAGGTCTCCCAACCACCAACACTATTACAGGCATACCTTGATGCCCAAGTCGGAGACCATCGCATGATAAGAGGCTATTCTATCAACATGCTGCACATTCTAGATCGAAGACACCTTTTAAGGTGATGGACACGATAATTGAGACTATCAAGAGGACAAGACGGACTGTAAGAGGTCATGTGGGTTTGCCCGCACATTGAGATGCTCATCAATGCCAAGTTTGGCACGGGCACCTACTTGTTGGATAGACCCCACTTGCCACTGCAGCCTGAACATGAAGACAATGAAGTTGTAATGACTGAGGATGATCCCACATCTGTTGAAGGACAAGCTAAGTCTGAAGCTGCCAAACAAGTCAAAGCTGAGAAGGAAGCAACAGCAAAGCCCAAGAGCGTTGGAGAACAAGTTCTTGAAGCTACCCAGAGGATTGAACTACGCTTTGGCCAGCATAGTGCGATCTCGGGAGAGTCTTGAGAGGATAGTTGAAGACAAGTTCCATGCTCTGGATGTCAAAGTGGTTGAAGTCAGTCACCGTCAACAAGCTTGAGGCGGACATTGAGGAAGCTAAGAGGAGAAGGCAGAGCTCATGAAGGAGATGGAGAGGACCTTGTTGAGGATGACTATGAGCAGCCTGCTCCAGTCCCCACAAAGCCCAGATCAGCTGCTATTCGATGGCAGACCCGAGCTACAACGCCAGCACCTCCACAGCTCCATCGGTTCCAGCTCGGCTCCAGTATCCACTCCTCCAGCTCCACAGACTTGGCGAAGCCTTTGCGAGATGCAGCTATCTCCACTCCATCGACGCAGAGGCAGAGCCGCCAGTGAGTCCCTAGTGACGATTAGCTCTATACCTTCGAACTTTTGGTAACTTGTTGCCAAAGGGAAAAGTGTATAGATCATAGGACTTCGAGAGAGAGTGCTCGTTTTGCTCTTTAATTTGCGGTTTTCCTTGAGATACTTTTGAGTTCTTGAGACATTTCGTGTGTTTGATACTCGCTTGCTCTATCTTGATGAGTGCTTGATCATACTATGCTTAATGTGTGCTTAATGCTTATCATATTCTATTCATATCTTGTATGATCATTTACTCATGTCTTGGTGATTGGGTGCATGCTATTCATTCTTATCATTTTATGCGCTCCACCAAGATGTATGTGACATGGAAGAGTGACCCATGATCCTAATCGATTGTGCATTTGCATTCAAGCATAAATCTTAAATAATGCACAAATTTAGGGGAGCTCTTGCTTATCACATACTTCTCAAAGCGACGATGTTATTCATTGATTATATCATTTGTCGAAGCTTTGATCTATATGTTGTCATCAATTACCAAAAGGGGAGATTGAAAGTGCGACTAATCCCGGGTGGTTTTGGTAATTAATAACAACATATATATCATTGAACTAATTGTTTCTTGAGAATATTTGAGAAAGTTCGATGATATGGGTATGGCAATGGTGATGATGTGGACCCTCAAAATGCTAAGGAAAACATTGGCAAAAGCTCAAGACTCTATTTTTGGTTTAGTGATCCAAGATCACATTGAGTCCATAGGAAAGCCAATACTATTAAAGGGGATGAGGTTATGATGATGATCTGGTTGCTCAAAGTGCTTAGTGATTTATCTCTCAAACTATCGACAATCTTTCATTCCAACATATACTCATAAGTAATCTCGGTCCCACCGATTCCATAAACTTCAGTCACACGAGATGAACCACCTCGACCATATACCCAAACCCTAGAAATTTGGATTTTCCGATTCCAAACTCGGTCTTACGAAACTAGTGTTGCCAACCTTCATGACATACGTACTCAAATCGGTGTCACCGAGATGAGAAAATCGGTCCCACCGAGAATGGCAAACCCTAGTCTTTGGAAGAATCGGACTAACAGAGATTGTATTTTCGGTCCCACCGAAAATCCCAACGTTCTAAGATTTGAACTTTCGGTCTCACCGAGTTGTCAACTTCGAGTCGACCGAGATTGGTCAAATGTGTGTAGCAGTTGGATTTTATGTGGAGGCTATAAATACCCTCCACCTCCTCTTCATTCGTGGAGAGAGCCATCGAAAGAACTACCACTCCTACCTTACATTTCGAGAAGAAAACTACCTACCCTTGTGTTGAGATCAAGTTGCTCCACTCCCACCATATGAAACTTGATTTCTAGTCTTCCCAAGTTGCTTTCCACTCAATCCCTTCTTCCACCACAGCCAAATCGGTGAGGAGAGTTGAGTGTTGGGGAGATTATCATTTGAAGCACAAGAGCAAGGAGTTCATCATCACCAACACCATCTATTACCTTTTGGAGGTGGTGCCTCCTAGATTAGTTAGGTGTCGCTTGGGAGCCTCCGTCAAGATGTGGAGTTGAACCAAGAAGTTTGTAAGGGCAAGGAGATCGCCTACTTCGTGAAGATCTACCCCGAGTAAGGCTAGTCCTCCGTGGACGTAGGCCATGATGGCATAGACAAGGTTGCTTCTTCGTGGACCCTTCGTGGGTGGAGCCCTCCGTGGACTCTCGCATGGCCGTTACCCTCCGTGGGTTGAAGTCTCCATCAGCGTGGATTGACGATAGCACCACCTATCGGAACCACGAGAAAAATCTCCGTGTCTCCAAATTGCGTTTGCTCTTCTCCACCTCTTATTTACTACATGTGCAATTTACTTTCCGCTGCCATTACTCTAGAATTGCATGTGTAGGGTGATACTTGACTTGGTCATCATTGTGAACTTGCTAAAAACTTGTCCTAATCAAAAGGCTAAACTTTTAAGTTGTCAAGTAGTCTAATCACCCCCCCCCTCTAGACATACTTCCGATCCTACAGAGTCGAATGGACCGAACCTCCTCTACGTGCGCATGGGCCTCCCTTTTATAGTCTAAGGGGGTCACCGACAGGTGGCAGCGTAGAAAGAGGGGCGGAAAGGTAAAAACGCAGGTTGGTACAACAGTGTCCAACAGTGTCCCCTACCTAACTCGGCGGCGGGGACAAGGGCATTTAATGCCCGTCCGTCGCTTAGCTAACATGCAAGGAAGCGACCGTTAGGGCGCCACCGATCGCCACGATGGCCTCCTTGTCGACTTAAACTTGCCACCTCGTGCCGCATGGCTGCCTGGCGCCTGCGCCACGTGCTCTGGGAAAGTCCTGGGGTGACACGTTGTTGGATGCGCTGGAGCTTGGGTGCATGGTGGCAGCCTTTCCGCGGCAAGCGCCTTGCCACGGCCGTAGTCTTGTCGCACCAGCAAGCTTGTCGCTCGCCGTGCCTTGCTTAGGGACCTTGGAGCGTCGCAAGACAAGTTTCTCTGAAGCGCCTTGGTTGGCCTTCCCGGCAAGCTCCTCTTGCCGGGGTCTTTGTCCTTCCCGGCAAACTTCCCTTGCCGGGGTCTTGTCCTTCCCGGCAAGCTCCTCTTGCCGGGGCCTTGTCTTCTTAGTTAGTACTTTGTTCTTGAATGGAAGTAATGTGAATGGCGGAGGATCTTGGCGGGCGCCCGGCAAGCTTTGCAGCGGGGTGCTGCGACTGCCCGTGCACAAGTTCGGGGTACTAAGGTACCCCTACTTTAGTACACCGACAGTCTACATACATCCGTATGTTGTAGTCTATTTCAAATGGCTAGAAAGACTTATATTTAGGAACGGAGGGAGTAGTTTATATTGATAACCACACAACAAGCCACACATGTATAGGACACATGCAGCCACGCATGTACACAAGCCAATGTACTAACTCCAACCCATCCAACTCATGCACATACGCGCACAGCATGGAGCACACATCGCACGTACACAACACGTGCATGCACACACACTCGGCCGCAAAATGGACATGAATAATACATGCATGCGCACACACTCGGCTGCATGGAGGCGTGCGCCATCTGCGGTGACATCCGGTTCGTTGTGCTACGGCGAAGCTCACACGCAACACCGCCTACGCATCTCTTGCAGCACCTCTTTGCCGTCGTTGCTCAACGACTAGTCGGAGACGAAGACGACCGCAACGTCGGCCTTAGAGCTAGCACCGATGGAAAAACATGCACGCTGCACGCACACGAGCACGTACGGAGTGCCCACGACATGGTGCGTCCCCAGTCGCCTCTATTCCTTCTGCGCACGTTGTCTATCAAGGCGGCTCCATGCTAATGATGATGTGGGTGAGATCTTCTAGGACTCAGATGATGACGAGGAAAATTATGAGACACAAGGTGACGTACACCGTCAAGGTCCACTGTCAAGGGGGTGCTAGTAAGTGCTTAGATGAGGTGCTGAGTGCATTAAATGGCTTAGTAACTCAAGTCTTCAATGCATAGGTGCTTAGTTTATTGGTGCCACATCATATTTTATGCCTACGTGGCAGGCTTAGCAGCTATACATGGTGGAGCACTGGGAGAGGCCAAGGCTGGTCATAGTGGGGAGTAACTTATACTGTAACATATTACTATGTTACTATAAACATCTCTATAAACTGGAAAGGAGGGAGTAGTAACATAGACTAGTGTCATATGCAGAGTATGGGAGCACATGATATTTCTCTGTCCAGACCGATCCCAAGTTGGCTTCTCACCTTCTTGGCCCAACAAAAACCCCACCCCCCTCCCGCGCGCGCTTCCCGCCCGGCGCCAGCTGAGCCCGCCGCTCCACATTGATGGCAAGTCAGGGCGACGCGACCTCTCACTGCTTCCGCCATTGAAGCGACACTCCGACCGAGGGCACCGCCCGCTGCACGCCGGACATTTCAGGCTACACAGTGGAGAGTAACTTTAGAGCAAGTACTACAATTAGATGACATAATCAGGCTATAAGGATTTAAATATAGTATTTGTACTTAGTTGAAGGAGAGAGAAGAGGAGAGAGAAGAGAAGCGGATTGTAAATGGGTAGCCGGTTGTACTCTAGCATACTTTGTGAGACAAAAGGTGGGTGTCGGTGTCAAAACCGGCGGATCCCGGGTAGGGGGTCCCGAACTATGCGTCTAGGCGGATGGTAACAGGAGACAAGGGACACGATGTTTTTACCCAGGTTCGGGCCCTCTCGGTGGAGGTAAAACCCTACTCCTGCTTGATTAATATTGATGATATGGGTAGTACAAGAGTAGATCTACCACGAGATCAGAGAGGCTAAACCCTAGAGGCTAGCCTATGGTATGATTGTTGTTAGATCCTCTGGACTAAAAAGCCTCCGGTTTATATAGACACGGAGAGGGCTAGGGTTACAGAGTGGTTACAATGGTAGGAGATCTACATATCCGTATTGCCAAGCTTGCCTTCCACGCCAAGGAAAGTCCCATCCGGACACGGGACGGAGTCTTCAATCTTGTATCTTCATCGTCTAGGACTCTGGCCAAAGATGATAGTTGACTATCCGGACACCCCTAGTCGAGACTCCCTCGGTAGCCCCTGAACCAGGCTTCAATGACGACGAGTCCGGCGCGCATATTGTCTTCGGCATTGCAAGGTGGGTTCCTCCTCCGAATACTTCATAGAAGGTTTTGAACACCAGGATAGTGTTCGGCTCTACAAAATAAGTTCCACATACCACCGTAGAGAGAATAATATTTACACAAGTTCAATCTGCTGACGTATTTCGTGGCGTGACGTCACACCACGGCCAAGCCTTTATTCGAATTGTTTTTACTGTTCCACCTCAGCACGTTTAGCGAAGCGGTTTCCTTGGCACATCTTGTCAAAGCAGAGATCGTGTCCCCTTATTCCGGGATTCTCATCAATACGGGCGTGGGTAA
Organism: Aegilops speltoides; assembly: GCA_021437245.1. NCBI lineage: Eukaryota > Viridiplantae > Streptophyta > Magnoliopsida > Poales > Poaceae > Aegilops > Aegilops speltoides. The sequence continues at coordinate 350,127,643 of CM038147.1, forward strand.
CCCAACCGCACCATTGATTATGACGCTTGGGAGATAAGCGAGTTTTACTAGGCTAGTGGGGACGCATAGTTTCGTCCGTCCATGTAAGGGGATAAGGATCCACCTTTTTATCTACGCCTTCTTCCTCCTTTGCTTATCCATTTCCGCGTACTCGAGCTCCAGCACCCAAGTCTGCACATCTTGCCTCCACCTTCCCCAGCCATATGCAGGCGGGAGGCAAGTGGATAACCTCCTCCATCACGGAGGGCACATCAAAAGTTGAGAAAGCGGATACACTGCTGACATTGCACACGGCTTCGGACGAGGCGGCTCGTCCCCACCCCCTGTGAGCCCCATGAGAGGTGGTGTTCCTTCCCCATTTCCTCCGTGGACTGGGCTTCCCACTTCGGCCATTTGTCCGGGGGCTCATGTTCTACTACGGCCTGGATTTCCATGATCTGGCCCCGAATTTCATCCTCAACATCTCAGCGTTTATCGTTGTGTGCAAGGCCTTCCTCCGCATCACACCCCACTTCGGCTTAGTGGCTGAAGACCTTCAATGTCAAGCTGAAGGTAGTGGGTGGCCAGCAGGTGGAGTGCGGAGGCGCCATGGTGGGCAAGATGCCCAACATCACATGGCTCAAGGGCGCCTTCGTGGAAACCATCAAAGGGTGGCAATCGGGGTGGTTCTACATCACCGAGTCGCGTGACCCTGAATGGGCAGCGGCCCCTGAATTCAGATCTGGCATCCCCACACTGCTCACCTCCTGGAAAGAGAAGGGCCTGACATGGGGTGATTTGGAAGAGCTGACCGGACTCCAAACCTGCGTCCAAAACCTTGTAAACAAGAAGATCAAGCTCGTCAACGCAGTCCAGGTCATGCTAATCCGCCGGATCCTCCCGTGCCAACAACAGGCTTTCAACTTGTGGGAGTTTGATCCGGCACAACACCAGACCTTGAGCAGGCTCTTTGACACTCGTCGAAGGCGCTGGAGGTGCTGTTCAAGGCGCCGAGGCTCCGCATCCGCTACCGAAGATCGCGGATTCAGCTCGCATGCGTCAAGCCGCGAAGTAAGCTATTTTACCCTTCACGGGACACTTGTTTTCATAGTTTGACTCTATGAGGAGCAAAACTCCTTACCTTTGTGAACTGGCGGAAGAAATGCAGGCGGAGTTAATTGTCAGCTCCTTACGAAAGACCAGCGGATGCCCGATTAGCCAGGGCTGCTGGTTCGGCGCCTACGTGGTCTTTGGAGAAGAAGGCCAAGAAGAAGGCCATGGAAACCCAGAAGAGTTCCCGGCATCAGGTGTTATCGGACTCATCGTCCGATGACTCCGAGGCAGACTCCTCCCGTGAAGACAAGGAGGAGAAAAAGGAGGCTTCTCCCCCAGTGGGGGGAGAGAAGAAAAGGAAGGCATCCCCAGCTGGGGAGGCCGGAGGGTCCAAGAAGGAAGGACCCTTCCTCTGGACTGTTCCACCAACGCCGACGACGGCGGAGAGGAGTGGCCCTCGAGGGCCAAGCCCCTGGCGGGATAGTGTCCGGATTCCAGAATAACTCACAATTTTTCTTTTGTCGTGTAGTGTCTTCTAACGCCGAATACAACCATGTAGCCATGCCCAGGGCAGGCTCCCGCTTCGTCGGCGGCTCCTAGATCGTCGGATGTGAATAGCACTTCAATTCCGACCGCCTCCTCCCAGTGTGAGATGGCCTTGGGTTGAGTCCCAAAGGGGCCCGACCAGGAGGAGGAGGAGGTCCGGAGGTGCCGCAAGGCAACCTCCGGACTTTGAGCACGAGGATCAACCCCAAAGGGTTCGAGTTCGACCTGGGCGGACTCCGCCGAGAGCCTTTAGTGGCTCCGGTGTCCGGCGGGCGGCCCCTTCGTAAGAAGGGCGGGACTGCGACACCGATGACCTTCGTCCAGCCGGAGGCACCGGATAATTCTTTGAAGGCGCTCAATGGCGCCTCCATCGACGAGCACCGCACCGCCTGAGTGCGGTGATCGAAAAAGTTCGATCCGCCAAGGCGGGCTGGTGGCTATACCAGCCTTCTAACGGGCTTTGCGGTAAGTTTTAAGATATGTAAGAATATTACCGCATAGACGGTAGCCTGATGCTCGGTTTGGTGTTAGGGAAGAAAAGCGGGCGAGGATCTAAAAGATATACACATGAGTCTAACATAAGCATGTCAATATGGGAATGCAGGTTCTTGCTGCTGACCTCTGCCGCCTTATTGCGGAGTCAATGTATTGAAGTAGAGCCTCGGCGGTCGAGAACGAGCTCGGCTGTGCCAAAGCGAAGCGAGGACAAGGAAGGTAAGTAATACCTTATTAAAGTAATACCTTATAGAAAGGATTTGGTTGCAAAAATGGCAGGGAATAGCGTGAGTATAGCGGGGCCCTGAGCAGGTGGCGAACTGAAGGAAGCGGTGTCAAGGCCGAAAGCAATGCGGCCTGGAGCATACCAGTGAGAGAAGCGAGGAGGCGCGGGTGGCGGAGGTGCGGCAAGAGCTCTAGGCTCTCGTGGAAAAACACGAGTTTGGGCGTGACTCGAAGACTCGAGTCGAGCTTGCCTCGGCTCTTGAGAGTGCCAAAGCCGCTAAGGCGAAGCCGAAGGCTCTCCGGAGATTGAGGCGATAAAAAGATAGCGGCGGGTAAGGCATTCTTCATGCAAAGCAAGCATGTAAAGTGAATTATCATTACTTACCGAATTCGGAGCTCTCGGGGCGTTCACGAGATCTGCCCGTAGTGTGTCCGATCTTTGCTGCGTTCTACCGAGCTGAAGAGGGAGCTCGATGGGGAAGGTGTTACAGTCTCAATATCTTTGAGGCGGACATCCGGTGCCCTGACGACCAGTGAAGCAGCTGGTCGAGCTCCACAAGGTGGCGAACATGCCATGAAGGGCCTCATAGTTGGTTTGTGGCCTAAAGAAGCCATGCACAGGAGCTACTTTGATGCAGTGCGGTGGTGGTGGGCCTTTGTCCATGGATTGAAGTCATCAAGCATTCCGTGCATTGAAGGTGCCCGTCGGGCCTTGCCCGCTAAAGTGCTGCTTGAGGGCAAGATGGGCCTTGAGAAGATTGTGACCAGACGGCGCCACCCATTGGCAAGGAATATCCTTGCGCCGAGATGTACTATAAGGGTGTCTGAAGGGTGCACCTTATAAGCGGTGAGTGCTCCAAAGATGTAATTTTGAGTAGACTAGCATTTGTTATCTGTCTTGCTGAAAACTTTGTTCATATCGCTAAGCAACGCTTGTTAATTTAAAATATTACCTTCGTGCGGCCGTTTATCAAATTTGAGAGATGGCAAGTCGTTGGCTTCAGCCCCCATGCCACAGTCTTTGGGGTGTTTGGAATAAACTTGGCGCTCTTGTTCCCATTCTTGGGTCCTTGAGGCGCTCAACCACGACGAGCGAGGCAACCGGACTTATAATGCTTGAACACTCCCACTTAGCCATAGAATTCTATAATTTTAAATTTAGTGAAGCCCCTAGTGTTCGGAAGACCGAATTGAGGCGCTATCACGCTGGGCGGACAAAGCCGGCTCCTCACTCTAAGCGGCATAAGTCTTTAGGGACTCGAAAAAACCTATCGAACAGCGACCGGCTCTCGCCCTATCATGACGGTCAGTTTTAGCTTTCTCCACTGAGGTGCTCAACCCAGCTGTTTTAGGGCACAATTGCAGTGGTTCTCCCAGCGCTACCTTAGTTGGTATAACGGAACATACGGTACCAAAACATGGGAGCCGGGCAAACCCAACTATTGACCCAAGACATGATTCGGAGCCGATGCATATAATGCTATAAGTTCGGGGTGCCGCACTTGTGAAAGTGTTCGGACTTATCATACCATAATTTGGGGAACTTAAGCCCCTGGTGTATTTGGCCGTACCAAAGCGTACGGGTGCAACATGTCATAAGTGAACATGTATAGATAGAAAAAGGAATGCAATAATAGGAAAAAAGCGGTGCATTGTTTATTCAAAAGATACTGCAATGAAAGCAGGACGATACAAATAGTGCGATAAGCAAGGGATGAGACTATTTAAAATGTCCCCCTCCAGGGGTAGGCTGCGGGATGGTATGTAAAACAGGTATCCTGCTCGTAATAGAGACCACCTGGACACTCGACGTAGCTTTTCTGCTTCCCTGGTTGTTGCATCGTAAGTTCGGCAATTCTACTGCCGGACAGGGCTTCTGGAAAACGGAGTCCTGCGAATAAGAGAAAAAAATAGAATGACACAATTGGGAGCCCCTGGTGCAGTTGAGCCGCTCTCCTGGCATGCCATGGTCGTGCCCCTACCCCTATGCCCATGGTATCTCCAGAGCATAGTTATGTCGCGTAATCTTGGTCTCGCGATTCGCGAGGGCTGGGGTTAGGGCGCATTGCTCTGGCGATGCTCGGGCGTGCCATGTGGTCTTGTTGTAGGTTACTCGGGCGTGCTTGGCGGTGTCGGCAGCAAACAGCGGACTCGAGAATTGCCTTAAGAGGCTGCTTTGTACTTCCGCGCGAGAGCGCTGTATGCTCCTCCGTTCGGAGAGAGCGTTCGATGTTCCGTTGACTATAATGACTCTTGAGGGCTGGCATCTTGAGCTTGAGGTATGCATAGTGCGGCACCGCATTGAACTTTACAAATCACGGTTTGTCCGGCGATGCATGATAGCCGCTTCGAGAGCGGGACTATGTCGAAGATTAACTCTTAACCGGAAGTTATCAGGGATCGAAGACCACTTCAAGTGTGGTGAGCTGTCTGCAGTTGGCCTCTACACAGGTATGGCGCCTTTGAAGGCCGTCTTTGTGGGTTTAATCCTTGAGGGGCCTATGCCCATCTTGCGCACTGTATCCTGATAAAGCAGGTTCAGGCTGCTGCCGCCGTCCATCAGGACTCTAGTGAGGTGAAATCCGTCGACGATTGGGTCTAGAACCAATGCGGCAAATCCGCCATGGCGGATGCTAGTGGGGTGGTCCCTTCGATCAAAAGTGATCGGGCAGGAGGACCACGGATTGAACTTTAGGCGGCGTGGCTCCATCGCCTCGTCCACGAGTGCGCTTCCGCTCCCTTTTGGGTATGAGGTTGCGTATATCATGTTCACCGTCGCGATTGTGGGGAAACTGTGCGCCCCGATTCAATCGTACACTAATCATGCGCATAAGCGTATGCGATCAAGATCGAGGACTCACGGAAGATATCACAACACAACTCTAAAAACATAAATAAGTCATACAAGCATCATAATACAAGCCGGGGGCCTCGAGGGCTCGAATACAAGTGCTCGATCATAGATGAGTCGTGGAAGCAACAATATCTAATCTGAGACATAAGTTAAACAAGTTTGCCTTAAGAAGGCTAGCACAAAGCGGGATCTGATTGAAAGAGGCGCATGCCTCCTGCTGAGATCCTCCTAAACTACTCACAGTAAATCGTTAGCAGCACGCACGTAGTAGTAGGCACCTCCGATGTAGTAGTAGTAAATGCGACGGTGGCGTCGCTCTGGACTCCAACATCTGGTTGCGACAACGAGAAAAGAAAGGAAAGGGGAAAAAGGGGAGAAAGCAACCGTGAGTACTCATCAAAAGTACTACAAAGCAAGGAGCTACACTACATATGCATGGGTATATGTGTAAAGGGCCATATCGATGGGTGAGCTGCGAGAATGCGAGAATAAGAGGGATAGCTAATCTTGTCGAAGACTAAACCTGGCAGCCTCCGTCTTGCAGACATGTAGAAGAGAGTAGTTTGAAGTCCTCCAAGTAGCATCGCCAAGTAGCATCTTCAAGTAGCATCTCCAAGTAGCATCTCAAGTAGCATCTCCAAGTAGCATCTCGGTAGCATCGCATAGCATAATCCTACCGGCGATCCTCCCTCGTCGCCTGCGGAAGCGATCACGGGTGGTGCATGGAACTTGGAAGGGTGTGTTTTATTAAGTATCCGGTTCTAGTTGTCATAAGGTCAAGGTACAACTCCGGGTCGTCCTTTTACCGAGGGACACGGCTATTGAATAGATTAACTTCCTGCGAGGGTGCACCACATAACCCAACACGCTCGATCCCATTTGGCGGACCACGGTTTCTGGGTCATGCCCGACCTCATAAGATCAACACGTCGCAGCCCCACCTAGGCACAATAGAGAGGTCGACCGCCGGTCTAACTCCTATGGCGCGAGTGCAGGCCCATCGCCCTTTGCACACTGCGTTCGTTCTTGAACGCGCCGGAAGCGAACTAGCCCCTTAATACAAGTGCAGGCTTGCGTTCCAATCCGGTAGCGCCACTCGATCGTGGCGTCGACAAGGCTTCGGTGATACCACGGCGTCGGGATACCCATAACTACTCCAGCGTAGATGGTTAGTGCGTATAGACCAAATGGCGGACTCAAATCAAATACCAAGATCTCGTTAAGCGTATTTTTATGAAGCAAGCGGGGCCGACCAAGGCCAGGCCCACCTCTCGCCTAGGTGGTCTCAACCTGCCTGTCGCTCCGCCACAAAGATCCACACGGAGGGCCGTCCGGACAAAGGTCCTTTCAGCCCCAACCCGTGAATCACTCATGGGTACTCTTGAGCGGACCGACTTTAGTCACCATCTGTAGTATGTATGTATGTATAGTATATACCGTGATCACCTCCCAAGTGATCACGGCCCGATAATATAGCAAAGGCGGTGAGAAGAATGTAGGGCCAATGATGATAAACTAGCATCCTATACTAAGCATTTAGGATTGCGGGTAAGGTATCAACAGGATGTAGCAACAATGTCGGGCTATGCATCGAGAATAGGAGTAGAAAAGTAACATGCTACACTACTCTAATGCAAGCGGTATAGAGAAGAATAGGCGATATCTGGTGATCAAGGGGGGCTTGCTGGTTGCTCTGGCAAGAGAGAGTCGTCGACACCGTGGTCGAGCTGGGCGTAACAATGTCGGTCTCGTAGTCTAGGAGAGAAAGGGAAGAAACAATGAATACCATGCAAGCAGATGCATATTGATGCATGACATGACAAATAACGATGCTAGGTGTGCCCAATCGCGGTAGTAGGTGATCTGAAGCGAAGGGGAAAACATCAGGAAAGTATTCGGTGTTTTGCGTTTTCGGACGGTGAACGGAGAAAGATTGCGTGTTAAGCTATGCTAGGGATGCGTGGCGGACGAGCGGGCTGCGTATCCGGATTAGTCTCGTCGTTACGAGCAACTTTCATGTAGAAAGTATTTTTATCCGAGTTCACGGATTAAAAGATATGATTTTCTAAAGATTTAAATCATTTTACGATTTTAATTAGTTATTTAATTCCAACATTATCCAAAAGCGGTATGTGATGGCGTAGGCATGACATCGAGTGATGTCGGCAGGTCAACTGGTCGGTTGACTAGTCAAACCCGAGACGGAGGTGGGTCAGCGGGACCCACATGTCGTGTCAAGGGCATATGAGTTTTAAAACTAACTAAAATGGGTTACTTAGTGGGTGGGCCCTCAGTAGTGATGGCTAATTAGGTTTTAGTTAATTAACTAAATTAATTAGCAGTTTATATATTTGTTTTATTTGTTTTATGGCATGGGGCCCGCGTGTCGATGGCGATGGCTGCCACGTCGTGAGATTGACTTGGTCAGCGTGGCGATTAGGGCCCCAGGCCCACGAGGCGACCGGGGAGGCCCGCCTATACGTCGGCGGGCGGTGCGGGCGACTCCGCGACCAACAGGCCCTCGCGGAGTTGGCGGAATCGCGCTGAGGAACCGTCGGGCGCGGCGAGCTCTGGAGCAGCCTCTTGGCGCGCGTCCGATGGAGAAACACGACGGCGTGGGTGGCGGAATGGTCGCCGGCGGCAGCGCAGCGAGCTGCGATTGGCGCGAACGGGATCGCGCTTCGGGATGTTTGAGCGAGGCGGTTTGGGACCGAACGAAGAGCGCGTCGGCGCGTTGAATGGTGGAGAGGCTTGGCGGAAGCGGCCGGAGACAGCGGTGGCGGCGGCGGCGGGCGGGCGCGGAGTTTGGCGTCCGTGGATCCAACGATAGAGAACGCAGGGAAGGCGTGTGCGTGTGTGCGTTGGGTTCCTGGAAGCACCAGGAACACGATGCCGTGCTCACGCGAGCACGACGGAGACCATGGCCACGGCGGCGAGGCGATCCGCGGCAATGTGCTCACGACAACGGCGACGGGGCAGCTACGGTGCGCGAGGGGCTAACAAAGATGGCCGGGAGATGGGGAGCTCACCGTGTGGCACGCAAGATGGCCCTTGGGTGGCTTAGTAGTTGCAGAGGGTGTAGCCGGAGTTGGTGAAGAACGCGGCCGGCGGAGATGAGGGCGAAGGGGATCCGGTGATTCGGGGCTCCCCCGCTCCAGCTGAGGCCTCTGGTGGATGAGGAAGATGATGGAGGCGTCGACGGACTCGCAGGCGCGGTGAGGCGATGGCTGTGGCCGCGCGATTCACGGCGGCGGGTCCATGGCAGCGCTCGGACGTGGTGCAGAGCAAGGGGGATCTGGAGGGGAGAGGGAGTGGCGCAGGAGCCGAGGCGAGAGTGGGGCGAGTGGGGAGGGGAGACCGAGGGGGCGCGGCGTGGCGACCTTATCGCCTCGTCTCGTCGCCGGCGAGGGGGTTCGGCTGGGATGCGCCCTGTTCCGACTCGGTCGAGGAGCAGGGAAGGGGCCAGTCTTGAGGAGCTGGGCAGCCAGTGGCTGCTCTGGGCCGGGGGTTAGGCGGTGGCCGTCTTGGGTGGGTTGGGCTGTCTGGTCCAGGGGGCTTCCCCCCTTTTTTTTGTTTTTTTGTAATTTCTTTCTTTTATTTATTTTCCCTTCCTGTTTTATTTAGTTTTAGGGCATTTAGGCATTTTATAAAAAAGTGTTTGCTTCACCATAATTACCAGTGTAATATTTGGCAACCCCCGAACATTTTCGTTTTGACTTTTGAAAACTTAGGGTGTTCGTCACTAATTCATATTTTGAATTTGCAATGATTTTGAACTACCACTTAATTAGCAACAGTAACATAGATGACATGGCATCATCAGGAGAGTTTTACTGTAGCCTAATTATCCGGGCGTTACAAATCTCCTCCACTACAAGAAATCTCGTCCCGAGATTTAGGAGGTAGAAAAAAACAGCGAGGGTATTCATCACGCAGCGATCCTCACGTTCCCAAGTGGCTTCATCTTGAGAATGGTGCGACCCTTTGGACTTTGAGAACTTGATGCCTATACGGCGTGTCTGGCGTTCAGCAGTCGAGAATGCGGACGGATGCTCTTTATAGGAGTGATCTGTTGCAATTCGAGCACTTAATGATCCACTCCTCGGATCGGGTCCTTGAAGCAGCGGCGCAGGTGTGATACATGGAACACATCGTGAACTGAGAAAGGTTGGCGGAAGCTCCAGTTGATATGCCACTTTTCCATGCCTTTCGAGAATAGTGAATGGGCCAATATAGCGAGCTAGCTTGCCCTTGATCCGGCGGTGAGCACCCTTCATTGGTGTAACTTCGAAGATAGGCCTTTTCGCCAAAGTTGATAGACCATGTCTTTATGATAGCGGTCATAATTACTCTTTTAGGCGTGGTGAGCGGTCTTGAGATTCTCGCAAATAATGCGGACTTTCTCTTGACATGTTGGATAATATCCGGACCAAAGAGTGGGCGTTCCTAGTTTCGACCCGATTCGGAGGGGTTCGGCACTTTCGTCCATATAACACTTTGAAGGGGGGGGCCATCTTCAGACTAGCTTGATAGCTATTATTATAACAGAACTCAGCATAAGGGAGAGATTCCTCCTATTTCTTGCCGAAGGAATGACACAAGCTCTAAGCATCTCTTAGACAATTTGGTTGACTCGTTCAACTTGCCCTTGCGATGAGGATGAAAGCATCTTGAAAGGCGGATGAGTGCCCATAGCTTCTTGAAACTTGCCGAATCTTGAAGTGAATAAGCTGCCACGGTGCAGGCGATTACCAATGGAATACCGTGAAGCGAGACAATTCTGGACATGTAGAGGTTTGCGGTGACTAGCGGTGATCGTTTCCTTGACAGCCGGAAATCGCAACTTTAGAAAGCGGTCAATGATGACAAGAATAGCATCATTACCTTTTGCGATTTGGGAAATCCGATGGCGAAGTCCATTTAAACATGGTCCCATTTCCATTCAGGAATAGAGATAGGTTGCGCGAGTTCAGCGGGGCCTTTGATGTTACGCTTTGATCTGACGGCAAGCGTCACACTCGACAACATAGTGAGCAATGTCTTGCTTCATGTTAGACCACGAGAATCTCGGCGAATGTCTTGGTACATCTTTGTACTACGGGATGGATACATAGAGGCGTATCATGAGCTTCTTTCATAACCTTGAGTCAAATCCAGGTTTTCCCTCTTACTCGGAACTACTAGGCGACCTTTGAAGAATAAGGTGCCATCATCGAACGATGAAGAATGAGGGCTTTCCTTCTTTGAGGTCGCGCTTAATCTTGTGGACTTCATCGTCACATTTACGTATCCATTTGATGGTGTCCACAAGATCTAGTTTCATAACCAGGTATTGAGAGAACCCCAGGAACAACATGGAGATTCATCTTGCGAAACTCCTCGGGAGGGGGAGCGAGTGCACCCTTGAGGAACAATATGGAGGTTCAGCTTTGAAATTCTTCAACAAGTGAGGTTGAACCTTGTGAATCTGGAGGTGGTTCTGATAAGACTTGCGGCTCAAGGCATCGGCCATTACATTAGCCTTGCACGGTGTATAGGAAATACCCAAGTCAAAGTCTGCAACAATCTCCATCCATCTCTGGCACGGAGGTTCAGGTCAGGTGAGTAAGCAGATACTTCAGACTTTGGTGGTCGGTGAAGATCTACGCAATGATTACCGAGAAGGTAATGTCGCCCTTTGCTTGATGCATGAATGACAGCAACAAGCTCGAGGTCGTGAACTGGGTAGTTCTCTTCGTGAGGTGCAATTGCCGAGAGGCATAAGCAATAACTGCGGTCTTGCATTAGGACACAGCCTAATCCTTGATGGGAAGCGTCGCGATAAATGACGAAGTCCTTCTTAGTATCGGGAGGAGCTAATCTTTGGGCGAAGTCAACTTGTCTTTGAGTGCTGAAACTTTCGACATTTATCATCCATTGGAACTTGGCGCCCTTATACAACAGGTTAGTCGAGGGCACAGCAATCTTGGAGAAGTTCTCGGCGAATCGGCGACAATAGTGGCGAGACCGAGAAAACTTCGACTTGCTTGACATTCTTGGAGGAGTCAATCAAGAATAGCTGAACTTCGTTCGGGGTTAACAACAATACCATCCTTAGAGATGACATGTCCAAGATAGGTTACTTGGAAGCGAGAATTCACATTTGGAGAACTTGGCGTATAGTGATGCTCTCGTAGCTTTTCGGCACAAAGCGAAGATGTTGAAAGATGTTCTTCTTCATTCTTGGAATATACAAGGATATCATCCGGATAAACCACGACGAACTTGTCGAGGTAATCCATGAATATATAGTTCATCAGACGAGAGAAGGTGGCTGGGGCATTGGTTAATCCAAAAGACATAACGGTGTACTCGTATGATCCATAGCGAGTCAGAAATGCGGTCTTCGGGATATCTTCTTCACGAACACGGATCTGGTGGTAACCCAACCTCAAGTCGAGTTTTGAGAACACCGACGAACCAGCCAGTTGATCATATAGATCATTGATCCGAGGAAGAGGATATTTGTTCTGAATGGTAGCTTGGTTAATAGGGCGATAGTCTTGGACCAATCGGTTTGTCCCATCCTTCTTCTTGACAAAGAGAGAAGGTGCTCCCCAAGGAGAGCAACTTGGACGAATGAAACTGAAGGAAATATGCCCTAGAGGCAATAATAAAGTTATTATATATTTCCTCATATCATGATAAATGTTTATCATTCATGCTAGAATTGTATTAACCGGAAACATGATACATGTGTGAATGCATAGACAAAATAACATGTCACTAGTATGCCTCTACTAGACTAGCTTGTTAATCAAAGATGGTTATGTTTCCTGACCATGAACAAGGAGTTGTTATTTGATTAACAAGGTCACATCATTAGTAGAATGATCTGATTGACATGACCCATTCCTTAGCTTAGCACCACGATCGTTTAGTATGTTGCTCTGCTTTTATCCATGACATATACATGTTCCTGTAACTATGAGATTATGCAACTCCGTTTACGGAGGAACACTTTGGGTGCTACCAAGCGTCACAACGTAATCTGGGTGATTATAAAGGAGTACTACGGTGTCTCCAAAGGCGGATGTTGGGTTGGCGTATTTGAGATTAGGTTTTGTCACTCCGATTGTCGGAGAGGTATCTCTGGGCCCTCTCGGTAATACACATCATTTGAAGCCTTGCAAGCACTACAACTAATGAGTTAGTTATGAGATGGTGTATTACGGAGCGAGTAAAGAGACTTGCCGATGCGAGATTGAACTAGGTATTGGATACCGACGATCGAATCTCGGGCAAGTAACATACCGATGACAAAGGAACAACGTATGTTGTTATGCGGTCTGACCGACAAAGATCTTCGTAGAATATGTAGGAACCAATATGGGCATCCAGGTCCGCTGTTGGTTATTGACCGTGAATAGTTCTAGGTCATGTCTACATTGTTCTCGAACCGTAGGGTCCATGCGCTTAAGGTTTCGATGGCGGTTATTATGAGTTTAGGTATTTTGATGTACCGAAGAAGTTGAGTCCGGATGTGATCACGGACATGACGAGGAGTCTCAAAATGGTCGAGACATAAAGATTGATATATTGGAAGCCTATGTTTGGAGTTGAATGGTTCGGACAGCGAAATTCTGGAGTCTGGGAGGTTACGGAACCCCGGGGTAAATGGGCCTCGGTGGGCCTCGAGGGAGAAGAGGAGGGCCGGCCAGAGGTGGCAGCCCTCTTCCCCCAGTCCGAATAGGACAAGGAGGCGGCGCCTCTCCTCTTCCCTCTCCCCCAATCCTATTCCAACTAGGAAGGGGGAGTCCTACTCGGTGGGAGTAGGACTCCTCAGCGCCGCCTAGCTAGGCCGCCGGCCTCCCCCTCCCTCCTTTATATCACGGGGCAGGGGGCACCCTTGAACACAAGTTTGATCTACGGATCGTTCCTTAGCCGTGTCGCGTGCCCCCTCCACCATATTCCACCTCGGTCATACCGTCATGCGAAGCTTAAGCGAAGCCTGCTGCCGTGAATCATCAAGATCGTCGCCACGCCGTTGTCTTGTGAAACTCTCCTCGACACTCGGCTGGATCGGAGTCTGAGGGCGTCATCGAGCTGTCGTGTGTCAAGAACTCGGGGCGCCGAATGTAACGTCGGGATCGGTCGGATCGCGAGGAGAACGTCGACTACTTCCTCTACGTTGTGATCGCTTCCGCTTGGTCTACAAGGGTATGTGGACAACACTCTCCCCTCTCGTTGCTATTCATCACCATGATCTTGCGTGTGCGTAGGAAATTTTTGAAATTACTCGTTCCCCAACATGGTATCGAGCCTAGGTTTTTATGGTTTGATGTTTTTGCACGAGTAGAACACAAGTGAGTTGTGGGCGATACAAGTCATACTACCTACCAGCATGTCATACTTTGGTTCAGCGGTATTGTGAGATGAAGCGGCCGGACCGACATTACGCGTGCGCTTCTGCGAGACTGGTTTCACCGCTCGAGCACTCGTTGCTTAAAGGTGATTGGCGGGTGTCTGCTCTCTCACTTTAGTTGAACCGAGTGTGGCTCGCCGGTCCTTGAGAAGGTTAAAGCGGAGTCTATTTGACGAAATATCGTTGTGGTTTTGATGCGTAGGTGAGACTGGTTCTTGCTTAAGCCCGTAGCAGCCACGTAAAATTTGCAACAACAAAGTAGAGGACGTCTAACTTGTTTTTGCAGGGCATGTTGTGATGTGATATGGTCAAGGCGTGATGCTATATTTTATTGTATGAGATGATCATGTTTTGTAACGAAGTTATCGGCAATGGCGAGAGCCATATGGTTGTCGCTTTATTGTATGCAATGCAATGCATACTGTAATGCTTTACTTTATCACTAAGCGGTAGCGATAGTCGTAGAAGCATAAGATTGGCGAGGCGACAGCGATGCTACGATGGAGATCAAGGTGTCGCGCCGGTGGCGATGGTGATCATGGTGGTGCTGCGGAGATGAAGATCACGAAGCACAAGATGATGATGACCATATCATATCACTTATATTGATTTGCATGTGATGTTTATCCTTTATGCATCTTATCTTGCTTTGATTGACGGTAGCATTATAAGATGATCTCTCACTAAATTATCAAGAAGTGTTCTCCCGGTATGCACCGTTGCCAAAGTTAAATCGTGCCCGGACACCACGTGATGATCGGGTGTGATAAGCTCTCGTCCATCTACAACGGGTGCAAGCCAGTTTTGCACACGCAGAATACTCGGGTTATACTTGACGAGCCTAGCATATGCAGATATGGCCTCGGAACACGGAGACCGAAAGGTCGGCGTGAATCATATAGTAGATATGATCAACATAAGATGTTCACCATTGAAAACTACTCCATTTCACGTGATGATCGGTTATGGTTTAGTTGATTTGGATCACGTGATCACTTAGATGACTAGAGATGTCTTTCTAAGTGGGAGTTCTTAAGTAATATGATTAATTGAACTTAAATTTATCATGAACTTAGTCTGGTAGTATTTTGCAAATTATGTTGTAAGATCAATAGCTTGCGTTGTTGCTTTCATATGTTTATTTTGATATGTTCCTAGAAAATTGTGTTGAAAAATGTTAGTAGCAATGATGCGGATTTGATCCGTGATCGAGGTTTATCCTCATTCTTGCCTGAAGAATTATGTCCTTAATGCACGCTAGGTGACAGACCTATTGCGAGGAAGCGGATCTGACGTTATGAGCGTTTGGCTAGCTCGATATGATGACTACTTGATAGTTTTGTGCACCATGCTTTATGGCTTAGAATCGGGACTTCAAAGATGTTTTGAACATCATGGACCATATGAGATGTTCGAGAATTGAAGTTAATATTTCAAGCAAATACCGAGTTGAGAGATATGAAGTCTCCAACAAATTCTATAGCTAAAAGATGGAGGAGAATCGCTCAACTAGTGAGCATGTGCTCAGATTATGCAGGTACTTCAATCACTTGAATCAAGTGGGAGTTAATCTTCGAGATAAGATAGTGATTGACGAATTCTCTAGTCACCATCACCAAGTTAGTAGAACTTCGTGATGAACTATAGTATGCAAGGATGACGAAAATGATTCCCGGGCTCTTCGTGATGTTGAAATCGACGAAGGTAGAAATCAAGAAAGAGCATCAAGTGTTGATGTTTGACAAGATCACTAGTTTCAAGAAAAGGGCAAAGGGAAAGAAAGGGAACTTCAAGTAGATTGACAAGCAAGTTGTCACTCCCACGAAGAAGCCCAAAGCTGAACCAAAGCACTGAAACCGAGTGCTTACTCGCAAAGGAAATGGTCCTTTGAAGCGGAACTGCCCTAAATATTTGGTGGATAAGAAGGATGGCAAAGTGAAAAAGGGTATATTTGATATCAGGTGTTTTATGTGTGCTTTACTAGTGTTTATAGCAACCCCTCGGTATTTGGTACTGGTTCGGTTGCTAAGAGTAGTAACTTCGAAATGGGAGTTGCGTAGAATAAGCGAAACTAGTTAAGGGTGAAGTGACGATGTGTGTTGAAAGTAGTTTCAAGATTGATATGATCATCATCGCACACTCCTATACTTTCGGGATTAGTGTTGAACCTAAATAAATGTTATTTGGTGTTTCGTTGAGCATGAATATGATTTGATCGTGTTTATTGCAATACGGTTATTCATTTAAGTAAGAGAATAAACTGTTGTTACGATTACATGAATAAAACCTTATATGGTTACACCCAATGAAAATGGTTCATTGGATCTCGATCATAGTGATACACATATTCATAATATTGAAACCAAAAGATGCAAAGTTAATAATGATAGTGCAACTTATTTGTGGCACTTGCCGTTTAGGTCATATTGGTGTAAAGCGCATGAAGAAACTCCATCTTGATGGGATTTTGGAATCACTTGATTATGAATCACTTGATGCTTGCGAACCATGCCTCATGGGCAAGATGACTAAGACTCCGTTCTCGGAACGATGGAGCGAGCAAGCGACTTATTGGAAATAATACATACCGATGTATGCGATCCAATGAGTGTTAAGGCTCATGGTGGGTATCGTTATTTTCGACCTTCACAGATGATTTGAGCAGATATGGGTATATCTACTTGATGAAACATAAGTCTGAAATAGTTGAAAGGTTCAAAGAATTTCAGAGTGAAGTGTAAAATCATCGTGACAAGAAAATAAGATTTCTACGATCGATCGCGGAGACAAATATTTGAGTTCTGAGTTTGGTCTTCAATTAAAACAATGTGGAATAGTTTCACAAATTCATGCCACCGAACACCACATCATAATGGTGTGTCGAGCGTCATAATCGTACTTTATTGGATATAGTACAATCTATGATGTTTCTTACATATTTACCAATATCGTTTTGGGATCATGCATTAGAGACAGCTGCATTCACGTTAAATAGGGCACCATCTAAATCCGTTGAGACGACACTATATGAACTGTGGTTTAGCAAGAAACCAAAGTTGTCGTTTCTTAAAGTTTGGGGCTGCGATGCTTATGTGAAAAAGTTTCATCCTAATAAGCTCAAACCCAAATCGGAGAAGTGCGTCTTCATAGAATACCCAAAGGAAATTGTTGGGTACACCTTCTATCACAGATCCGAAGGCAAAACATTCGTTGCTAATAAATGGATCCTTTCTAGAGAAGGAGTTTCTCTCGAAAGAAGTGAGTGGGAGGAAAGTAGAACTTGATCAGGTAATTGTACCTTCTCCTTATTGGAAAGTAGTTCATCACGAAATCTGTTCTGTGAATACTACACCAATTAGTGAGGAAGCTAATGATGATGATCATGTAACTTCAGATCAAGTTACTACCGAATCTCGTAGGTAAACCAGAGTGAGATCCGCACCAAAGTGGTACGGTAATCCTGTTACGGAAGTCATGTAACTAGACCATGATGAACCTACGAACTATGAGGAAGCGATGATGAGCCCAGATTCAGCGAAATGGCTTGAGGCCATGAAATCGAGATGAGATCCATGTATGAGAACAAAGTGTGGACTTTGGTGGCGTTGCCCGATGATCGGCAAGCCATAGAAAATAAATGGATCTTCAAGAGGAAGGCGGACGCTGATAGTAGTGTTATTATCTACAAAGCTCGACTTGTCAAAAAGGTTTTCACAAGTTCAAGGTGTTGACTACAATGAGATTTTCTCAAGCGTAGCGATGCTTAAGTCTGTCCGAATCATGTTAGCAATTGCCACAATTTATGAAATTTGGCAAATGGATGTAAAACTGCATTCTGAATGGGTTTTAGGAGGAAGAGTTGTATATGATGCAACGAGAAGGTTTTATCGATCCAAAGGAGCTAACAAAGTGTGCAAGCTCCAGCGATCCATCTATGGACTGGTGCAAGCATCTCGGAGTTGGAATATACGCTTTGATGAGTTGATCAAAGCATATAGTTTTATCTGAGACTTACGGTGAAGCTGTATTTACTAAAAAGTGAGTGGGAGCACTACAGCATTTCGATAAGTATATGTGAATGACATATTGTAGATCGGAAATAATGTAGAATTATTCGCAAAGCATAAAGAAGTGTTTGAAAGGAGTTTTTCAAAGAAAGACCTCGGTAAAGCTACTTACATATTGAGCATCAAGATCTATAGAGATAGATCAAGATGCTTGATAAGTTTTTCAATGAGTACATACCTTGACAAGAT
Source organism: Aegilops speltoides (assembly GCA_021437245.1). Taxonomy (NCBI): domain Eukaryota; kingdom Viridiplantae; phylum Streptophyta; class Magnoliopsida; order Poales; family Poaceae; genus Aegilops; species Aegilops speltoides. The sequence continues at coordinate 350,145,455 of CM038147.1, forward strand.
TTTGAAGTAGTTCAAAATGAAACAGTCAAAGAAAGAGTTCTTGCACGTGTTACAAGGTGTGAAATTGAGTAAGACTCAAAACCCGACCACAATGAGAAGATAGAAAGAGAATGAAAGTCATTCACTATGCCTTGGCCATAGTTTCTATAAAGTATGCCATCTTGTGTACCAGATCTATTGTATACCCTGCTTTGAGTTTAGCAAGGAATACAATAGTGATCTAGGAGTAGATCATCGGACAGCGGTCAAAATTATCCTTAGTGGAATAAGGATATGTTTCTCGATTATGGAAGTGACAAAAGGTTAGGTAAGTAAGGGTTACGTCGATGCAAGTTTTGACACCGATCCGGATGACTCTAAGTCTCGATCTAGATACATATTGAAAGTGGGAGCAATTAGCTAGAGTAGCTTAAATGCGAGCATTGTAGACATAGAAAAATTGCAAAATACATAACGGATCTGAATGTGAAAGACCCGTTGACTAAGACTCTCTCACAAGCAAAACATGATCACACCTTAGTACTCTTTGGGTGTTAATCACATAGCGATGTGAACTAGATTACTGAATCTAGTAAACCCTTTGGGTGTTGGTCACATGGCGATGTGAACTATGGGTGTTAATCACATGATGATGTGAACTATCGATGTTAATCACATGGTGATTTGATCTAGATTATTGACTCTAGTGCAAGTGGGAGACTGAAGGAAATATGCCCTAGAGGCAATAATAAAGTTATTATATATTTCCTCATGTCATGATAAATGTTTATCATTCATGCTAGAATTGTATTAACCGGAAACATGATACATGTGTGAATGCATAGACAAAACAACATGTCACTAGTATGCCTCTACTAGACTAGCTTGTTAATCAAAGATGGTTATGTTTCCTGACCATGAACAAGGAGTTGTTATTTGATTAACAAGGTCACATCATTAGTAGAATGATCGATTGACATGACCCATTCCTTAGCTTAGCACACGATCGTTTAGTATGTTGCTACTGCTTTTATCCATGACATATACATGTTCTTGTAACTATGAGATTATGCAACTCCGTTTACGGAGGAACACTTTGGGTGCTACCAAGCGTCTAACGTGGCGGGTGATTATAAAGGAGTACTACAGGTGTCTCCAAAGGCGGATGTTGGGTTGGCGTATTTGAGATTAGGTTTTGTCACTCCGATTGTGGGAGAGGTATCTCTGGGCCCTCTCGGTAATACACATCACTGAAGCCTTGCAAGCACTACAACTAATGAGTTAGTTATGAGATGGTGTATTACGGAACGAGTAAAGAGACTTGCGTAACGAGATTGAACTAGGTATTGGATACCGACGATCGAATCTCGGGCAAGTAACATACCGATGACAAAGGGAACAACGTATGTTGTTATGCGGTCTGACCGACAAAGATCTTCGTAGAATATGTAGGAACCAATATGGGCATCCAGGTCCGCTGTTGGTTATTGACCGTGAATAGTTCTAGGTCATGTCTACATTGTTCTCGAACCGTAGGGTCCGCACGCTTAAGGTTTCGATGGCGGTTATTATGAGTTTAGGTATTTTGATGTACGAAGAAGTTGAGTCCGGATGTGATCACGGACATGACGAGGAGTCTCAAAATGGTCGAGACATAAAGATTGATATATTGGAAGCCTATGTTTGGAGTTGGAATGGTTCGGACGAAAACGGAATTCTGGAGTCTGGGAGGTTACGGAACCCCGAGGTAAATGGGCCTCGGTGGGCCTCGAGGGAGAAGAGGAGGGCCGGCCAGGAGGTGGCCGCGCCTCTTCCCCAGTCCGAATAGGACAAGGAGGCGGCGCCCTCTCCTCTTCCCTCTCCCCCAATCCTATTCCAACTAGGAAGGGGGAGTCCTACTCGGTGGGAGTAGGACTCCTCGCAGCCCTAGCTAGGCGGCCGGCCTCCCCCTCCCTCCTTTATATCACGGGGCAGGGGGTACCCTTGAAGACACAAGTTTGATCTCGGATCGTTCCTTAGCCGTGTCGGTGCCCCCTCCACCATATTCCACCTCGGTCATACCGTCGCGAAGCTTAGCGAAGCCTGCGCGATGAATCATCAAGATCGTCGCCACGCCGTTGTCTTGTGAAACTCTCCCTCGACACTCGGCTGGATCGGAGTCTGAGGGGCGTCATCGAGCTGTCGTGTGTCAAGAACTTCGGGCGCCGGATGTAACGGCGTCGGATCGGTCGGATCGCGAGGAGAACGTACGACTACTTCCTCTACGTTGTGATCGCTTCCGCTTCAGGTCTACAAGGGTATGTGGACAACACTCTCCCCTCTCGTTGCTATTCATCACCATGATCTTGCGTGTGCGTAGGAAAATTTTTGAAATTACTACGTTCCCCAACAGAAACCACTTCGAAGAGATTTATCGATTTCCTCCTTAAGCTCAAGGAGTTCATGCGGCGGCATCTTGTAAGGTCGTTTGGCTATAGGAGTGGTGCCTGGATTCAAGTCGATGACGAATTCGACAGCTCTAGCAGGGGGAATCCCTGGGAGTTCTTCAGGAAAGACGTCGAGGAAGTCACGCACGACGGGAATGTTTTCAATGACCTCGAGTGGTGCGGCATTCAATGCATTCAATGCATAGAGCCTTGCCTCGGCATTCTGAACTAGATGAACATTGTAGCTAATTATTTCATCAGAAGGGTGCAGCAGATGGACGGTCTTAGTGGCACAAACTATAGAAGCAGTATGCGCCTTTAACCAATTCATTCCCAGAATGAGATCAATGCTACATGACTTCAATACAATGGGAGAGACAAAGAATTCCAGTCCTTCGATTTCAACAGGAACGTCGTGACTAACCATAGAGGTTTGACATTGGCCCGCAGGGGTGTGTACCACTAGCGGAGCGTTCATATCTTCGTATTTAATGCCATGCATGAATGCAAATTCTGCCGATATGAATGAATGCGATGCTCCTGTATCAAATAAAACGGAAGCCGGTACTGAATTTACGAGGAGTGTACCCATCACAATAGCAGGCTGGTCTTGAGCTTCGTTCAGATCGACGTGGTTGGCATGAACACGACCATAAGACTTGGCATTGTTGTTGCGGGGCTGGTTGCTACCACGGCCAGTTGCTGGAAGGGCTAGTTGATTCTGATTCTGGTTGCATTCCCTAGCACGGTGCCCTGGTTGACCACACTTGTAGCACAGACCATTATTGGGAGTGGGAACAGGAGCTCGGGGTGGTGGAGCTGGAAGCCTTGGCTGCCTAGATGGTGGAGGAGGCAGACGAGGTGCAGCATAGGTCTGCCTTGGGGCAGGTGCATTTGGACGGTACATGCTGTTCGGGATCCATATCTTCAACCTGCGGCGGGCCGAAGATGAGCCCGTGTCACGGTTGCGCCTCTGAGAGCTCTGGTGTTCCTGCAGACCAGTCTCGACATTGATGGCCTTGTTCACCAAGGTGGCGAAATCGGCAAAGTCATGCACTAGAAGTGCGAGCTTGATGTCAGCTTGAAGGCCGTCACGGAACTTCTCCTGTCTGCGTGCATCAGTTGCAATGTCTTCTTCAGCATAGCGGGACAAGTCGAAACTCCGCCGATAAGCTTCCACGGTTTTGTTGCCACAGGTGAGGTTGCGGAACTCACGCTTCTTCCGCCCATGATCCCGAGGAATGAAGCGGGCACGGAAGGCAGCTTGAAAGTCGGCGGTGATAATTGTCCCAACAGGCGAGTCGCTGTGGTTGTCCCACCATTGAGCTGCGGGCCCTTGAGAAAGTAGGAAGCAAAGGTGACATAGCGGGCAGGGGCTACTTCAGCAGACTCCATCTCATAGGTGATGTCCGCGGCGCCATCATCGATCATCCGGCTGAGTTGAGCTGCGGTACAGTTGGGTTGAGGCGCATGAAATCCTGCAGAGTCACTTGGGCTGGCTGCTCGTTCATATTGGGGCGAGGGAACTGAGCCATCACATTCTCCATGAACTGGCGATTCATCTCAAGCTGTTGGATCATACCAGCCATGTACTCAGGTGGGGGTGGGAAGTCGCCATCACGACCACGACCAGCTGGTCTAACCATCCTGCTAATATATAACAGGGGTAGTTCAGCATTGAGAAATTTGCATAAACAAGAATCATCCATGATGAAACATGCATAATGAAAGGAGCACGACAGATACTACATAGTAGTCGGCATATCTTACAAAAGGGGTCGGACATAGAGTTCAGTACACAGAGTTCAGTACATAGACTAAGTCATCATAGGCGGCACGCAGGCTCGCGGCGAATGCAACTAATACTAATAAGCAAGACTACATCAGTCCCAGGAGGTACTGTGGAGGTAGTCATAGCCCGACAACTGGTAGTGAGGCAACGGATAGTCCACGTCGGTGACACGGGGGCGCGGATACTCTGTGTAGAACCCGGCCTTTCGGGTGGCGAAGAGGACCAAGTGCGGGAGAGTAGCCTCCCACCTCTGGCCAACCGACACCGTGGGGCATCACGGTTCTGGCTGGGTAGATCGCAGAACGCGGTAGCTATCTAGATAGAACAAAGGGGTGCAACAGCGTCAGAGCCCTGTAAAGGTGCCGACGAGTGGTGTACAACTCGTGGCGAAGAGCTCGGTTAGCTTCGGTCCAACCCATCGACATCTGCGTAACCGGTCTCGATGGTGGAAGGGCTCTCGAGTGGCGGTGGAGTAGGCAGCGATGTAGTATCCCTCCGCACCAACGTCGGATCACGATAGCAATGTGCTGAAAGGGAAGTGTCCAACGCCCGATACTCTCCACGAAGATGTGTCGAGCAGCATAGGCAGCATCGTGAACTGCCATCTCAATGGTCACTCCAACACCATGGCGGTGTGCAGCAGGTAGTGGAGTCATACTCCGAGTAGAGGTGGGCGATGGCACGGTACTGCTCTGGTTAAAGTCTGGTACTCCTCATAGGCGGTGTACTCGGGTTGCCAGCGATAACCCGATAGGTCATCATCTCAGCTAGCACAGCAGGTGATCCTGAGGCACCAATGGCCGCCGTGTGGCGCACGACCTGCCTCGTGGGTTCCATATGAAAACAAAGATGTTTCAATGGAGTCAAATGACAATGTGGGTGCTTGTTCAAAATACTATCCTACAGAATAACTATGGCTTATCCAACTTTGGGGTGAACGTGGTAACGGGATCCTAATGTTAGAGTTAGTAAATTCGTTTAACCCAAATAGAAGAGAGTTCAGAGTCCCAGAGTAAAGGTCGAGGAGTAAAAGATCCTAGTACCACCCAATGGTGACGTGGGCCCGTAAGGCACACAGCCATGTTAGTAAAAGTTTTGTAGTGACTAGACTCGACTTCGGCCAAGGAGTGTGGAAGGGGGATTCCTACAGGCAGTCGGCTCTGATACCAACTTGTGACGCCCCCGATTCAATCGTACACTAATCATGCACGCAAACGTGTACGATCAAGATCAGGGACTCACGGGAAGATATCACAACACAACTCTAAAAACACAAATAAGTCATACAAGCATCATAATACAAGCCAGGGGCCTCGAGGGCTCGAATACAAGTGCTCGATCATAGATGAGTCTGCGGAAGCAACAATATCTTAAATGCGGACATAAGTTAAACAAGTTTGCCTTAAGAAGGCTAGCACAAACCGGGATCTGAGATCGAAAGAGGCGCAGGCCTCCTGCACGATCCTCCTAAACTACTCCCGGTCGTAAATCGTCGGCAGCCTTGCGTAGTAGTAGGCACCTCCAGTGTAGTAGTAAATAAATCGACGGTGGCGTCGCTCTGGACTCCAAAGATCTGGTTGCGACAACGAGAAAAGAAAGGAAAGGGGGAAAAGGGGAGAAAGCAACCGTGAGTACTCATCCAAAGTACTACTTAAGCAAGGAGCTACACTACATATGCATGGGTATATGTGTAAAGGGCCATATCGGTGGGTGAATGCAGAATGCCGAATAAGAGGGGGATAGCTAATCTTGTCGAAGACTACGCTTCTGGCAGCCTCCGTCTTGCAGCATGTAGAAGAGAGTAGTTTGAAGTCCTCCAAGTAGCATCGCCAAGTAGCATCTTCAAGTAGCATCTCCAAGTAGCATCTCCAAGTAGCATCTCCAGTAGCATCGCATAGCATAATCCTACCCGGCGATCCTCCCCTCGTCGCCCTGTGGAAAAGCGATCACCGGGTGGTCTGTGGAACTTGGAAGGGTGTGTTTTATTAAGTATCCGGTTCTAGTTGTCATAAGGTCAAGGTACAACTCCGGGTCGTCCTTTTACCGAGGGACACGGCTATTCGAATAGATTAACTTCCCTGCAGGGGTGCACCACATAACCCAACACGCTCGATCCCATTTGGCCGGACACACTTTTCTGGGTCATGCTTGGCCTCATAAGATCAACACGTCGCAGCCCCACCTAGGCACAATAGAGAGGTCAGCACGCCGGTCTAACTCCTATGGCGCAGGGGTCTGGGCCCATCGCCCTTTGCACACCTGCACATTGCGAACGCGGCCGGAAGCAGAACTAGCCCCCTTAATACAAGTGCAGGCTTGCGTTCCAATCCGGCGCGCGCCACTCAGTCGCTGACGTCAAGAAGGCTTCGGCTGATACCACGACGTCGGGATACCCATAACTACTCCCGCGTAGATGGTTAGTTGGTATAGACCAAATGGCCAGACTCAAATCAAATAACAAGATCTCGTTAAGCGTGTTATTATGAAGCAAACGCGGACGCCGACCAGGGCCAGGCCAACCTCTCGCCTAGGTGGTCTCAACCTGCCCTGTCGCTCCGCCACAAAGATCCACACAGAGGGCCGTCGGGACAAAGGTCCTTTCATCCCCCAATCCGTGAATCACTCGCGGGTACTCTTTGAGCGGACCCGACTTTAGTCACCATCTGTAGTATGTATGTATGTATAGTATATACCCGTGATCACCTCCCAAGTGATCACGGCCCGATAGTATAGCAAGGCAGACTGACAAGAATGTAGGGCCAATGATGATAAACTAGCATCCTATACTAAGCATTTAGGATTGCAGGTAAGGTATCAATAGATGTAGCAACAATGTCAGGCTATACATCAGAATAGGAGTAACCGAAAAGTAACATGCTACACTACTCTAATGCAAGCAGTATAGAGAAGAATAGGCGATATCTGGTGATCAAGAGGGGGCTTGCCTGGTTGCTCTGGCAAGAGAGAGGGGTCGTCAACACCGTAGTCGAATCGGGCAAGACAACGGCGTCGGTCTCGTAGTCTACCGAGAGAGAAAAGGGAAGAAACAATGAATACCATGCAAACAGATGCATATTGATGCATGACATGACAAATAACGATGCTAGGTGTGCCCAATCGCGGTAGTAGGTGATACCGAAGGGAAAACATCAGGAAAGTATTCGGTGTTTAGCGTTCGGACGGTGAACCGGAGGAAAGTTGCGTGTTAAGCTATGCTAGGGATGCGTGGCGGACGAACGGGCTGCGTATCCGGATTCGTCTCGTCGATCTGAGCAACTTTCATGTAGAAAGTATTTTCATCCGAGTTACGGATTAAAAGATATGATTTTCTAAAGATTTAAATCATTTTCTGATTTTAATTAGTTATTTAATTCCAACATTATCCAAAACAGGTATGTGATGACGTAGGCATGACATCGAGTGATGTCGGCAGGTCAATTGGTCGGTTGACCGATCAAACCCGAACAGGTGGGTCGGCGGGACCCACATGTCATGTCAAGGGCCTTATATGAGTTTTAAAACTAACTAAAATGGGTTACTTAGTGGGTGGGCCCACAGTAGTCGATGGCTAATTAGGTTTTAGTTAATAAACTAAATTAATTAGCAGTTTATATATTTGTTTTATTTGTTTTATGGCATGGGGCCCGCGTGTCGATGGCGATGCTGCCACGTCGGCGAAGTTGACTTGGTCAGCGTGGCGATTAGGGCCCCGGCCTGACGGCGACCGAGGAAGGGCCCGCCTAGCCACGTCGGCGGGCGGTGCGGGCGACTCCGCGACCAACAGAGGCGGCCCTCGTCGGACTTGGCGGAATCGCGCTTCGAGGAACCGTCGGGGCGCGGCGAGCTCTCTGGAATAGCTTCTTGGCGCGCGTCCGATGGAAGCGAAACACGGCGGCGTGGGTGGCCGGAATGGTCGCCGGCGACGAGCGCAGCGGGCTGCAGTTCGGGCGCGAACGGGGATCGTGCTTCGGGATGTTTGAACGAGGCCGGTTTGGGACCGAACCGAAGAGCGCATCGAGGCGCGTTGAATGGTGGAGGAGGCTTGGCCGGAAGCAGCCGGAGACAGCGGTGGCGAGCGACGGAGCGGACGCTGGAGTTTCGGGCGTCCGTGGATCCAACTATAGGGGGCACGGGAAGGCGTGTGCATGTGTGCATTGGGTTCCTGGAAGCACCAGGAACACGATGCCGTCTTGCGAAACACGCCTAAGACCATAGCCCGCAGCGGCGGCGATCGCGACAATGTGCTCACGACAACGGCGACGGGGCAGCTACGGTGCGCGAGGGGCTAACGAAGATGGCCGGGAGATGGGGAGCTCACCGGGCGGCACGCAAGATGGCCCTTGGGTGGCTTAGTAGCTGCAGAGGGCATCGCTGGAGTTGGTGAAGAACGCGGCCGGCGGAGATGAGGGCGAAGGGGATCCGGTGATTCGGGGCTCCCCCGCTCCAGCTGAGGCCTCCGGTGGATGAGGAAGACGATGGAGGCGTCGACGGACTCGCAGGCGCGGCGAGGCGATGGCTGTGGCCGCGCGATTCACGGCGGCGGGTCCCATGGCAGCGCTCGGACGTGGTGCAGAGCAAGGGGGAGAGCGAGGTGGATCTGGAGGGGAGAGGGAGTGGCGCAGGAGCCGAGGCGAGAGTGGGGCGAGTGGGGAGGGGATACCGAGGGGGCGCGGCGTGGCGACCTTATCGCCTCGTCTCGTCATGCGTGGGGTTCGGTGGGGCATACTGTTCCGACCCGGTCGGGGAACAGGGAAGGGGCCTTGATCTTGAGGCTGGGCAGTGGGCAGCCAGTGGCTAACAGCCGGGGGTTAGGCGGTGGCCGTCTGGGTGGGTTGGGCTGTGCGGTCCAGGGCTTCCCCCTTTTTTTTTTTGTAATTTCTTTCTTTTATTTATTTTCCCTTCCTGTTTTATTTAGTTTATGGCATCTAGGCATTTTATAAAAAAGTGTTTGCTTCACCATAATTACCAGTGCAATATTTGGCAACCCCCGAACATTTTCGTTTTGACTTTTGAAAACTTAGGGTGTTCGTCACTAATTCATATTTTGAATTTGCAATGATTTTGAGCTACCACTTAATTAGCAACAGTAACATACATGGCATCATCAGGAGAGTTTTACTGTAGCCTAATTATCCGGGCGTTACAAAACCCTTCTGTCCTCTGTTGTTTGGCGGCCGGGTCTCCTCCTCGTCATCGTTGTGCAGCCCCTTGTCATTGTTTTTGGCAGTTAACTTGCCTGCCTGCTTGAACACCCAACAATCCCTGTTGGTGTGATTGGCTGGCTTTTTGGGGGTGCCGTGTATCTGGCACGAGCAATCGGGTATTCGGTCCAAATTGGACGGGCCCGGAGTAGTTCTTTTGAATGGCTTTTTCCGCTGACCGGGTTTAGAGCCTCTGAATCCGGCATTGACTGACGTATCTTCAGCATTATCGCCGTTAATGTGGCGCTTGTGCTTGTTGCGACGCGACCTTCCACTGCTGTCCTTGGTATCCGAACTACCAGGGTTTTTGGTCAGGTTGTTACTGCGAGCTAGCCAGCTGTCTTCTCCCGCGCAGAAGCGGGTCATGAGTGATGTGAGGGCTGCCATGGATTTCGGCTTTTCCAGTCCTAGGTGCCGGGCAAGCCACTGGTCGCGGATGTTATGTTTGAAGGCTGCAAGGGCCTCTGCATCCGGATAGTCGATGATTTGATTTTTCTTGGTTAAGAACCGTGTCCAGAATTGCCTGGCCGATTCATCTGGCTGCTGAATTATGTGGCTTAGGTCATCGGCGTCTGGTGGTTGCACATATGTGCCCTGGAAGTTATCAAGGGATGCGGCTTCCAGGTCTTCCCAACAACCAATTGATTCTGCTGGCAAGCTGTTGAGCCAATGCCGAGCTGGTCCTTTAAGCTTGAGTGGGAGGTATTTGATGGCGTGTAGATCATCACCGCGGGCCATGTGGATGTGAAGGAGATAGTCCTCGATCCAAACCACAAGATCTATTGTGCCGTCGTATGATTCAATGTTTACGGGTTTGAAACCCTCGGGGATTTGATGATCCATTACTTCATCTGTGAAGCATAGTGGGTGTGCGGCGCCTCTGTATTGGGCTATATCACGACGCAGCTCGAACGAGCTTTGTCTACTGTGTTCGGCCCGGCCGGAATTGCTGTATCCGGCATGATGGTTATCATCATGTATCGTGGGGCGCCCATGCGATCTATAGATCGATCTTGTTTGCCTTGCCTTGTCCTCGAGTATATCCCGCAGGTCTGGCGCATTTTCCCATGCCTTGGTATTTTTTGAGCGGCGCCGGGGTGCGGCTTTAGTGGAGGGCCTAGAGGCCTCTCTGTCGCGGCCACGTCATGCGCTGGTGATGTAGGTTTGGGTGCTTCCTCCTCTAATTGGGGTAGCAGCCTGCGTTTTGGGTAGCTTTTGGAGGGGCGATCGAGTTTATACTCTTCGGCCGCTAGGACTTCGGTCCATCTGTCGGCTAGCAAGTCTTGGTCAGCTCTAAGCTATTGCTACTTTTTCTTGAGGCTTCTTGCTGTGGCCATAAGCCTGCGTTTGAAATGCTCTTGTTCGACGGGATCCTCAGGCACGACAAATTCGTCGTCGTCGAGGCTTGCCTCGTCTTCGGAGGGAGGCATATAATTATCGTCCTCTACCTCTCTATCTGCCGCTCTCTCATGAGGGCTGGCTTTTCCATCCTCTGTCTTTGAATCCTCTTTGGAGGGTTGTCTTCGGCACTGTCCGGGGTGCTATTGTCTCCGGTGCCGGAATCTCCATTTTTGCTGTGGCGGGATTTAGAGCGGCGCCGCTGACGCCGGCACTTAGGCTGTTTCTTGGAGGGATCAACCTCCGTTGTTCCATCGCCATTCCCATCCTTCGGGATGTCCACCATTTTATATGTCGTATGACGAGGTGGCCTTCCAGTGCCCTGTAGGCGTTGGTTCTTGATCATCTCATGCATCGTCGTCCATACCGTCGATGTCTTCGGAGTCGAAGTCGAGCATGTCGGTTAGATCATCGACAGTGGCTACGAAGTGGGTGGTGGGTGGGCGTTGAATTTCTTCGTCGTCCGCATCCCAACCTTCCTGACCATAATCCAGCCAGGGCTCTCCTGATAAAGAGAGAGACTTTAGTGAATTCAGGATGTCGCCAAAGGGCGAGTGCTAAAAGATGTCCGCAGTGGTGAACTCCGTGATCGGCGCTTAATCGGATTCGATTGGCAGGGGCGCGGAAGGTTCGGAGTCCGGAGAGGAGTCCGGCACCTTGGAGTCATGAGCTTCACAAAGGACAGGGTTGGTATTCGGCTATATCGCCGTAGAGGTAGCAGCCCCCGAGGTGGTGTCCAGCCACCCGTCCTCGATCAGCCTTGATCGGCTCCGAGCTAAGGGTCGGGCGGACACTTATCTGACCTCGAGGCCTTTGTCCAGCTGCGAGCTAGATCAGGCCCATCGAGAGCGGTCTTGGCTTGGCTTGGCGTGGCTCGAACCCGTCGAAGATCAAGTCTCCGCGGATGTCAGCCGTATAGTTCAAACTTCCAAATCTAACCTGATGGCCAGGGGCATAGCTTTCGATCTGCTCCAGATGGCAAGCGAGTTGGCCCGTAGTGCAAAGCCGCCAAATACGAAGATTGTCCGGGAGAAAGGTCTCTCCCTGGACCGCATCGTTGTTGATGATCGAAGGAGCCATCAGGCCTAAAGGTGACAACACAGAGGAACTCTCAATGAAAGCACCAATGTCGGTGTCACAACCGGCGGATCTCGGGTAGGGTGTCCCGAACTGTGCGTCTAGGCGGATGGTAACAGGAGACAAGGGACACGATGTTTTTATCTAGGTTCGGGCCCTCTCGGTGGAGGTAAAACCCTACTCCTGCTTGATTAATATTGATGATATGGGTAGTACAAGAGTAGATCTACCACGAGATCAGAGAGGCTAAACCCTAGAGGCTAGCCAATTGTATGATTGTTGTTCGTCCTACGGACTAAAAGCCTCTGGCTTATATAGACACCAGAGAGGGCTATTGTTACACAGAGTCGGTTACAATGGTAGGAGATCTACATATCCGTATTGCCAAGCTTGCCTTCCACGCCAACGGAAGTCCCATCCGGACACGGGACGGAGTCTTCAATCTTGAATCTTCATAGTCTAGGAGTCCGGCCAAAGATGATAGTTCGGCTATCCGGACACCCCCTAGTCCAGGACTCCCTCAGTGGGGCCATTATTAATGATATAGTATTTATACTAAAGGGACTAACGGATGCCTTAATTACTCCGGTTTTTTTAGACAAACCTTGGTGGGGCTATTATTGACTTGGACGTGGGGTTTGGGGGCCAAAGGCCTACTATTATACTCGCACGACCGACCTAACATGCTCTACCCTAGCAACCGCTGTATCATATGGTTTCGCATCGTTCCAGATCTTAGCGCCGCCACGCAATTCTTCTCCAGCCCTCCTTCCGGCGTGCACCGCGAGAAGGGACAACAGTCCTCCGAATCCCGCCTTTCGTGATCCTATATGGGAGATGGGCAATCAGGTTTTTGGGGAGCACACTTGAAAGTGCAACTAATCCCCGGGTGGTTTTGGTAATTAATAACAACATATATATCATTGAACTAATAGTTACTTGAGAATCATTTCAGAAAGTTCAGTGATATGGGTATGGCAAGGACTCAAGAAGTGGACCCCTCAAAATGCTAAGGCAAGCATTGGCAAAAGCTCAAGACTCCATTTTTGGTTTAGTGATCCAAGATCACATTGAGTCCATAGGAAAGCCAATACTATTAAAAGGGGATGAGGTTATATTGATGATCTGGTTGCTCAAAGTGCTTAGTGATACATCTCCTAAACTATCAAGCAACTCTCACCGCAATATACACTCATAAGTAATCTCGGTCCCACCGATTTTCCAAACCAGTCACACCGAGATGAACCACCTCAGCCACAAAGCCAAACCCTAGAAATTTCGGATTTTCCGATTCGAACTCGGTCTCACGAAACTTGAGTTGCCAAGCTTCAGAAACATACGTCATCAAATCGGTGTCACCGAGATGATGAAGTCGGTCCCATCGAGATTGGCAAGCTCTTGTCTTTAGACGAATCGGACTAACCGAGATTGTATTTTCGGTCCCACGAAAATCCCAACGTTCACATGATTTGAACTTTCGGTCTCACCGAGTTGTCAACTTCGGTCCCATCGAGATTGGTCAAATGTGTGTAACGGTTGGATTTTGTGTGGAGGCTATAAATACCCCTCCACCCCCTCTTCACTCGTGGAGAGAGCCATCAGAAAGAACTAACACTTCTACCTTACATTTGTGAGAAGAAAACTACCTACCCTTGTGTTGAGATCAAGTTGCTCCACTCCCACCATATGAAGCTTGATCTCTAGCCTTCCCAAGTTGCTTTCCACTCAATCCTTTCTTCCACCACAGCCAAATCAGTGAGGAGAGTTGAGTGTTGGGGAGATTATCATTTGAAGCACAAGAGCAAGGAGTTCATCATCACCAACACCATCTATTACCTTTTGGAGGGTGGTGCCTCCTAGATTGGTTAGGTGTCGCTTGGGAGCCTCCGTCGAGATGTGGAGTTGAACCAAGAAGTTTGTAAGGGCAAGGAGGTCGCCTACTTCGTGAAGATCCACCCCGAGTAAGGCTAGCCCTCCGTGGGCGTAGGCCATGATGGCATAGACAAGGTTGCTTCTTCGTGGACCCTTCGTGGGTGGAGCCCTCCGTGGACTCTCGCAGCCGTTACCCTCCGTGGGTTGAAGTCTCCATCAACGTGGATTGACGATAGCACCACCTATCGGAACCACGAGAAAAAATCTCCGTGTCTCCAAATTGCGTTTGATCTTCTCCACTTCTCTTTACTACATGTGCAATTTACTTTCCGCTGCCTATACTCTAGAATTGCATGTGTAGGGTGATACTTGACTTGATCATAATCGTGAATCTGCCAAAAACTTGTCTTTATCAAAAGGCTGAATTTTTTATATTGTCAAGTAGTCTAATCACCCCCCCCTCTAGACATACTTTCGATCCTACAAGTGGTATCAGAGCTTTGGTCTCCATTGTATTGGTTTCCATTGCATTGGACTCCATAAGCTTGGTTTCACAACCTAGGAGAGTATGGCGTCTAGTGAGGGTAATTTTAAGAGAGGTCCTTACTTTGATGGTACAAACTTTGCTAGTTGGAAGCATAAAATGAAAATGCATATTCTTGGCCATAACCCAGCCGCATGGGGCATTATTTGTGTTGGTATGCAAGGTGAATTCTTCAAGGAAGGAAAAGTTCCGGATCGTGAAGCTTCTAGCGGATGAATTGCGGATGTTGCAAAACAATGCTCAAGCTTGTGACATTCTCTTCAATGCCTTGTGTCGAGGAGTTCAACAAAATCAGCCGTCTTGAGAATGCAAAAGAGATTTGGGATACTTTGGTCGAAATGCACGAAGGTACCGAGTCCGTGAAGGAATCAAAGCTAGATGTTCTTCAAGGTCGACTTGACAAGTTCAAGATGAAGGAAGGTGAAGGAGTCGCTGAAATGTACTCTAGGCTTGCTCTCATCACAAATGAGATTGCCGGCTTAGGAAGCGAAGAAATGACCGACCGATTCATCATCAAGAAGATTCTCGAGCTTTGGATGGAAAGTATGACACCGTGTGCACTTTGATCCAAATGATGCCAAACTACAAGAATCTCAAGCCAACCGAAGTCATTGGAAGAATTGTTGCTCATGAGATGACACTTAAGGATAAGGAAGAGCTTCACAACAAGTCAAGTGGTGCTTACAAAGCTACAAGTGATGCTCCCACAACCTCAAGTGACAAGATAGTTTCCAATGAAGAGATAAGCCTAAGGGTGAAGAACTTCAACAAATTCTACAAGAGTAGAAGCAAAGAGAGAAGCTCAAAGTCTAGATCATATGATGAAAAGAGATCTTCTAGTCGTGATCGAAACTGCTACAATTGTGGAAGACCGGACACTACTCAAATGAGTGTTCGGCTCCCCAAGAGAAGAGAAGAATCTCCAAGAAGAAGAAGCTCAAGAGAAGAGTCACCTCGGAAGAGAGAAGGAGTAGAGATGATCGTTATGAGCGAAGACCCTCTCGGAGAAGCAAGGATTAGGAGAAGAAAGACAAGTCATCAAGGAGCTACACAAGAAGAAAACATCAAGCTCATGTAGGTGAATGGGTCTCGGCTCCGACTCAGACAATCAATCTGAAAGAAGCTATCACTCCAACTCCGACTACAGATCAAGATGAAGGTGTTGCGGTCTTGCTCTCGTATCCTCCAACTCCAACTCCTATGACTTATTTGATTCACCAAATGAGGGAATTGGAAGATGCTTCATGGCTAAAGGCCCCAAGGTATCACACCCTGAATTCATTGACTTTGATAGTGATGAGGATGACTTGCTTGGTGAAGATGAGCTCTTACATGATAAATCTAGTGAGCCTAGTAATGATGAACATGCTAGTAGTCTTTATAGTCGAGAAGAGTCGAATGACAATGCTATGAAGGAGATTGAGCATCTAACTAAAGAACTAAACACTCTTAAGTTAGCTCATGAAACAACTCAAGAAGATCATAGAGAGCTCCTAAGATCTCATGAGAAGCTACGCTTCGAGAAGCTCACTCTAGAGCAAGAACATGAGTTTCTAAAAGCTATCAATGATGATCTTCGAAAGAAGAGTTCTTCATATCTTTCCAAACGACTTCTCTTGTCTAATTTCTTGCCTCCCATTAAAACTAAGCATGACAAGCATAAGAAAAATTCTTCATCTAGTAATAACAATAACCATGCTAAATCTAATGTTGTTGCTTCTAGTAGTTCTCTTGATTCCACTAACAATGTTTCAAGCCAAGTTACACTTGAGCAAGAAAATAGTTTATTGAAAGGGATTATAGAAAGGTGTCTACAAGAGCCTTGCGGAAGCAAGAACTTTGAGAAATTGTTCGCAAAGCAAGGAAGGCACCGGAAGAATCAAGGAATTGGTTTTGAGCGAAAGTTCAACGCCGAAGGTGTTGAATGGGAAGAAGGTCAATATCCCACTCCACAGTTTATTCCTCAAAAGGAGAAGTACAATCCTACTTCTTCCAATGTGGAACAAGCTCAAGATGACCTTCCACCACAAGACCACAAGCTAAAAGGCAAGGACAAGCTTCAAGAGGAGATTGATGCATTTATTGAAGCACCTAAAGCCATGGTCAAGTGGGTTCCCAAGGAAACGTCAAGTTCTACTTCGTCAAGCTCAACTACAACCCCAAGGATTCCCATCAAGATGATGTGGATCCCGAAGAGGAAGAACTAGAGAGTTCTTGAGGGTGACTCCGCCAACATACTTCACTCACATTCATTTTGGCAAAAACTTGTGCAAACTTCCACATCTTGCACTAGTTCATGGAGTCACAAACCCTCTTGTTGGTAAGTCAAGGGACAAGGTAATCATTGCTTTCATGGACATCATCTATTGTGAACTTCAATCTATGTCCATGGATATCCTTGTTTGTTCCTTGTGGGACTAACCCATGTAGGTATTGAAAGTGCCGAATCAAAGGATTGCTCCCAACTCTTGATGATCTTCATCAACATTGAGCATCCACATCTTCAACATCTACATGAAGTCTTCTCGACAACCCAAGGTTAGTTTGACCCTTTAAAGGGGTTCTCACATCTAGGGGAGCTTTGCTCTAAAGAATTGAGCTAAAGCATCTTCATATGATGTGAACACATCAATGCTTTATGTAAAAGTGGTAACCCCACTTGTGCTTAAGCGATGAGTATGACCTATGATCAAATGTTCTCATTTGACTCCTAAGTCAATATACTCATATAAAGATGACCTAGTCATCGACAAATTGTGTGATAGTAGCTAGAGTTTTGTTTGTGCATGTTTGACACATATTTCATTTGCTATCTTATTGTGTGAGCATGTTGGATGCATGATCTTATCCATTCGAGGACATCCATTTGTTGCTTAGGTCGTTTTGATCTTTCTGACCAAATGGATGGACAAGAATGCCTAAGTACCTCCCCTAGCTATCTATGCTTTCTTGTCTCAAATTCTATTCATGCTTACATCACAAACTTTGAACAAGTCAATTTCGGACCCTCAGAGTGAGGAGCACTTTCAGAGCCACCGATCCGTCAAGGGCTAACTTCCAAAACCTTCTAAGTGATTTCGGTCAGACCAACCCACTCAAACTCGGTCAAACCGAAAGCATTTGGATTGATCTAGGTTTTCACCTCAGTGAAACCGAGTTGTAATTTTCGGCGTGACCGAGGTGCATAATCGTCTGCGTTATCCATCTCGGTGCCACCGAAGTTTTACAACTCGGTCCCACCGACAACAAAGGGGTATATATACTCAGGGTCGCGTTGATTTCTACTTCAAACGCCTCGCCCACACCCCTTCTTTGCCGTCGCCGTGGTCTCCGGATCGTCTCCGTCGTCGCTGGCCCTCGCCGCAGTGTCCGTCGCCGTCAGCGGACATCTTCTCCGCGCCATTGCCGCCGTGAAAACTCCACCAAGTTAGGGTGAGTTTGATCCCACTCGTGCTCCCATCTCCGATTCAATGCACGTTTGGTTTGCCTATAATCTTGCCACGATTGCAATCTTCACGAACACAAGATTAGTTCCTTGAGCGAGATTCGAGTAAAATTTTTAGGGTTAGGTTTCCGCGAACACATCTCGGTGAGACCGATTTTACATTCTCGGTATGACCGATTTGGCCTCTGGCCATTACCTTTACCTTCGGTCCAACCGAGTTGTGCAAATCGGTGCGACGAAATGAGGATTTAGTGAAACCCTAGTGTTTTCGGCAGGATCGAAACCCACTTCGTCCAACCGAAAGTGGTGTGAATGCTTCTGTTTGAACACTTGGATTCACGAATTTTAAACTCGGTCGACGAAATGTCTTCTGTGAAAACCTAATACTAGAATTTGAACTCATTTTGTTTGCAAAAACTTCGCGATTTGTGATAACTCTTCTACTCTGCCTACACCTTATCTATTCACAGGTTGTCGGCCATGTCGGATGCCGGTGACAGCGAGAACAGGTCGAGTCACCTATTGCTGATATTCGAGGCGGGCACTAGTCCCGATCCCAAAGAGCTCATCAGATGATGGTGAGAGGAGCACTCCAAGTGGTTTGCCTCCTGCAGCCACCAGGGCCAGAAAGAAGAGGAACTCAGATGAAGAAGATTCTGATTTTGTTGTTGAGGAAGAGGTCTCCTCAAAGCCCAAGAGAAAAGTTGTTGCCAAAGAGCCTCAAGGGCAGCAAACCAAGAAAGGCACCAGAAAAGTGAAGCAGTCCACTGTTGCCAAGAAGCTGAGTTTGGAAGAGGAAACTTCAAGCAAGGTGAAGAAAACTTCCAAGAGGAAGAGGATTGTGCATGATGATGCAGCAGAGGAAGATGATGATGAGGAAGCACCCCAGCCTCCTCCTCAGAAGTCTAAGTTCATGGGTGATGCCATCGTGGCTGGAGCCACTTCAAGCCCAAGCAATCTGCTCGATCAAGGCAGCTCCAAAAAAGCTTCTTTGCCAAGCCCAAGAAGACATCAGAACATTTCAGCATCGAGAAGAAGAAAGATGATGTGCCACCAGTGTGTCGGATGATGAAGCACCAGTCTTCTTGAAACTTCGACGAAACTGCCACTACACAATGATGCTCATCCTCAAGCCGAGAACATGAAGGAAAGGAAAGATAGAGGTCTCGGGCTATGGAGACAAGCTGATCCATATCTTTGTGAGGAGAAGAACTGCTGTTGATCCAAAATTCCACACCGAGAGCAGCAGGACTTCTATGAGATCTGTCTTGATGGACAAGAAGCCCATAGTTGCAGACACTCGATATGTTGACTGGGCATACATTGACAGTGAAGAGCACAGAGACTTCTTTCCACATGTGCATGAGAGCTTCCCTGCATGTGGTGTTGCAGACTTTGTGGGTCAGAAGTTGACCAGTTGGAATGATGAAATGATTATGCAATTCTATGCCACAGCTCATTTCTATCCAGATGGAAAGATCACATGGATGACTGAAGGCCAAAGATTTTCTTCAACTGTTGCAGAATGGGCAGAACTGCTGAATGCTCCAGTGCCAAGAGAGGATGATGTTGATGTGTATGGAATTCCCAAGAAGAACCATGAATCCATGAAGAATATGTACAAAGAGGTTCCAGCTAAGGATTTAGGAATCTGGAAGCTCGGCTCAGTGTATTATCTCCAGGCAGGTCTACCTACAACGAACACTATTCTGAGGCATACCTTGATGCCCAAGTCTGGAGATCATCGCATGATCAGAGGATACTCTATCAACATGCTGCATATACTTGATGAGAGAGCACCTTTCAAGGTGATGGACTTGATAGTTGAGACCATCAAGAGGACTGCAGCTGACCAGAAGAGGTCATGTGGATTTGCCCCGCATATTCAGATGCTTATCAATGCCAAGTTTGGCACGGGCACATACTTGTTGGATAGACCACACTTGCCACTGCAGCCTGAGCATGAGGACAATGTTGTTGTGATGGATGAGGAGGATCCAACGTCAGTTGAAGGTCAAGCAAAGATTGAAGCTGCCAAGAAAGCCAAAGCTGAGAAGGAAGCAGCAGCAGCAGCAGCTAAACCCAAGAGTGTTGGAGAGCAGCTCCTTGAAGCTACCCAAAGGATTGAGCAACGCTGGCTAGCATTATGCAGTCTCGGAGAGTCTTGAGAGGATTGTTGAAGACAAGATCCATGCTCTGGATGTGAAGTCGATCAAGTGCAAGTAATCACAACAAGCTTGAGGCGGATATTGAGGAAGCGAAGAGGAGAAGGAAGAGCTCATGCGTGAGATGCAGGATGACTTAGTCGGATGATTATCAACAGATCTGCTCCGGTTCCCACAAGACCCGATCATTGCTATTCGATGGCATGACACGGGACTACAGCTTGGCACCTCCCACAGCTCCATCGGTTGCTCCAGCTCCAGCTCCGGCTCGGTGACCACTCCTCCAGCTCCACAGACATCAATGAAGTCTTCGCCGATGCTGCCATCTCAACTCCAACATCAACCTGAGACAGAGCCGCCAGTGAGTCCCGGTGGCGCTTAGCTCTATGCCTTTTCGAACTTTTTGGTAACTTGTTGCCAAAGGGAGAAATGTATAGATCATAGGACTTCGAGAGAGAGAGTCTTTGTCGCTTTTGCTCCTTCGTTCATTTGCGGTTTCTTTGCGATACTTTTGATTTTGAGACATTCCGTGTGTTTGATACTCGTTTCATTCTACCTTAATGAGTGCTTGGTCGTACTATGCCTTAATGTGTGCTTAATGCTTATCATATGCTATTCATATCTTGTATGACCATTTACTCATGTCTTGGTGATTGGGTGCATCTTTGTTCATTCTTATCATTTTGTGCGCTCCACCAAGATGTATGTGACATGGAAGAGTGACCCATGATCCTAATCGATTGTGCATTTGCATTCAAGCGCAAATCTTAAATAATGCACAAATTTAGGGGAGCTCTTGCTTATCACATACTTCTCAAAGCGACGATATTATTCATTGATTATATCCTTTGTCGAGCTTTGATCTATATGTTGTCATCAATTACCAAAAGGGGAGATTGAAAGTGCAACTAATCCCGGGTGGTTTTGGTAATTAATAACAACATATATATCATTGAACTAATAGTTACTTGAGAATCATTTCGAAAGTTCAGTGATATGGGTATGGCAAGGACTGAAGAAGTGGACCCTCAAAATGCTAAGGCAAGCATTGGCAAAAGCTCAAGACTCCATTTTGGTTTAGTGATCCAAGATCACATTGAGTCCATAGGAAAGCCAATACTATTAAAAGGGGATGAGGTTATATTGATGATCTGGTTGCTCAAAGTGCTTAGTGATACATCTCCTAAACTATCAGCAACTCTCACTACAATATACACTCATAAGTAATCTCGGTCCCACCGATTTTCCAAACCCAGTCACACCGAGATGAACCACCTCAGCCACAAAGCCAAACCCTAGAAATTTCGGATTTTCCGATTCGAACTCGGTCTCACGAAACTTGAGTTGCCAAGCTTCAGAACCTACATCATCAAATCGGTGTCACCGAGATGATGAAGTCGGTCCCACCGAGATTGGCAAGCTCTTGTCTTTGGACGAATCGGACTAACCGAGATTGTATTTTCGGTCCCACCGAAAATCCCAACGTTCACATGATTTGAACTTTTGGTCTCACCGAGTTGTCAACTTCGGTCCCACGAGATTGGTCAAATGTGTGTAGCAGTTGGATTTTGTGTGGAGGCTATAAATACCCTCCACCCCTCTTCACTCGTGGAGAGAGCCATCGAAAGAACTACCACTCCTACCTTACATTTCGAGAAGAAAACTACCTACCCTTGTGTTGAGATCAAGTTGCTCCACTCCCACCATATGAAGCTTGATCTCTAGCCTTCCCAAGTTGCTTTCCACTCAATCCTTTCTTCCACCACAGCCAAATCGGTGAGGAGAGTTGAGTGTTGGGGAGATTATCATTTGAAGCACAAGAGCAAGGAGTTCATCATCACCAACACCATCTATTACCTTTTGGAGGTGGTGCCTCCTAGATTGGTTAGGTGTCGCTTGGGAGCCTCCGTCGAGATGTGGAGTTGAACCAAGAAGTTTGTAAGGGCAAGGAGATCGCCTACTTGTGAAGATCTACCCGAGTAAGGCTAGCCCTCCGTGGGCGTAGGCCATGATGGCATAGACAAGGTTGCTTCTTCGTGGACCCTTCGTGGGTGGAGCCCTCCGTGGACTCTCGCAGCCATTACCCTCCGTGGGTTGAAGTCTCCATCAACGTGGATTGACGATAGCACCACCTATCGGAACCACGAGAAAAAATCTCCGTGTCTCCAAATTGCGTTTGATCTTCTCCACTTCTCTTTACTACATGTGCAATTTACTTTCCGCTGCCTATACTCTAGAGTTGCATGTGTAGGGTGATACTTGACTTGATCATAATCGTGAATCTGCCAAAAACTTGTCTTTATCAAAAGGCTGAATTTTTATATTGTCAAGTAGTCTAATCACCCCCCCTCTAGACATACTTTCGATCCTACAACACTCATGTGACTGCTGCCAGCGACGACTTCCTCAACGACAGCCTTCTTCCCCGACCTCAGTAACCTCTTCATCAACGACATGAGTGACAAAATCAACCACGGCGGTTCTTCTCCCGCTGTACAGTATGTGATTTTGTCCTCCTGGTTTAGTATGCATCATTACTTTGATGTTTGCAATTGTCGTCATGATCTATTTACTGCTGATTCAGATTAAATCTCATACTAAATTGCTCATATATTCAACAACCCAATCCAAAAACCTGATTATAGGCAATTTACTCCGAGTGGTTTTGCTGCGCTTTTGAAGCCGCCTACTTTTAAGGGGGTGCAATATAAAAGGTGGCGCACGAGAGCAGTATATTGGTTTCAGATCATGTACTTCTATGACACCACTAAGGGTAAGCCTGAGGGCGATCTTAATCCTACACAGCAGGAAGCTTTTCAGAACATGGATACCCTCTTCAAAGCCCCCCTGCTGAGTGTTCTTGATGATTCCATTGTAGATTCATATATGTCGTTTGACAGCGGCAAAGACATGTGGGCTGCGCTCGAGGCCACGTTTGGGCCCTCAGCCACTGGCGACGAGTTGTACATCATGGAGCAATTCTGTGACTACAAGATGACTGATGAGTGCTCTGTTGTTCAGCAAACTCATGAGATACAGTCACTCTCTAAGGAACTTGAGTACTTTAAGTGTGTGTTGCCAGACAAATTTGTTGCTGGGACCATCATTGCCAAGCTTCCACCTTCGTGGAATGATTTTGCTACTTCTCTGAAAAACAAGAGACATGAGTTTTCTGTTTTGGATCTCATTAGCACTCTTGATTTTGAGGAGAAGGCGAGAGCAAAAGACACACATGCTTGGGTCGCTGAGGGAGCTTCTAGAGCCCACATGGTACACGAGAAGAACTTCCAGCCCAACTAGCCCCAAAACAACAAGAACAAATCTCAGGGGAAAGGCAAGTTTGATGCAAAGGACAAGCCGTCAATTTCTACCAACTTCGAGAAGAATTCTCATAACGGGAGGGATACAAACCAGAATTTTGGTAGCACCGCACAAAATTTATATGGCTGCATCTACCTGCTGTCAGCTAACCTCATGGTGCTCCAGGTATTCCTACATTCGTAACTAGGTAAAATGACCACCGCAAGATGAAATTAGCTTATTAAATGCGTTGGCTTGTCAATGCAAAGTCTTGAACGATCCTGTCATGTGTGGAGGAGCAAACAAGCAGTGCAGCCGAAGGTGAAAGTCAACCAAGGACTTATGAAATTATATATAATGTTCCTCAGGCAGGTCAGTATCCCCTTCGTCCAGATGATCATGTTTTGTCATCCCGAGCTATTGATATGTGCTACTGTTTTGCAACACCATTTAAGTATAGCTACTGTTTTTCTATCTTTTCACATTCAGGACAATGAATATGATTTCAGGGAAACTGCACAATATGGACTCATGTTGAGTCATCTCTATTGCCTCATGTGTTTGCTGCAAATGTGTCAGCATCAATTGCAAGATGAGGCAGCTAGCTAGCCATGGAGTTGCCAACATGCTCAAAGTGCTCGCAACATTGAGAAGAAACAAGCAGGCCCAAGAAATATATGTGTGCACAGGGTGGCCCTTTGCTCAGAGAAGCATTGACCGATTTTCTTTATTTCCACACATTCTCATAGCTTTGTATTATTTATAGTATGGTGAATCATTGAGATGCATAGACATGCTGAACTTTTGTTCTTCTGAATGTTAGTATGCATACCGTATCTTCTGAAGCTTAGTTTAATGTGAGTGTCCACATCCAGTACCGCATCCGCTAATTTGGTGGATGCACACAGAGAAAATAAATCTCCTTAATTTACTCCATAACCACCCTATTAAATAGGCCTAGTAACAAATCAGGCGCATGCGGTGGCTGGCGGGCACATGCATCCTGCATGCATGGCCATCGGCCAAGTCCATCGCCACTCAATGCAAAGAACGCAAAAGAAGAGTGCAGTTCTTGGGAAAAAGCGAGTAGTTCGTGCAGCGGGCCTTATAAACACGAACAGCTCGCTCTTCCTCTTTCGTCTCCCCCCCCCAATTCCCCATGCTCCACAATCTTCCTCACTTGTCCAAAAATCCCCCGCTCACCTTCTTCCTCACTCGTACAGAAAACGCCTTCTCCTCTTCTTCCACTCCTACAGAAATCCCCAGCCCTCCTTCTTCCCCACTCGTACTGCCACTAGGCTCGTCTCTGGCTACTCTCCTCAAACCCGTGAGCTCGACACGACGCCCACAAGGAAAATGGATTCGGCTGGCCCCAGCGCCAAGAAGATGAGGCACCCGCCAGCAGCGATGCCGGTTGTAGATCCCGCACTGAGTAGCACGGGGAGAAGTGGCGAGCCCCCCACCCAGATCTGAGGAACCAGTAGAATCTCCGGTGGACCGCATCAGCGATCTCCCGGATGTCATCCTTGAGGAGATCATCTTGCTTCTCCCCACCAAGGATTGCTGCCGCACGTAAGTCCTCTCAACTCGGTGGCGCCCTCTATGGCGCACCGCGCCCCTCAATCTCGACTGTCGTCAGATATCTGTCCTTCCTGAATTTGATCTCCTCGGAGCCATCGTCTCTTCTCACCAGCATGGCCCCGTTCAATGCCTCTGCATCCCGACACGATACCTGATGTCCATACCCGGCAAGGTGGACGCTTGGCTGACATCCCCTGAATTCGGAAAACTCCAGCAGTTTGAGTTGTACTATTACCACAAAAGTTTCATACCATGAACACACCAAGAATTCGTGCCAACACCACCGTTGTCCATCTCATGGTTTTCCTCCTCTCTCCACACCGCCACCTTCGCCCAGTGCCATCTACCAGACGATCTGGTACAAATGCTTCGACTCCCACTACTAAAAATAGTTTTGGTTGTGGTGGCTTATCTGTCGGAGGCCTCACTGCACAACATCATCCACTCCAGTTGCCCTACCCTGGAGCGCTTGCTGATTGTTTTGGGAATAGAAATCCGTATCAGTTATCTCCAAATAAAGTTGCCTCACCTTAAAAGCATTGGAATTTGTTTTGAAGGATAGAAACTCATCATCGAAAATGCCCCTTCACTTGAAAGGTTGCTCCTTGATAATTGTTATACACCTTCACAAATAACTGTCGTCTCTGCACCCAAACTGGAGACCTTGGGTGTAATTTGTGACCTGTTTAATAATCACAAGGAGTTGGTGCTTGGCTCCTCACTTTTTCAGGTATAGTATATTATCATCTACATATTTGTAATCATATGCTGCATTTTTCATTTGTGCGCATAAGTTTTATATCATCTTGGGGTACACTTTGGGTACTAATATTGTGTTATATGCTCAATGAAGAGTTCGTCCATTGATAGCCTATCAATGCTACTGGGTTCTGTCAAGATCATATATATCAGAATGTATAGTTTTGATCTATACATAATTATTGGCTTGGTGCTATGCTTTCGATCTCTGGAGAATTTATACATAGAGGTGATGATTTCATGCACATTGAAAGCCCGTATATATTATACTAGAATTAACTGTTCAGCTGTCGTTCTTTTGACATACTCTTTTTTCAGACCTTAACTATTTTCAGTCTTCATGTCTACTTAGGCAGAATCACATGGAGAAAAACATATAACCAATTGGTGGCGTAATAAGCACAAGGATTTTCTCAGTTCTCATGACATTCGTTTGAGGACAATAACGATGGAATGATATGCATCCAACCAGGCAAACAGAATCTTTGTCACATTCTTCTTGTTGAATGCAAGGTTACTATTTTCCATGAGGCTTAATTTTTACCGCAAGAGATTTCTCACGGACGGACATGTTGAACAGCCAAAAAAAAGAAGTTTCAGGTGGAAAAATGGTCTTCTAAACGTGCTCGACTTCTATTTACAACAAGTTGTAGTCATCCTGAAATATATATTTTTTGCACAGGATGTTGATTTTATGGATCAGATCGATCCATTTGTTTGTGACTGCAAAAAAGAGTGGTTGGGTTAGATGTTACTGTCATGTTCAATCTGGGTTTTGTCTAAAAATTTGATGAACAATTAATCCTTGGGCTTTTTTGTACCATTTGTATGCTTGAGTTGCATGTTGTTGCCCTCGTACTCCCTTCCACCTGCCACCACACTGCCGCATCTTCCACGGCTGCTATTCGTTCCCGTCCGAGGCCTCGCCGTCGTTCTCCGCCTTGGTTCGCTCGCTATGCCCGCCGCCGTCTGGTGTTGTCAACATGGTCAACAACCAAGAGGAATCAGGAGATGACTATACGTGGAGAGGCTGATAGTAGGGACCCATCAGGGTCATTGCATTTATAGCGGTGCCTCGTTATTACAAGCCAAAAAATACTTCCTCCTAATTGTTTGACAACTAGGTCCCACGCCATTGTCAATGTAGTCAATAAGCGAGAAAATTACACAACAAGCGGATAACACGGGGACCCGACAGCTCGCCCAATTGTTTTTAGTTTGAGGCGGAGCTCAATCTGCGTCTTTGTCTTGGGGCTGTGGCCCGTCTAGCCCACACTTACACTTTTATTAAGCACATGACAAGCCTAGTTAATACATTTTTTCTTTCTGAAATTGGCTAGCCCAGTTCTTTTTTTTGGAGAATACCAAAACCGAGGCCTACTTGCTTTTCTCATCCCTGCTAGGCTGCAAATCTTTCAAGACGAGGAGGGATGTAAGTAGTAAGAAATGGGCTTCCCCAGAAAATGGGCTATAAGTTGTAAGAAATGGGCTGTAAATTTTTAAACCAAAGCCAACCGGCAATTACATTAAAATATCATTTTTTTAGGATTTCTCTACTCTCTACTCTTATAAAAACCAAAGCCAACTAGCAATTACATTAAAGTATCATCTTTTCTCCCACAAGATAAACTACTCATACAAATGCATCTTCATGTTCCGTGCAACGAACGGGCATCTTGCTAGTTAAGATTCTAAATTTCATTCTTTTTTTTGCGGAGAATTGTTTTTTGAATTTTATTTTGATATAAATTTTTGAAAATTATTTTTAACGTGACTCGAAATTTCGTGATTAAAAGAGTCGGACCCCACCAAAATATGCAAAATTTTGTTGAATTTTTTAGCAGTGCCCAGAATATATGGTCTGTAATGCTAATAACAAGAATATGGGCTTCAGATATCCTTAAGAATTAGCAAATGGGCTGTAAATTATTGAATATAATGGATAATGGGTTGTATGCTATTTTCCACAGATTTGGAGGCTGACTTCTGGGCCTACTAGGTTGACAATGACGCTGTCCTAAATTTTTTTGACGCATACGCAAGGCTTTGTCAACTTAGTCAACACACAAGAGGGGCTATTGGATGTCCATCCAATGGCTGTTGTGCTTCTTCAATCTCTGAACTTCCTGCTCCAACTACCCAAACCAGCACCGGCGGGACTGCCTGCTCCCTCCTCTCGTGGCTGGCTGTGCTGCCGCCAGGCCATCCCTCTAACCACCCACACATCCTGTTATTTTCCGGCGATGTCAGCCTCACCCCATAGCCGACCAGTCAGCGCTCGTACTCCCCTCAGCATGGGCATCTACTGCGGTGGCTTCGCCGGCTCTGGGTGGTTCTCTTCCTAGGCCTCGCCCTCGTCCATCATGTTAGTGCTCTCGGCGCGGAGAGGTCAACATGGTCAACAAACAACAACCATCGGAAGAGGCTGACAGTAGGGGCCCACATAGGGAAATGCCTCCTTGTTACGCGCAAAATAATGATTCCTCCACCTGATAGCTGGGACCCATCAGAAGGGCCTCTGTATTTCGCAAAAAAAATCTCCCCCCCCCCGCTGTCAGCTCGGACCCACTGGAAGTGCCTCCTTATTACGCACAAAAAATGAATACTCTCCCTGCTAGCTGGGACTCACCTTGGTGGGAGGCTGACTTGTGGGCCTACTAAGTTGACGGGGATGGAGGGCTTTGTCAACTTAGTCAATATGAACGATTCTATCTCCAGTGACCGTACGATGTCCATCCAACGGCCGTAGTGCTTCTTCAACCTCTGGTCTTCATGCTCCAGTCGCCCAAAGCAGCGCTGGTCGTGCCGCATGCTCCTGCCTCCTGTGGCCGGCTGTGATGCCACGGAGGCCTCACCGCCCCCTACTACTCCCAACGCTGGCCAGGCCATCCCTCTACTCACCCACCCCCTGTTATTCTGCGGCGACAGCAGCCTCACACCGCAGGCAAACCGGTGAACCCTCGTACT
Organism: Aegilops speltoides; assembly: GCA_021437245.1. Classification (NCBI taxonomy): domain Eukaryota; kingdom Viridiplantae; phylum Streptophyta; class Magnoliopsida; order Poales; family Poaceae; genus Aegilops; species Aegilops speltoides. Next base: position 350,173,961 of record CM038147.1, read on the forward strand.
CCTGTTCGCGTGGGCATCCACTACTGCGTATTCCCCGGCTCCACGTCGTCCCCTTCCTAGGCCTCATCGTCATCCACCGCCATGGTGCTCTCGGCGTGGCATGGTCAATGTGGTCAACGACCGACTTCCATCGGAAGAGTATTGTACGTGGAGAGGCTGACAGCTGGGTCCATGGCAGCCGCAAGGAAGTGCCTCCTTATTATGCGCAAAATAATTATTCCTCCACCTGAGAGCGGGGACCCACCGGACGGGCCACCGTATTTTGCAAAAAAAAAATGATTCACCCCTGACTGCTGGGACCCACCAGCTACATCTTCGCACGCAAGGAAGTGCGCCCGGGCAACAAAAAACGATTCGCCCCCTTGACTGCTGGGACCCACCAGCTACATCTTCGCACGCAAAGAAGTGCCTGACAGTCGGGACCCACCTGGTCGAAGCGTATGTAGCATTGTCATTTTGGTCGCGAACGTGTACGTACATACTGGTGGATGTAGAGGCATGCACGTGTCGTAGTAGAGGCGCACACGTAGCATGTACATGTACGTACAACGGCCAGTGTGCAAGAAATAAAATACGGCCTAGTACGTACATACGGGCGGGGTCTCGAACGCCTACTCGCGCATATGTACGGCCAGGGCTCGTGTACATGGCTGGGTCGGAACGGAGAAACGTCGTCATCATCGTGTTCATGGGGAGCCAACCGGCTGGGTCGGAACGGAATGCGTTGTTGTGTTCATCCGAAGGGCTTGGACAGAACAGGCGATGGAAACGAGGCCTGGCGTACCGCAGAATGGAGGAAACTGCCTTGTGTTCGATCGGCCACGTTCGAAACGGGATCCTGTTCATCGGGAGTGGTCTGGCATACCGCAAAATGGAGGAAACGGACTTGTGTTGGACCTCCTACGGTCAAAACGGGGTCCTGTTGATCGGGAGGGGTGTGGCGTACCGCAAAACGGACGAAATGGACCTGTGTTGAAGCGCTACGGTCGAAACAGGGGTCCTGTTCGTCGGGAGGAGTGTGGCGTACCACAAAACGGGACTCCAGGGGATACTGTTCATCTCCACCGTCGACCTCCTCCAGTCTCCACGGGCTACTGTTCATCCACCGTCGACCTCCTCCAGCCTCCTCCTATGACTGTTCATCCACGGGCTCCTGTTCATCTAGCCTCCACCGCGCGCTACTCCACCGGCTACTGTTCAACCACCCCTCTCCATGGGCTCCTGTTCAACCACCCCTCCACGGGGCTACTGTTCATCCACCCCTCCACCTTCTACTGTTCATCCAGCCCTCCACGGGGTCGTCCTGTTCATCCAGCCCTCCACGGGGTCCTATTCATCCAGCCCCAACCGGCTCGATTGATCGGGGTCTTGTTCATCCAGGGGCAACACCACGGGGTCCTGTTCATCAACCCCCACCGCTCACTGTTCATCCAACCCCCTCCCCCAACGCTCACTATTCATCCAGAGGCAGCATCGATCGGCTTCAGTTAGCAGCAGTAGCGAAGGAATCGCTCGATCGCTCGGGTTCAGTAACGCGTAGCCTGCAGCGCAATTGCTCGGGTTCAGTTAGAGCCCAACGCCTCTGATACGTCTCCGTCGTATCTACTTTTCCAAACACTTTTGCCCTTATTTTGGACTCTAACTTGTATGATTTGAATGGAAATAACCTGGGACGCTGTTTTTAGCAGAACTGCCATGGTGTTGTTTTTTGTGCAGAAAATAAAAATTCTCGGAATGTCCTGAAACTCCACGGAACACCTTAGAAAAAAAAAGAAAAATCCTCGCAAAAGATGAAGACCAGGGGGCCCACACCCTGCTCACGAGGGTGGGGGGCGCCCCCTGGGCGCGCCCCCTACCTCGTGGGCCCCTTGGTGGCCCTCCGACGCCAACTTCAACTCCATATATTGGCTTTTTTGGAGAGAAAAAATCAGAGAGAAGAAATCATCGCGTTTTATGATACGGAGCCGCCGCCAAGCCCTAATCTCTCTCAGGAGGGCTGATCTGGAGTCCGTTCGGGGCTCCGAAGAGGGGGATTCGTCGCCGTCGTCATCATCAACCATCCTCCATCACCAATTTCATGATGCTCATCGCCGTGCGTGAGTAATTGCATCGTAGGCTTGCTGGACGGTGATGGGTTGGATGCGATTTATCATGTAATCGAGTTAGTTTTGCTAGGGTTTGATCCCTAGTATCCATTATGTTCTGAGATTGATGTTGCTATGACATTGCTATGCTTAATGCTTGTCACTAGGTCCTGAGTGCCATGATTTCAGATATGAACCTATTATGTTTTCATGAATATATGTGTGTTCTTGATCCTATCTTGCAAGTCTATAGTCACCTACTATGTGTTATGATCCAGCAACCCCGAAGTGACAATAATCGGGACCACTCCTGGTGATGACCATATTTTGAGGAGTTCATGCATTCATTATGTGCTAATGCTTTGTTCCAGTTCACTATTAAAAGGAGGCCTTAATATCTCTTAGTTTGCAATAGCACCCCGCTGCCACGGGAGGGTACGACAAAAGATGTCACGCAAGTTCTTTTCCATAAGCACGTATGACTATATACGGAATACATGCCTACATTACATTGATGAACTGGAGCTAGTTCTGTGTCACCCTATGTCATGACTGCTACATGATGAACCACATCTAGCATAATTATCCATTGCTAATCTGGTGCCTACGAGTTTTCCATATACTGGTTTACACTTATTTACTTTTCCGTTGCTACTGTTACAATCACTACAAAATACCAAAAACATTACTTTTACTGTCTTTACTTTTGTTACCGTTACCAACACTATCATATTACTTTGCTACTAAAACACTTTGCTGCAGATAATAAGTTTCCAGGTGTGGTTGAATTGACAACTCAGGTGCTAATACTTGGGAATATTCTTTGGCTCCCCTTGTGTCGAATCAATAAATTTGGGTTGAATACTCTACCCTCGAAAACTGTTGCGATCCCCTATACTTGTGGGTTATCAGCCACACACACACGCGCGTATGTGTACGAGAGAAACGCGCATCGCTCGACCCCCGACCAACCACCGTAACCGCTAACTCCCCAAAATTTTCCTCGCCCTCGCTTCTACCACAGTTTTTTCCGTCATGGACGGCCCAAAGAATGTCATGCAGCTGCGTCTCCGGCCCGCCTAGGACGAAAAGCCCATTTTCTGTCATGATTTTTTGTCATAGAATTAGGAGCCCACCACATCTATGACGATATCGGGTTTTGTCACAATTATCATCATAGAAGTGTCATAAGTATGATAGAAGAAAATTTTGTTCGGCCCAAAATGTCATGGATGTGTCTTTTTTTGTAGTGCAACTAGTAGTGCTGATCATAACAGCTCTATTAAGATGCTTCAAGAAGTTATTTTTTCGAGGTTTGGAGTCCCTAGATATTTAATGACTTATGGTGGTTCACCTTTTATTCATGGTGCTTTTCATAAAATGCTTGCTAAGTATGATGTTAATCATAGAATTGCATCTCCTTATCACCCACAGTCTAGTGGTCAAGTAGAATTGAGTAATAGAGAGCTCAAATTAATTTTGCAAAAGACCGTTAATAGATCTAGAAAGAATTGGCCCAAGAAACTTGATGATGCATTATGGACCTATAGAACTGCATACAAAAATCCTATGGGTATGTCAATGGTTTATGGAAAAGCATGTCACTTACCTCTCGAACTAGAACATAAGGCATATTGGGCCATTAAAGAGCTCAACTATGATTTCAAACTTGCCAGTGAGAAGAGGTTATTTGACTTTAGCTCACTTGATGAATGGAGAACCAAGCCTATGAGAATGCCAAGATGTTCAAAGAAAAAGTTAAAAGATGACATGACAAAAGGGTACAAAAGCATGAGTTTAACGTAGGTGATTATGTGTTGCTATTCATCTCTCATTTAAGATTTTTTGTAGGAAAACTTCTCTCTAAATAGGAAGGCCCTGGCGTTATCGAGGAGGTCTATCGTTCCTGTGCCATAAAATCAACAACTTCTAAGGCACAAATCCGAAGGTGGTGAACGGTCAAAGAATCAAACATTATATCTCAGGTAACCCAATAAATGTTGAAACTAATATTATTGAAACCGTAACCCCGGAGGAATACATAAGGGACACTTTCCAGAATGTTTCACACTCCGAAAAGGAATAGGTATGTGGTACGGTAAGTAAACCGACTCCAAAACAATTATAATAGAAATTTTTCTCCGTTTTGGAATATTTAAGAAAATAGGAAAATAAGAAGTAGTTCAGGAAGGAAACGAGGCGTCCACGAGGGTGGAGGGCGCGTCCACCTTAACTAGGCGCGCCCCTACCTCGTGGGCAACTCGTGTGCTCTCCGGACTCCGTTTTCTTGCACGATACTTCTTTTGGTCGGTAAAAATTCATTATATAATCTCCCGAAGGTTTTGACCACCGTATCACGGAAAAATCTTCTGTTTTCGTTTCAAGCTATTTCTGTTACAGATTTAGAGCAAGATGTCTTCTCAAGAGTCGATCGGGAGAGTCGGTGTCCCACGGACGCCGAGTCGAGAGCAAACAGTGACGCTTATCACTTTGGGCCATCAACGGAGGATGAGATGGAGGCCGACTTGAAAAGGATAGATGCCATGGAGGAGGATCAAGAAGTTACCTCTCGCTTCCAGGCAAGATTCATGATGGGGGAACTACAGAGCTCAGCTATTCCAAACTCGGTCATCCCTTCCAATGTTAAATTTCTTTCTTATGAAAATATGAAAAAGAGTGTCACTTGTTCTCCAGAAGCTATGCAACATCCTTCGGTAAAAGGATCTTTAGCCGTCACGGGCAAGCTCCGCAAGGAAAATATGGACCTCAAGCAACAAGTCAATAAGCTCGAGGAGGAGAATCGTATCCTAAGGGGCATCATCGCCAAGAAGATCACAACACCAACTCTGAAGAAGGAGACATAATCACATGGGTATGGGCACGTCCCTTGGCAAATGCCAAGCTTGGGAGAGGTGCCCTGGTATCGTATCACCATCACACTCCTATCTTTACAGTTTTTCTTAGTTCGATCCTTTTGGTAATATCTAGATCTAGTAGAATAAAGTTTTGGTATTATTTAGTTTTGAGTTTTGCCTTGTGATCCCTCTATGTGATCGAGTCCATGAGCTATATATAATAAAGATTAGTGTTGAGTCAAGGGCTTTGCTATCTTGCTATGATCTTAAGTGCATAAAGAATAAAAAGAAATAAAAGAGTTCATATTGATCTTATGGATAGTAATGACTTCACACATAAAGAGTATGATACATAAAAGTTGTTGAGAGTTGGCAAACATAGTTTTGGTCATCGTTGCAATTAATAGGAAGTAATAAAGAAAGAAAGGTTTTCACATATAAATATACTATCTTGGACATCTTTTATGATTGTGAGCACTCATTAAGTATGACATGCTAAAGAGTTGATGTTGGGCAAGGAAGACAATGTAATGGGTTTTGTTTTCTCACATCTCAGTTAAAGTATATTGTCATGGATCGTCCAACATGTTGAGCTTGCCTTTCCCCCTCATGCTAGCCAAATTTCTTGCACCAAGTAGAGATACTACTTGTGCTTCCAAATATCCTTAAACCCAGTTTCGCCATGAGAGACCACCATACCTACCTATGGATTGAGTAAGATCCTTCAAGTAAGCTTTCATGTTGCAAGCAATAAAAATTGCTCTCTAAATATGTATGACTTATTAGTGCGGAGAAAATAAGCTTTATACGATCGTGTGATATGAAAGTAATAAAAGCGACACACTGCATAATAAAGGTTCATATCACAAGTGGCAATATAAAGTGACATACTTTTGCATTAAGATTTTGTGCATCCAACCCTAAAAGCACATGGCAACTTCTGCTTCCCTCTGCGAAGGGCCTATCTTTTACTTTATGCAAGAGTCAAGGTGATCCTCACCTTTAGCTTTTTCATTTTATCCTTTGGCAAGCACCTCGTGTTGGAAAGATCCTGATATATATATCCAATTGGATGTAAGTTAGCATGAACTATTATTGTTGACATTTCCCTTGAGGTAAGACGTTGGTAGGCAACACTATAAGCCCCTATCTTTCTCTGTGTCCGATTGAAACTCCAGAACCATAAGTATTGCGTGAGTGCTAGCAATTGTAGAGGACTATATGATAGTTGAGTATGTGGACTTGCTGAAAAGCGCTATTCTTGACTCTTTCTGATGTTATGATAAATTGCAATTGCTTCAATGACTGATATTATCGTTTGTTAGTTCCCAATGAAGTTTATGATTCATACTTGACATTGTGAATAGATTGTTACTTGAGCATAAGAAATCATATGACAAAATATATATGTTGCTGTTATAAGAATGATCATGATGCCCTCATGTCTGTATTTTATTTTTATCGACACCTCTATCTCTAAACATGTGGACATATTTTTCGATATCGGCTTCCGCTTGAGGACAAGCGAGGTTTAAGCTTGGGGGAGTTGATACGTCCATTTTGCATCATGCTTTTATATCAATATTTATTGCATTATGAGATGTTATTACACGTTATGTCACAATAGTTATGGCTATTCTCTCTTATTCTACAAGGTTTAACATCAAGAGGGAGAATGCCGGCAGCTGGGATTCTGGGCTAAAAAAGGAGCAAATATTGGAAACCTATTCTGCACAGCTCCAAAAGTCCTGAAACTCCACGAAAGTCATTTTTGGGATTAATAAGAATTATTGAGCGAAAGAAGTACCAGAGGGGGCCCATACCCTGGCCACGAGGGTGGGGGGCGCACCCACCCCTACTGGGCGCGCCCCCTGCCTCGTGGGCCCCCTGGTGGCCCTCCGATGCCCATCTTCTGCTATATGAAGTCTCTTACCCTGGAAAAAATCATAAGCAAGTTTACGGGACGAAACTACGCCGCCACGAGGCGGAACCTTGGCGGAACCAATCTAGGGCTCCGATGGAGCTGTTCTGCCGGGGAAACTTCCCTCCGGGAGGGGGAAATCACCACCATCGTCATCACCAACAATCCTCTCATCGGGAGGGGGTCAATCTCCATCAACATCTTCACCATCACCATCTCCTCTCAAACCCTAGTTCATCTCTTGTATCCAATCTTTGTACCCAAACCTCAGATTGGTACCTATGGGTTGCTAGTAGTGTTGATTACTCCTTGTAGTTGATGCTAATTGGTTTATTTGGTGGAAGATCATATGTTCAGATCCTTAACGCATATTAATACCCCTCTGATTAATGAACATGAATATGCTTTGTAAGTAGTTACGTTTGTTCCTGAGGACATGGGTGAAGTCTTGCTATTATTAGCCATGTGAATTTGGTATTCGTTTGATATTTTGATGAGATGTGTGTTGTCTCTCCTCTAGTGGTGTTATGTGAATGTTGACTACATGACACTTCACCATTATTTGGGCCTAGAGGAAGGCATTGGGGAGTAATAAGTAGATGATGGGTTGCTAGAGTGACAGAAGCTTAAACCCTAGTTTATGCATTGCTTCGTAAGGGGCTGATTTGGATCCACTAGTTTCATGCTATGGTTAGGTTTACCTTAATACTTCTTTTGTAGTTGCGGATGCTTGCAATAGGGGTTAATCATAAGTGGGATGCTTGTCCAAGAAAGTACAGCACCCAAGCACCGGTCCGCCCACATATAAAATTATCAAAGTAACGAACGCAAATCATATGAGCGTGATGAAAACTAGCTTGACAATAATTCCCATGTGTCCTCGGGAGCGCTTTTCTCATTATAGGAATTTGTCCAGGCTTGTCCTTTGCTACAAAAAGGATTGGCCACCTTGCTGCACCTTATTTACTTTTATTGCTTGTTACCCGTTACAAATTATCTTATCACAAAACTATTTGTTACCTACAATTTCAGTGCTTGCAGAGAATACCTTACTGAAAACCGCTTGTCATTTCCTTCTGCTCCTCGTTGGGTTCGACACTCTTACTTATCGGAAGGACTACGATAGATCCCCTACACTTGTGGGTCATGAGTTATCAGTTACGGGTTCCCTGCTCCTTTCCTATCAGAGATATGCAAATCAAATTCTTGTAGCAGAAGAATCCACCTAATGAGTCTAGGTTTAGCATCTTTCTTTTCCATAAGATATTTTATAGCATGATGATGAGTGTGAACAATTACTTTAGAATCAATAATGTAAGATCCGAATTTATCAGAAGCAAACACCACTGCTAAGAATTCTTTTTCAGTAGTAGCATAGTTTCGTTGAGCATTGTCTAGAGTTTTACTATCATAATGAATAACATTTAGTTTCTTATCAACTCTTTTTCCTAGAACACCACCAACAACATAATCACTAGCATCACAAATAAGCTCAAAAGGCAAGTTCCAATCAGGTGGTTGAATAATAGGTGCAGTAATTAAGGCTTTCTTTAGTGTTTCAAAGGCTCCCATGCAATCATCATCAAACACAAAGGGAATATCCCTTTGCAAAAGATTAGTAAGAGGCCTAGCAATTTTAGAGAAGTCTTTGATAAACCTCCTATAGAAACCACATGACCAAGGAAACTATGAATACCTTTGATATCTTTAGGACATGGCATTTTCTCAATTGCATCAACCTTGGCTTTGTCCACCTCAATGCCTTTTTCAGAAATTTTGTGGCCCAAAACAATACCTTCGTTAACCATAAAGTGGCACTTCTCCCAATTCAAGATGACATTTGTTTGTTCACATCTCTGCAACACTCGATCAAGATTTCTTAAACAATCATCAAAAGACTTCCCATAAACAGAAAAGTCTTCCATGAAAACGAAAACAATCTTTTCACAAAAATCAAAGAATATATCAGTCATACATCTTTGAAAGGTAGCAGGTGCATTACATAAACCGAAGGCATACGTCTATAAGCAAATGTTCGAAAAGGACAAGTAAAAGTGGTCTTTTCTTGATCAAATTGTCAAATAGGTATTTGTGAAAAGCCAGAGTATCCATCAAGGAAGCAAAAATGTGTGTGCTTGAATAATCTTTCTAACATTTGATCTATAAAAGGCAGAGGGTATGATCTTTTCTAGTAGCTTTATTTAACTTCCTATAGTCAATTACCATTCTATAGTCCGTGACAATTCTTTGTGGAATAAGCTCATTCTTATCATTAGGAACAACATTAATACCTCCTTTCTTTGGGACACAATGAACAAGACTTACCCATCTACTATCAGCTATAGGATAGATTATACCTGCTTCCAGAAGTTTCAATATTTCCATTCTTACCACTTCTTTCATTTTCGGATTTAACCGACGTTGGTAATCAACAATGGGTTTAGCATCAGGTTCCATATTAATCTTGTGTTGACATAGAGTGGGACTAATGCCCTTAAGATCATCAAGATTATAACCAATAGCGGCCCTATGCTTCCTTAGAACTTTTAATAATCTTTCTTCTTCATGTTCTGAAAGGTTAGCACTAATAATAACAGGATATATCTTCTTGTCATCAAGATAAGCATATTTTAGAGTGTCTGACAATTGTTTTAATTCAAACACAGGATCACCTTTAGGTGGAGGAGTACCTCCTAGAGTTTCAATAGGCAAATTCTGTTTAAGCAAAGGTTGTTGTTCGAAAAAGATTCTATCTATTTCATTTCTTTCACGCATATGCAAATCATTTTCATGGTCTAGCAAGTATTGTTCCAAAGGATTAGTAGGAGGTACAACAATAGAAGCAGACTAATAATCTCATCCTTACTAGGCAAATCTTTCTTATGAGGTTGTTACTAAACTTGGAAAAATTATACTCATGAGATTCATCACCAAAGCTAACAATGACAGTTTGCTTCTCACAATCTATTTTGGCATTGACGGTGTTCAAGAAAGGCCTACCAAAAATAATGGGACAAAAGTCATCTTGTGGGGAGCTAAGAACAAAAAAATCAATAGGGTATTTTATTTTCCCACACAAGACCTCAACATCTCTAAGAATCCCAATTGGTGATATAGTATCTCTATTAGCAAGTTTAATAGTGACATATATGCCTTCTATTTCAGCAGGTTCTATTTCATGTTTAATTTATTGATATAAAGAGAAAGGAATATCACTCACACTAGCACCTAGGTCACATAACCCATGATAACGGTGATCTCCTATCTTAACTAAGACAACAGGCATGCCAACAACTGGTCTATGTTTATCTTTTCCTTCGGGTTTGGCAATTCTAGAAGCTTCACCATAGAAGTAATAACATACCCATCAATATAATCAACTAAGAGATCTTTAATTGTAGCAACACTAGGTTCAACTCCGATTTGTTCAGATGGTTTGGGTGTTCTAACATAACTTTTGTTAACCACAGTTGAAGCTTTAGCATGTTCCTTCATCCTAACAGGGAAATGTGGTTTTTCAATATAAGCACTGAGAACAACTGGATCAACATTGTAAATAATGGTTTCTTCTTTATATTTTACAGGTTCTTTAATTTCTTCTTTAATTGGTGGATGATATTTAAACCACTTCTCCTTAGGGAGATCAACATGAGTAGCAAAATATTCACAAAAGGAAGCTACTATCTCAGAGTCAAGTCCATATTTAGTGCTAAACTTTTGAAAAGCATCGGTATTCATAAAAGATTTAACACAATCAAACTTAGGTCCAATACCTGACTCTTTACCTTCGTCAAGTTCCCAATCTTTAGAGTTGCGTTTAATTCTTTCTAAAAGATCCCACCGGAATTCAATATTATTCTTCATGAAAGAACCAGTACAAGAAATATCGAGCATGGATTGATCATTACGAGAAATCCAAGCATAAAAATTCTGAATAATAATTTCTCTTGAGAGCTCATGATTGGGGCATGAATATAACATTGACTTAAGCCTCCCCCAAGCTAGAGCGATACTTTCTCATTCACGAGGCCAAAAATTATATATATATATATATATATATATATATATATATATATATAATTCCAATCATGATGAACTAGATGCATACGATAACTTTTTGATGAAATTCCAATTTCAAACGGTTCCAGTTCCAAGATCCAATATCATCGCATAGCCTATACGATGTCAATCATTTTACCTTCAAAGATAAAGGGAAAACCTTCTTGTTAGCTTCATCTCCAGGCAAACCTGCAAGCTTAAACAATCCACAAATTTCATGCACATATATCAAGTGCATATCGGGATGTTCGGTTCCATCTCCTGCATAAGGATTAGCTAGGAGTTGCTCTAACATACCCAAAGGAATTTCATATTCAATATTTTCAGTAGGTGCAGTAGGTTGACGGGCAACTAATAGTGGTTCCGGTCGAGGTGAAGATACCCCAAACAAACCTCTCAAAGGATTGTCTTCCATAGTAGCAAGTGACAATAAATGTTAGCACGTAGTAATAATGTTTCCTTACCAATTTCCACTTACCAAGAGCGCTTCACTCCCCAGCAATGGAGCTAGAAAATAGCCTTGATGACCCACATGTATATGGGGTCAAGTTTCCTTTTCGATAAGTAAGAGTGTCAAACCCAACGAGGAGCAGAAGGAAATGACAAGTGGTTTTCAACAAGGTATTGTCTGCAAGTGCTAAAATTGTAAGTAGCGGAGTAGTTTGATAGCAAGAGAATTTGTAACGAGCAAGTAACGAAAGTAGTAACAAAAGTGCAGAAAGGTAGCCCAATCCTTTTGAGGCAAAGGACAGGCCAAAACGGTTTCTTATGATAAGAAAAGTGTTCTTGAGGGTACACGGGAATTTCATCTAGTCACTTTCATCATGTTGGCTTAGTTCGTGTTCGGTACTTTGATAATTTGATATGTGGGTGGACTGGTGCTTAGGTGTTGTTCTTACTTGAACAAACCTCCTACTTATGATTAGCCCTCTCGCAAGCATCCGCAACTACGAGAAAAGTATTAAGAATAAATTCTAACCATAGCATTAAACTTTTGGATCCAATTGATCCCTTACGGAATAGCGCACGAACTAGGGTTTAAGCTTCTGTCACTCTCGCAACCCATTATCTAATAACTACTCCACAATGCATTCCCTTAGGCCCAAATATGGTGAAGTGTCATGCAGTCGAAGTTCACATGACACCACTAAGAGAATGACAACATACATATCATCAAAATATCAAACACATATCAAGTTCACATGATTACTTGCAACATGATTTCTCCTGTGACCTCAAGAATGAAAGTAACTACTCACAAATGATAAACATGCTCAAGATCATAGGGATGTTAAATAGCATAATGGATCTGAACATATAATCTTCCACCAAATAAACCATATAGTAATCAACTACAAGATGTAATCAACACTACTAGTCACCCACAAGCACCAATCTATAGTTTTGATACAAAGAGTGAACACAAGAGATGAACTAGGGTTTGAGAGGAGTTGGTCTATGAAGATGTTGATGAAGATAGCCCTCCCCAAGATGGGAGAGTTGTTGGTGATGATGATGACGATGATTTCCCCCTCCGGTAGGGAAGTTCCCCCGACGGAATAGCTCCACCAGAGGGGAAAAGTGCTCCTGCCAATTTCCGCCTCGAGGCGGTGGCACTTCGTCCCGAATGTCCTCCCCTTCTTTTTTCTAGGTCAAAATGACTTATATACCAGAAGATGGACACCGGAGGTGGGCCGAGGAGGGCAGCACCCACCGGGGCGCCTGGGCCTCCTAGCGTGCCCAGGTGGGTTATGCCCATCTGGTGGCCCTCCTTTGGTACTTGTTTGCTCCAATATTTATTAAATATTCCATAAAAATTCCTCGGGAAGTTTCAGCTTATTTGGAGTTGTGCAGTATAGGTAGCTTGACGTAGCTTGTTCAGGTCTAGATTTCCAGCTACTGGAATTCTCCTCTTGGTGCATACCTTGCATATTATGAGAGAAAAGGCATTAGACTTACTCCAAAAAGCATTATTATACAATAAAACAACATAAATAATAGTAGGAAAACATGGTGCAAAATGGACGTATCACAACCCATCGTCAGTTCGAGCCTGTTAACAACCCGCTATATATTTGGGCTCAATATCGGCCCCATGTGGTTTCGGCCTATTAACGACCCATTCAAGGGATGGCCCAATTTTTAGGATGTACGTATTTCAGTCTTTTAGCAACCCATTTAAGTATTGGGCCAATTTCTAGACCGGTGTGTCTTTTAGCCTGTTAACGACCCATAAATGAGTTGTGCCATTTGCAGTCGGACCTGAGTTTTGGCCTCTTAAGGCCCATGCTCTTCATGACCAATACCAGCCCAGTTTCTCTTTCGGCCTGCTAAGGGCCCACAACACAGTTGGGCTATATATAGTCTGACCTGACTTTCGGCCTCTTAGCGGCCCATGCTCTTCATGGTCCAGTATCAGCCCACTGTCACTTTCGGCCTGCTAAAGGCCCACAATACAGTTGGGCCATATATAGGCCGGCTGTAGGACCTTGAAGTATGTCTAGAGGGGGGGTGATTAGACTACTTGACCAATAAAAACTTAACCTTTTCCCAATTTTAGAGTTTGGCAGATTTTAGCTACTTTAGGACAAGTCAAGCAATCATCACACAATTCAAGCAAGCATGCAAAGAGTATATAGGCAGCGGAAATTAAAGCATGCAACTTGCAAGAAAGTAAAGGGAAGGGTTTGGAGGATTCAAACGCAATTGGAGACATGGATGTTTTTGGAGTGGTTCCGATAGGTGGTGCTATCGTACATCCACGTTGATGGAGACTTCAACCCACGAAGGGTAACGGCTGTGCGAGTCCACGGAGGGCTACCCACGAAGGGTCCACGAAGAAGTAACCTTATCTATCCCACCATGGCCGTCGCCCACGAAGGACTTGCCTCACTAGCGGTAGATCTTCACGAAGTAGGAGATCTCCTTGCCCTTACAAACTCCTTGGTTCAACTCCACAATCTTGTCGGAGGCTCCCAAGTGACACCTAGCCAATCTAGGAGACACCACTCTCCAAGAAGTAACAAATGGTGCATTGATGATGAACTCCTTGCTCTTGTGCTTCAAATGATAGTCTCCCCAACACTCAACTCTCTCTCAATGGGTTTGGATCTGGTGGAAAGAAGATTTGAGTGGAAAGCAACTTGGGGAAGGCTAGAGATCAAGATTCATATGGAAGGACTGGAATATCTTGGTCTCAACACATGAGTAGGTGGTTCTCTCTCAGAAATGGTAAGTTGGAAGTGTAGGTTTGTTCTGATGGCTCTCTCCACGAATGAAGAGGAGGTGGAGGGGTATATATAGCCTCCACACAAAATCTAACCATTACACACAATTTACCAAACTCGGTGGGACCGAATTGTTAATCTCGGTCGGACCGATTTAGTAAACCTAGTGACCGTTAGTGATTTTCGGTGGGGCCGACATGCATCTCGGTGAGACCGATTCGATTAGGGTTAGGGCATAACGTAATCTTGGTAAGACTGATTACACAAACTCGGTGAGACCGATTTGGTAATAAGCTTTCCAGAGAGTTGGTCAGGTAAACTCGGTGGGACCGATTTGCTCTTTTTGGTGAGACCGAAACATTACGAAGGGAAACAGAGAGATTGCAACCCCATCTCGGTGAGACTGAGATCCCTATGGTAAGACCGATTTGCTTAGGGTTTGTGGCAGTGGCTATGACTTTTGGAATCGGTGGCGCCGGATAGGAAGTTTCGGTGTGACCAATTTTGGCTTTGGGTTTAGGTCATTTGTGGATGTGGGAAAGTAGTTGAGGGTTTTGGAGCATATCACTAAGCACATGAAGCAAGAGGCTCATTAAGCAACACCTCATCCCTCCTTGATAGTATTGGCTTTTCCTATAGACTCAATGTGATCTTGGATCACTAAAATGTAAAATGAAGAGTCTTGAGCTTTTGAGCTTGAGCCAATCCTTTGTCCTTAGTATTTTGAGGGATCCACTTCCATCATCCATGCCATGCCATTCATTGAGCTTTCCTGAAATAATAGTCTTGGAATAGCATTAGCTCAATGAGCTATATGTTGTTATTAATTACCAAAACCACCTAGGGATAGTTGCACTTTCAATCTCCCCCTTTTTGGTAATTGATGACAACATATAGATCAAAGCTTCGACAAATGATAATAAGATTGAATAACATCGTCGCTATGAGAAGTATGTGATAAGCAAGAGCTCCCCCTAAATTTGTGCATAGTTTAAGATTTGCTTTGGACTGCAAATGCACAATGAATTAGGCTCATGGGTTACTCTTCCATGTCACATACATCTTGGTGGAGCGCTCAAAATAATAAACAATGAATACATGCACTCGTCACCAAGCATAGTGAATGATCACATAAGATAGATAGGATAATATCAAGCATGCATAAGTGTAGGTTATGATCAACCACATGATCATCAATGTCTCACGGGCATAGTATCTCAACCAAAAGCAAACAAAGTTTGAAAAACCACCAAATAAAGCAAGAGAGAACAAAAGCAACACTCTCTCTCGAAGCCTATGATCTATACATTTTTCTCCCCCTTTGGCAACAAGTTACCAAAAAGTTCATAGAAAATGCATAGTGCTAGATCGTCTCTCAGGCTTGATCTTCTGGTGGTGGTGTAGAGATGGCTCCTTGGACGAAGGCTTCAGTTGAAGTAGAGGGTGCTAGAGGAGTTGGTGCTGGAGTTGGGTGCACTGGAACTATTGGGGCGATGGCTGGTCTTTGAAGTTGTTGCTCTAGTGTCATCCTTGCACTGCAACCGATCTCTGGACTCTGGGCACTCTAGCAAACACATTTGTGGTTCTCTTGCCCTTCCTCTCCTGCATGACATCCTGCAGCTGCTCTACAACCGATCAATCTCGCCATTACCTTGACATCTAGATCATAGAACTTTTGTTCCATGATTCTCTCCAGAGCTCTCCTGGTTTTGAGTTAGGGTGTCCAACCCTTTCTCAATCCTCAGAGTTGATGCTATCAAGTAACCAAGCTGCTCTTGTTTGGTCTTCAAGAAATACTCAGATGCCTCCTCTTGAGTTGGAATCTTGGCAGCCTTCTCCTTCTTTGCCTTCTCCTTCTTCTCTTGAGCTTGGACTGATTGTGGATCATCTTCATTCATGACAACCTCATTGTCCTCAAAGTCTGGATAAATTGGAAAATGTTCCTTATTTAACTGATATTTCCCTATGCCCATCTTTGAGCTGATCAATTCTTGAATTTGAGGTGCATATCCACAGCTCCTCTTCTGATCTGCTGCAGTCCTCTTGATAGTTTCAACGATCAGGCTCATGACTTTGAACTTCTGGGGCACATCAAACACATGCAGCATGTTGATGGCACGTCCTCTAATCATGTTATGGTCACCTGACTTGGGCAACAAAGTGTGCCTCAGAACCCAATTGATGGTTGCCAGCACTGACAGCAGAAAGTGAACTGATCCAAACTTGTGAGTCTCTACAGCCTTGTCAGGAATTTCCTTGTACATGTGAGCCATTGAGTTGTGACCCAACTTCTTCTTTGCATATATGTCCAAGTCATCCTCTTCTTCCTTGGGGGCATTAACCAGACTTGCCCATTCTTCAACAGTGGATTGGTACCTAGTACCTTCAGACATCCAAACAATTCTACCATCTGGGTAAAAATGTGTTGTGGAGTAGAACTGCATGATAAGCTCATCATTCCAGTTGGTGAACTTCTGTCCAACAAAATCTGCTACTCCACAAGCAACATAGCTCTCCTCCACTCCAGGGTAGTGCTGCTCATTCTCCCTGATGAATTTCCAATCAACCCACCTCATATCACAGACAATGGGATTCTTGTCCAACAGAATGGTCTCATAAAAGTCATGTTGTTCCTTTGTGTGGAACCTGTAGTCAACAACAGTTCTTCTTCTTGAAGCATATGGGTCTTCCATCCTCCACAGCCTCAGCCCTGAATCCTTCATGATTCTCATGTCCTCAGCCACAGGATGGGCATCATTGTGGTCTCGTATCTTGGGCTTGAGCTTTCTAAGGACCTGTCCTTCTTCATCTTCATCTTCTGCAACATTGGGAACTGGGGCCTTGTTCTTTTCAGCAGCTGGAATACTCCTAGTATTCCTCTTTGGAGCTTGCTTGGCCTTGGAGGTAGCTTTGGGTGCATCTTTGGGCTTGGATGTTGCAGCCCCTGACCTGATTGCATCTCCCATAAGCTTAGCTGCCTCAGGAGCTGGTGCAGCATCCTCTTCCTCTTCATCAGAATCCCTTCTCATTGATGGCTTTCCAAGGACCTTGGCAGTTGTGGTTCTAGCTCTCTTCTTTTTCTTGTCCTGATACCATCATCCTCTGATTCAATTGTGGACTTCATGGTTGCACCAGTGGGGACTTTCTGAGGTTTTGATGGTGCCTCTTTCCTAGTAGGTGCCTCTTTGGGTTAAGCTTGAGCTGGCACTTGAGTGGACTTCCTGGCCTTTGGCATTGGAGTTCTCTTGGCAGGAACTTTCTTCTTCAGGCCTGGCTTTGTGCTTTGTGCAGAGCCATACTCTTTCTTGAGCACCACTTTCTTGGAAGTGGCCTCATCCTCTTCACTTTGTAATCCTCATCCTCTGAGTCGAGGTTCTCTTCCTCCTTTGCCTAGTTGCAGCCTTAGGCAAGTTGCTAGGAGTATACTGCTCCCATCATCCGAAGTTAAGGGACTAGTGCCCTCACTCAAGTCCATGGGCTCTTCGACTGTTCAGCTGTCACTCGATCGGACATACTGCAAAAGTTGACTGCTGACCCTGTGAAGAGTTATAGATGAGATATAATAGATGAGCATCACAAAATGCAGAGATTTTCCAAAAGAATGATTCAAAAGTTTAGTTTTAGTTTTCCACAGAAAGCATTTCGGATCAACCGATTTTTAAACTCGGTGATACCGAAGCAGTTTTGGAACCTAAACTAATGTTCTCGGTTGGACCGAGTCACAGTTCGGTGGCATTGAGTCTGCTAGGGTTTCACAGAATCCTCAAATCGGTCGCACCAATTAGTAATTCTCGGTCAGACCGAGAGTTACTAGTGCAATGGCGTACGCCAAATCGGTGAGACCGAGTTTTTCAACTCGGTGGGTCCGAGATGGTTTCGGCAGAAACCTAACCCTAAACATTTGAATCACATCTAAACTACGGACTATTTTGGTTGGATAGAAGAATCTCAATTGTGGCAAGAATCAATATGAAAACAATGTGCTAGGAATTAGACGTGGATAGCACAAAGATCAAGTCCATACCCTAACTTGGCGGTGGACTTGCTACGGCGGCAACGGCGGGGACGAATTTCATTGACGGCGATGAAGACCAGCGACAGGAGGCTGCTGGCGGCAAGGAGACGATCCGGAGACCACAATGGCAGAGCAAGCTGTTGCGCGGGCGAAGGGTTTCGGAGAAATTTCCAAACTTTTGCCTGTGGCTATATATAGCCCAACCCTGTCGGTGTGACCGAGTGGAACAATTCGGTGGCACCGAGATGCATAACTGTGTTCAGTTATAGCAAATCGGTGAGACCGAAAAGTTCAAATCGGTTGCACCGAGATTGAAAACTCAGATCAACTTGGTGATCTCGGTAGGACCGAAATGGAAGAATCGGTCCGACAGAGAATCACAAAGAGGTTTTGGAAGTTTAAGTCTATGACGAATCGGGGACTCCGAGTGCTCCTCACACAGAGTGGTTCGAATCTGACTTGATCAAATTTTGTGATGTAGCATGAATAGAGTTTGAGATGAGAAAAGCATAGATAGCTAAAGAAGGTTCTTAGGCATTCTTGTCCATCCACTTGGCAAGAAGAAAAGAAACCAAACAATCAAAACAACAAGTGGATGTCCTTGAATGAGTAAAATATGCACCAACATGCTCACACAATAAGATAGCAAATGAAATATGTGGCAAAGCATGTAGAACCAATTCTAGCATCTATCAAGCAATTTGGCGATGACTGGGTCATCTATATATGAGTATATTGACTTAGGAGTCAAATGAGAAAATTTGATCATAGGTCATACTCATCGTTTAAGCTCAAGTGGGGTTACCACATTTACATAATGCATTAATGTGTTCACACCATTCAAGTTGCTTTGACTCAATTCTTAGAGTTAAGCTCCCCCTAGATGTGAGATCCCCCCTTAGAGGGATGAACTAACCTTGGGTTTTGTCGATGATGACTTCATGTAGGTGTTGAAGATGTAGATGCTCAATGTTGATGTAGATCATTTGGAGCAATCCTTTGGAGTGAGTTGCACTTTCAACTTACCTACATGGGTTAGTCCCACAAGGAACAAACAAGAATATCCATAGACATAGAGTGATGCACACACAAGATGATGTCCATGAAATCATTAGGTTACCTTGTCCCTTGTCTTACCAACATGAGGGTTTGTGACTCCTTGAACTAGTGCAAGATGTGGAAGTTGATTGCACTTGTTCTTGCCAAAATGATATGAGTGAAGAATGTTGGCGAGTCACCCTCAAGAACTCTCTAGTTCTTCTTCTTCGGGATCCACATCATCTTGATGGGAATCCTTGGAGTTGTAGTTGTACTTGATGAAGTAGAACTTGACGTAGTCTTGGGGACCCACTTGAACGAGGCTTTAGGTGCTTCTTCAAATGCATCAATCTCTTCTTGAAGCTTGTCCTTGCCTTTGTTCTTGTGGTCTTGTGGTGGAAGATCATCTTGAGCTTGTGTTCCCTTGAAGGAAGTAGGATCATACTTCTCTTGTTGAGGAACAAACTTCGTCTTGGGGTATTGATCTTCTTCCCACTCAACTCCATTGGCATTGAACTTTCGTTCAAAACCAACACCTTGATTCTTCCGTGCCTTCCTTGCTTGCGTACAATTTCCTCGAATTGCTTGCTCCCGGCAAGGCTCTTGTAAACACCTTTCTCTATAATTCCCTTCAATAAGCTATTTTTTTGCTCAAGTGTAACTTGGCTAAGAGAATCATTAGTGGAATCAAGAGAACTACTAGAAGCAACAATATTGGATTTGACATTATTATTGTTACTACTAGAGGAAGTATCTTTCTTGTACTTGTTACTAGACTTGACTTGAGGCATGTAAGTAGATAAGAGTAAACGCTTGGCAATGTAAGAAGAACTTTTCTTGCGAAGATCATCATTGATTGCTTTTAAGAACTCATGCTCTTGCTCAAGATTGAGCTTTTCAAAGCGTAACTTCTCATGAGCTCTTAAAAGTTCCCGATGATCTTCGTAGATAGTTTCATGAGCCAACTTAAGAGAGTTTAATTCTTTAGTTAGAAGCTCAATCTTCTCCTTATCATTTTCATTCGTTTTAGCATGATTAGCATGATTAATTGACATTTCATCATAGTATTCATCACTAGAGTTGTCAACAAGTAAATCATCATCCACAAGCAAGTCATCTTCATCACTATTGAAATCAACATACTCGGGATGTGTTACCTTTGGACCTTTGGCCATGAAGCATCTTCCAACACCTTCATTTGGTGAATCAAATATGTCGTAGGAGTTGGTTGACACAAGTGCTAGACCGGCAACACCTTCATCTTGAGTATATTCGGAGTCGGAGTGATAGCTTCTCTCGGAGTGATTGTCGGAGTCGGAGCCGGATACCCATTCACCAACATGAGCTTGATGTCTTCGTTTTGTGTAGCTCCTTGATGACTTGTCCTTCCTTTCCGAATCCTTGCTTCTCCATGAGGGTCTTCGTTCATAACGATCATCTCTACTCCTCCTCTCTCTTGGTGGTGATTCTTCTCTTTTGCTCCTTCTTCTTGGAGAATTTTCTCTTATTTTGTAGGGTGTCGTACACTCATTGGAGTAGTGTCCGGGTCTCCCACAATTGTAGCAATTGCGCTCTCGACTAGAAGATCTTTTGTCATTGTAAGACCTTGACTTGGAGCTTCTTTCTTTGCTTCTACTCTTGTAGAATTTGTTGAAGTTGTTCACCATTAAGCTCGATTCTTCATTGAAGGTTTGTTTCTCACTTGTTGATGTGGGGGCTTCACTTGAGGCTTTGTAAGCACCACTTGACTTGTTGTGAAGTTCCACCTTATCCTTGAGTGACATCTCATGAGCAACAATCCTTCCAATGACTTCTGTTGGCTTGAGATCTTTGTAGTTTGGCATCATTTGAATCAATGTGCACACGGTATCATACTTTCCATCCAATGCTCTTAAGATCTTCTTGATGATGAATTTGTCGGTCATCTCTTCACTCCCTAAGCCGGCAATCTCATTTGTGATAAGAGCAAGCCTAGAGTACATTTCAGCAACACCTTCACCATTCTTCATTTTGAACTTGTCAAGCTGACGTTGGAGCACATCCAACTTGGATTCCTTGATGGAGTCGGTACCTTCGTGCATATCAATCAAAGTATCCCAAATTTCCTTTGTATTCTCAAGACGGCTGATTTTGTTGAATTCTTCGGGACACAATCCGTTGAAGATGATATCACAAGCTTGAGCGTTGTATTGCAGCATCTTCAATTCTTCCGCATTAGTTGCACGGTTTGGTTCTCTCCCATCGAAAAATTCACCTTGCAAGCCAATACAAATAATTGCCCAAATGGCGGGGTTATGTCCAAGAATATGC
This sequence comes from Aegilops speltoides, assembly GCA_021437245.1. Taxonomy (NCBI): domain Eukaryota; kingdom Viridiplantae; phylum Streptophyta; class Magnoliopsida; order Poales; family Poaceae; genus Aegilops; species Aegilops speltoides. Next base: position 350,195,470 of record CM038147.1, read on the forward strand.
ATTTTCATCTTATGCTTCCAACTAGCAAAATTAGTACCATCAAAGTAAGGACCTCTACGGTGATAATTTCCCTTGCTAGACGCCATACTCTCCTAGGTTGTGAAACCAAGGCTATGAACACCAAAAGCTACGGAAATCAAAGCAAATGGAGACCAAAGCTCTGATACCACTTGTAGGACCTTGAAGTATGTCTAGAGGGGGGTGATTAGACTACTTGACCAATAAAAACTTAACCTTTTCCCAATTTTAGAGTTTGGCAGATTTTAGCTACTTTAGGACAAGTCAAGCAATCATCACACAATTCAAGCAAGCATGCAAAGAGTATATAGGCAGCGGAAATTAAAGCATGCAACTTGCAAGAAAGTAAAGGGAAGGGTTTGGAGGATTCAAACGCAATTGGAGACACGGATGTTTTTGGCGTGGTTCCGATAGGTGGTGCTACCGTACATCCACGTTGATGGAGACTTCAACCTACGAAGGGTAACGGCTACGCGAGTCCACGGAGGGCTCCACCCACGAAGGGTCCACGAAGAAGCAACCTTGTGTATCCCACCATGGCCATCGCCCATGAAGGACTTGCCTCACTAGCGGTAGATCTTCATGAAGTAGACGATCTCCTTGCCCTTACAAACCCCTTGGTTCAACTCCACAATCTTGTCGGAGGCTCCCAAGTGACACCTAGCCAATCTAGGAGACACCACTCTCCAAGAAGTAACAAATGGTGCGTTGATGATGAACTCCTTGCTCTCGTGCTTCAAATGATAGTCTCCCCAACACTCAACTCTCTCTCAATGGGTTTGGATCTGGTGGAAAGAAGATTTGAGTGGAAAGCAACTTGGGGAAGGCTAGAGATCAAGATTCATATGGTAGGAATGGAATATCTTGGTCTCAACACATGAGTAGGTGGTTCTCTCTCAGAAATGGTAAGTTGGAAGTGTAGGTTTGTTCTGATGGCTCTCTCCACGAATGAAGAGGAGGTGGAGGGGTATATCTAGCCTCCACACAAAATCTAACTGTTACACACAATTTACCAAACTCCGTGGGACCGAATTGTTAATCTCGGTCGGACCGATTTAGTAAACCTAGTGACCGTTAGTGATTTTCGGTGGGACCGACATGCATCTCGGTGGGACCGATTCGATTAGGGTTAGGGCATAACGTAATCTCGGTAAGACCGATTACACAAACTCGGTGAGACCGTACAGTAAACTCAGCCAGGGCTGCCGACCTGGAACCTATCCCCTGATCGAAGAAGAACTCCAAACCAAGCAAGCATCGCTCTCGCGTCATGATCATCGCATAACCTGTACTTGTAACTGTTGTTGTAGTAATCTGTGAGCCACGAGGACTCAGCAATCCCATTACCATGGGTATCAAGACTAGCAAAGCTTAATGGGAAAGGAAGGGGTAAAGTGGTCAGGTTGCAGCAGCGACTAAGCAATGTATGGTGGCTAACATACGCAAATAAGAGCGAGAAGAGAAACAAAGGAGCGGTCGTGAAGCTAGTAATGATCAAGAGGTGATCCTGAACTCCTACTTACGTCAATCATAACACAGAAACAGTGTTCACTTCCCGGACTCCGCCGAGAAGAGACCATCACGGCTACACACGCGGTTGATGTGTTTTAATTCGGATCAGGTGTCAAGTTATCTACAACCGGACATTAACAAATTCTCATCTGCCACATAACCACGGGCACGGCTCTCAAAAGTTTATACCCTGCAGGGGTGTCCCAACTTAGCCCATGATAAGCTCTCGCGATCAACGAAGGATATTCCTTCTCCCAGGAAGACCCGATCAGTCTCGGAATCCTGGTTTACAAGACATTTCGACAATGGTAAAACAAGACCAGCAAGACCGCCCGATGCGCCGACATCCCGATAGGAGCTGCACATATCTCATTCTCAGGACAACACCGGATGAGACAGGCTACGAGTAAAACCAGACCTCGAGTTTCCCCAAGGGGGCCCCGCAGGCGGCTCGGTTCGGACCAACACTTAGACAAGCATTGGCCCGGGGGGGCTAAAATAAAGATGACCCTTGAGAGAGCGACTCCCAAGGGAAAAGTAGGTGGTGGTGAGGCAAAAGGTAAAACCAAGGTTGGGCCTTGCTGGAGGAGTTTTATTCAAAGCGAACTGTCAAGGGGGTCCCATAAATCACCCGACCGCGTAAGGAACGCAAAATCCGGGAACATAACACCGGTATGACGGAAACTAGGGTGGCAAGAGTGGAACAAAACACCAGGCATAAGGCCGAGCCTTCCACCCTTTACCAAGTATATAGATGCATTAATAATATAAGAGATATTGTGATATCCGAACATAACCCTTTCCACCATGGAGCAATCTTCAACTTCACCTGCAACTAACAACGCTATAAGAGGGGCCGAGCAAAGCGGTAACATAGCCAAGCAACGGTTTGCTAGGAAGGGTGTCAAAGGTTAGAGGTTCATGGCAATTTGGGAGGCTTGAAGAGCAAATGATAGGTAACACAGCATAGCGATAGAACGAAGCAACTAGCATAGCAATGATAGTAGTGAGATCCAGGGTAGCGGTCATCTTGCCTGAAATCCCGCTAGGAAGAAGAACGAGTCCATGAAGAAGATGAAGCCACGAAGACGAACCACACGTAGACGAACGCATCCTCACGATCGCAACGAAACGGGAACTATCGAGAAGAAGCACACAACATGGTAAACACACCACACATAGGCAAGACATGATGCATGACAAGGCTACATGAAGCTACTCATGGCAAGAGATGATGCAAACAAGAACAACACATCAAGGCAAGTTTAAATGAGGCCGGAAACAACATATAACAATTCCGGTAAGTCCTCATATGCATATTTCGAAATTGGTCCAGATCTGAATAAACCTTATGTTCAAGTTGTTAAACAGCAAGTTAAAATGCACCAAGATAATCTACACGAGATTCTAGTCAAGTTACATATAAAGTTCATTAGATTTGGAGCTACGGCCTAGAAGATATGAGCAAAACAAGTTAAACATGGCATTGATGCAAAATGCATACAAACATCAAGCAAACACCTCAAAACAAGGATGCAACATGGTAATATGAAGCTACATGCAAAAGCAAGCAAGTTACATATAGAGCACGCTCAAAACGGAGCAACGGTGCAACACATACACTCTATACAAGATATGACAACAATCTGCCCATAACAGCAACTAGGCATATTACAACCATCCAAACAACAAGCTACAGCATCCCAACATAATAACAAAAGGCATGGGCATGAAGTACAGGTAAAGCATGACAAAACATGAACACTGAGCTATCTCCAGAATCACTAGAACATGCTCAAAATGACATGGGAAGATTGCAAATAACAACAGTTTCAGACTTATCAGGAAATAACATCAGGTTGCAATGTTTAGAGCTATCAAAAAAACATGCTACAGGAACTTAACATGGCAAACAAAGGCATGGCATGAATCTACTAAACGCATAGAACAAAAGTCCCTTACTGACCATGAGCCAAAAAGGATCAGAAGATATGATGGCACCCATGTAAACATGGCAAGTTATATGACAGATTCATACATGGCAGGAACAATAATAAGTAGGCATGTTGGTGAGCTTGAACCACTCACCACAGAGCAACACATGGCATGGCAAGGCAACCAACAGTAAGAATACATGTTTATGAAGCTAAGCATGGCAAGAGCAAGTTCATAGGGTGCATGGATCACTAGGGAAGCTCATGGAAAAACTGAACATAATGTTAACAGGCTGATAGCAACATTACTTAGCAAGTTTGGAGCAAGATAACAACAAGCTACAGCAGGCTATAATTGCAACCAAGGGCATGAATGGATAGAGCATGACATGTATAAAAATCATCCTTAGTGAACATCTCCATATTATGCATAGAACGACTAGTAGCAGCAGGTTTACATAGCAACAAAATATAACAGAATCTGTCAGGAAAACAACAACAACGGTACCCTACTTAACAAGCTCGATGCACTCACTACACAACTCACAAAAATACATGGATGGCACTCCTGTAAAGATGGCATAGCATAGATCAAAACTCATGTAGGAATCAACCTCATAGGATGCACACACCAAACATGGCAAAAATGACAAATGAGCATGTTATAACAGTTTCAGCAGATTAACATCAACATGCACTCTTCCAACAGCATTTCAGGCATCAAGATGAGCTCAAATGAAAATGATGCAATGAAATGAAATGAAGTACTCATCAAGGTGAACAATTTGACATATTATACGCACAAAACAGAGTTACGGATGCAGAGATACGATTCGATGAACATGGCATGATGATGTCAAAAATCTGGGACTTGGCAGATTTTTACCCTCCGAAAACGGGACGAGGAGGACCCGGACGAGGAGATCCGGGCGGGCGAGGGCGTTTGGTTCGCGGGCCTAGTGGATCTCGTCCACCTTCTCCGGATCCGGCGACGGGGAGCTCCGGCGAGCTCGGGGACGGTGGTTCCGGCGACGGGGCGCCACGGGACGACGCGGGCGGCGCGGAGAGGGAAGGGACCGGCGGCGGTCCGGCCGAGGCGGGCGGCGGCGGCCGCGCCGCTGCAGGAGGATGGCGGCAGGGCTGTGCGGCTCCGCGAGCTCGGCGGCGAGGTCGGCGGGGAGCCCGGCGGCGGAGGATCCGGCGTGGCGCGGCGCAGACGGCGATCAGCGGGCCGGCGGGAAGGCGCGACGGTGGAGCCCTGGTGGAGGCGGGGCCTGGCGGTGCGGATCGAGGCGGCGGGGCGGCGACCGGGGGACATAGGAGTGCCGGATTGCAAAACGGACAACGAGGAAAATGCTCGGATGCATGAGGCGAACACGTATGCAAAATGAGATGCACATGATGACATGATAAAATGCAACACGCAAGCAAATGACATGGAAACAACGGCGAATAACTGGCGGACACCTGGCGCATCGAATCCGGGGCGTTACATCTCGGTGAGACCGATTCGATTAGGGTTAGGGCATAACGTAATCTCGGTAAGACCGATTACACAAACTCAGTGAGACCGATTTGGTAATAAGCTTTCCAGAGAGTTGGTAAGGTAAACTCGGTGGGACCGATTTGCTCTTTTTGGTGAGACCGAAATGTTACAAAAAGGAAACAGAGAGTTTACATTGCAATCTCGGTGGGACAGATCGCTCACTTCGGTTAGACCGAAACGTTACGAAGGGAAACAGAGAGATTGCAACCCCATCTCGGTGAGACCGAGATCCCTATCGGTAAGACCGATTTGCTTAGGGTTTGTGGCAGTGGCTATGACTTTTGGAATCGGTGGCGCCGGATAGGAAGTTTCGGTGTGACCGATTTTGGCTTTGGGTTTAGGTCATTTGTGGATGTGGGAAAGTAGTTGAGGGTTTTGGAGCATATCACTAAGCACATGAAGCAAGAGGCTCATTAAGCAACACCTCATCCCTCCTTGATAGTATTGGCTTTTTCTATAGACTCAATGTGATCTTGGATCGCTGAAATGTAAAATGAAGAGTCTTGAGCTTTTGAGCTTGAGCCAATCCTTTGTCCTTAGTATTTTGAGAGATCCACTTCCATCATCCATGCCATGCCATTCATTGAGCTTTCCTGAAATAATAGTCTTGGAATAGCATTAGCTCAATGAGCTATATGTTGTTATTAATTACCAAAACCACCTAGGGATAGTTGCACTTTCAATCTCCCCCTTTTTGGTAATTGATGACAGCATATAGATCAAAGCTTCGACAAATGATAATAAGATTGAATAACATCGTCGCTTTGAGAAGTATGTGATAAGCAAGAGCTCCCCCTAAATTTGTGCATAGTTTAAGATTTGCTTTCGACTGCAAATGCACAATGAATTAGGCTCATGGGTTACTCTTACATGTTACATACATCTTGGTGGAGCGCTAAAAATAATAAACAATGAATACATGCACTCATCACCAAGCATAGTGAATGATCACATAAGATAGATAGGATAATATCAAGCATGCATAAGTGTAGCATATGATCAACCACATGATCATCAATGTCTCACAGGCATAGTATCTCAACCAAAAGCAAACAAAGTTTGAAAAACCACCAAATAAAGCAAGAGAGAACAAAAGCAACACTCTCTCTTGAAGCCTATGATCTATACATTTTTCTCCCCCTTTGGCAACAAGTTACCAAAAAGTTCATAGAAAATGCATAGTGCTAGATCGTCTCTCAGGCTTGATCTTCTGGTGGTGGTGTAGAGATGTCTCCTTGGACGAAGGCTTCAGTTGAAGTAGAGGGTGCTAGAGGAGTTGGTGCTGGAGCTGGGTGCACTGGAACTATTGGGGCAGTAGCTGGTGCTGAAGTTGTTGCTCTAGTGTCTGTCACTGGCACTGCAACTGATCTCTGGGCTCTGGGCACTCTAGCAAACACATTTGTGGTTGTCTTGCCCTTCCTCTCCTGCATGTCATCCTGCAGCTGCTCTACAACCGATCAATCTCGCCACCTTGACATCTAGATCATAGAACTTTTGTTCCATGATTCTCTCCAGGCTCTCCTAGTTTTGAGTTAGGGTGGCCAACCCTTTCTCAATCCTCAGAGTTGATGCTATCAAGTAACCAAGCTGCTCTTGTTTGGTCTTCAAGAAATACTCAGATGCCTCCTCTTGAGTTGGCATCTTGGCAGCCTTCTCCTTCTTTGCCTTCTCCTTCTTCTCTTGAGCTTGGACTGATTGTGGATCATCTTCATTCATGACAACCTCATTGTCCTCAAAGTCTGGATAAATTGGAAAATGTTCCTTATCCAACTGATATTTCCCTATGCCCATCTTTGAGTTGATCAATTCTTGAATTTGAGGTGCATATCCACAGCTCCTCTTTTGATCTACTGCAGTCCTCTTGATAGTTTCAATGATCAGGCTCATGACTTTGAACTTCTGGGGCACATCAAACTCATGCGGCATGTTGATGGCATGTCCTCTGATCATGTTATGGTCACCTGACTTGGGGAACAAAGTGTGCCTCAGAATCCAATTGATGGTTGCCAACCCTGACAGCAGAAAGTGAACTGATCCAAACTTGTGAGTCTCTACAGCCTTGTTAGGAATTTCCTTGTACATGTGAGCCATTGAGTTGTGACCCAACTTCTACTTTGCATATATGTCCAAGTCATCCTCTTCTTCCTTGGGGGCATTGATCAGACTTGCCCATTCTTCAACAGTGGATTGGTACCTAGTACCTTCAGACATCCAAACAATTCTACCATCTGGGTAAAAATGTGATGTGGAGTAGAACTGCATGATAAGCTCATCATTCCAGTTGGTGAACTTCTGTCCAACAAAATCTGCTACTCCACAAGCAACATATCTCTCCTCCACTCCAGGGTAGTGCTGCTCATTCTCCCTAATGAATTTCCAGTCAACCCACCTCATATCACAGACAATGGGCTTCTTGTCCAACAGAATGGTCTCATAAAAGTCCTGCTGTTCCTTTGTGTGGAACATGTAGTCAACAACAGTTCTTCTTATTGAAGCATATGGGTCTTCCATCCTCCACAGCCTCAGCCCTGAATCCTTCCTGATTCTCATGTCCTCAGCCACAGGATGGGCATCACTGTGGTCTGGTATCTTGGGCTTGAGCTTTCTAAGGACCTGTCCTTCTTCATATTCATCTTATACAACATTGGGCACTGGGGCCTTGTTCTTTTCAGCAGCTGGAATACTCCTAGTATTCCTCTTGGAGCTTGCTTGGCCTTGGAGGCAGCTTTGGGTGCATCTTTGGGCTTGGATGTTGCAGCCCCTGACCTGATTGCATCTCCCATAAGCTTAGGTGCCTTAGGAGCTGGTGCAGCATCCTCTTCCTCTTCATTAGAATCCCTTCTCATTGAGGGCTTTCCAAGGACCTTGGCAGTTGTGGTTTTAGCTCTCTTCTTTTTCTTGTCCTGATCACCATCATCCTCTGATTCAATTGTGAACTTCATGGTTGCACCAGTGGGGACTGTCTGAGGTTTTGATGGTGCCTCTTTGCTAGCAGGTGCCTCTTTGGGTTGAGCTTGAGCTGGCACTTGAGTGGACTTCCTGGCCTTTGGCATTGGAGTTCTCTTGGCTGGAACTTTCTTCTTCAGGCCTGGCTTTGTGCTTTGTGCAGAGCCATACTCTTTCTTGAGCACCACTTTCTTGGAAGTGGCCTCATCCTCTTCAGCTTTGTAATCCTCATCCTCTGAGTCTGAGGTTCTCTTCCTCCTTTGCCTAGTTGCAACCTTAGGCAAGTTTCTAGGAGTACTTCTGCTCCCATCATCTGAAGTTAAGGGACTAGTGCCCTCACTCAAGTCCATGGGCTCTTCAGACCTGTTCTGGCTGTCACTCTGATCAGACATACTGCAAAAGTTGACTGCTAACCCTGTGAAGAGTTATAGATGAGATATAATAGATGAGCATCGCAAAATGCAGAGATTTTCCAAAAGAATGATTCAAAAGTTCAGTTTTAGTTTTCCACAGAAAGCATTTTGGATCAATCGATTTTTAAACTTGGTGATACCGAAGCAGTTTTGGAACCTAAACTGATGATCTCGGTTGGACTGAGTCACAGTTCGTTGGCACCGAGTCTGCTAGGGTTTCACAGAATCCTCAAATCGGTCGCACTGATTAGTAATTCTCGGTCAGACCGAGAGTCACTAGTGCAATGGCATATGCCAAATCGGTGAGACCGAGTTTTTCAACTCGGTGGGTCCGAGATGGTTTCGGCGGAAACCTAACCCTAAAAATTTGAATCACATCTAAACTACGGACTATTTTGGTTGGATAGCAGAATCTCAATTGTGGCAAGAATCAATATGAAAACAATGTGCTAGGAATCAGACGTGGATAGCACAAAGGTCAAGTCCATACCCTAACTTGGCGGTGGTGTAACGCCCCGGATCCGATGCGCCAGGTGTCCGCCAGTTATTCGCCGTCATTGCCATGTCATTTGCTTGCGTGTTGCACTTTGCCATGTCATCATTTGCATTTTATCATGTCATCATGTGCATTTCATTTTGCATACATGTTCTTCTCATGCATCCGAGCATTTTCGCCGTTGTCCGTTTTGCAATCCGGCGCTCCGATGTCATCCGGCGTCCCCCTCTTCCCTCTTTTCATGTGCAGGTGTTAAACGTTTTCGGAATGGACCGAGGTTTGCCAAGCAGCCTTGGTATAGCACCCGCACACCGCCTGTCAAGTTTCGTGCCATTTGGAGGTCGTTTGATACTCCAACGGTTAACCGGGTAACCGTAAAGCCCTCTTTGAGTTGCATCCCAACACCCCTTCCAAAGTGGCCCAAAACCCACCAAACTCCCCTCCATGCTCTCGGTCGTTCGATCACGATCGCGTGGCCGAAAACCGCACCTCATTTGGACTCTCCTAGCTCCCTCTATGCCTATACATACACCCCCATTCCAAATCCGGATGATTTCCCGAAACCCTAAAATTCCCTCTCACTTGGACCGGACGTGTCACCCACGCCGGACACGTCCGCCGACCACGTCCTCGGGCCAATCGAGGGCGCCACCTCAGCCGCCCTCCTCCTCCTCAATCCGCACGCCACGTAGCACTGCCACCACCAGCACCCGCCAGCCATGCCCATGAGCCCGCAGCCAGGCCCATGAGGCCGTCCGCCGCCGCCCGCTCACGCCCGCCACTCCAGCGCTCACTTGCAGCGCGCGCCGCCCGCCGCCGCCCTCCGCCGCCTCGCCGCCCGGGTCACGCTACTCTCCAGCCGTCCGCCTGCCACATGCCCCGCTCGCACGCCGCGCCCGCGCCTCTCCCTCCTCTGCAACCGCCCCCCAGCGCTCTCGGCCACCCGCCCGCTCCGGTGGCCGGTCCCGCCATGCGCCCGCGCCTCGGCCGGACCAGTCGCCTCTGCCCGCGCCTCCCGCGCTCCGGCGAGCTCCACCGGCGTCGCCCGGCCCCTTCCTCTCCCGGCCGGCCTCCCCTCTACTCCGGCAAGAACTCCGTGAGCAGGGCTCAAGTCCGCGAACCTCGACTTCAGCTGAACCCTAGAGCGGATCCGGAGGTATAAAATGACTAAGTCCCAGATTTCAGTAATTTTCATGCCATGTTCATGCCATCACATATCTGCATTTGTAGCTCCGTTTCGCGCGTATAATATGTCAAATTGTTCGTCTCGACGAGTGCTTCATTTCATTCCATTGCCTCGTTTTCATTTGAGGTCATCTTGATGCCCGAAATGCTGTTGGAAGTGTGCATGTTGATGTTAATCTGCTGAAACTGTTATAACTTGCTGTTTTATCATTTTTGCCATGATTTATGTGTGCATCCTATGAGAATGAGCTCTACATGAATGTTGAACTATGCCATGCCATCTTTCCAGGGGTGTTGACCATGTATTTTTGTGAGTTGTGTGCTGAGTGTATCGAGCTTGTAAAGTAGGGTAGTTCTTTGTTCTTTGTTTTCTGACAGATTCTGTTATATTTTGATGCCATGTTAACATACTTTCACTAATCATTCTATGCATAATCTGGAGATGCTCTATAAACATGTTTTGATATACATGTCATGATCTACCATTCATGCCCTTGGTTGCAATTATAGCCTGCTGGAACATGTTCATTTCTTGCTCTAAAGTTGCTTGAAAATGTTGTTTGTCAACTTTGTTAACATTAAGTTCACTTGTTCCCATGTGTTTTCCTAGTGATCCATGTATCCTATGACCTTGCTCTTGCCATTCTTAGCTTCATAAACATGCCTTCTTACTGTTGGTTGCCTTGCCATGCCATGTATTGCTCTGTAGTGAGTGGTTCGAGCTCACGAACATGCCTACTTATTGTTGTTCCTGCCATGTATAAATATGTAATATAACTTGCCATGTTTACATGGGTGCCATCATATTTTCTATGCCTTTTTGGCTTATGGTCAGTAAGGGACTTTTGATATATGCAATTAGTAGATTCATGCCATGCCTTTGTTTGCCATGATAAGTTCCTGTAACATGTTGTTTGATAGCTCTAAACATTGCAACTTGATGTTATTTCTGCTAAAGTCTGAAATTGTTATTACTTGCAATATCTCCACGTCATTTTGAGCATGTTCTAGTTGTTTCTGGAGATAGCTCAGTGTTCATGTTTTGTTATGCTTTACGTGTACTTCATGCCCATGCCTTTTGTTATTATGTTGGGGTGCTGTAGCATGTTGTTTTGATGCTTGTAAGATGCCTATTTGCTGTTATGGACAGATTGTTGCTATAACTTGTATAGTGTGTGTGTGTGTTGCACCGTTGCTCTGTTTTGAGTGTGCTCTATATGAAATTTGCTTGATTTTGCATGTAGCTTCATATTACCATGTTGCATCCATGTTTTGAGGTGTTTGCTTGATGTTTGTAAGCATTTTGCATCAATGCCATGCTTAACTTGTTTTGCTCATATCTTCTAGGCCGTAGCTCCGAATCTAATGAACTTTATATGTAACTTGACAAGAATTTCGTGTAGATCATCATGGTGCATCTTAACTTGCTGTTTAACAACTTGAACATAAGGTTTATTCAGTTCTGGACCAATTTCGAAATTTGCATATGAGGACTTACCGGAATTGTTATATGTTGTTTCCGGCCTCATTTAAACTTGCCTTGATGTGTTGTTCTTGTTTGCATCATCTCTTGCCATGAGTAGCTTCATGTAGCATTGTCATGCATCATGCTTGTTGTGCATCATGTCTTGTTCATGTGTGGTGTGTTTACTTTGTTGTGTGCTTCTTCTCGATAGTTCCCGTTTCGTTGCGATCGTGAGGATCCGTTCGTCTTCTTCATGGACTCGTTCTTCTTCCTTGCGGGATTTTAGGCAAGATGACCGCTACCTTGGATCTCACTACTATCATTGCTATGCTAGTTGCCTTGTTCTTTCGCTATGCTGCGCTTCCTATTACCTGTTTGTCAAGCCATCCCAAATTGCCATGAACCTCTAACCTTTGACACCTTTCCTATGCAAACCGTTGTTTGGCTATGTTACCGCTTTTGCTCAGCCCCTCTTATAGCGTTGCTAGTGCAGGTGAAGTTGAAGATTTTCTCCATGGTGGACAGGATTTTGGTTGGGATATCACAATATCTCTTATATTATTAATGCATCTATATACTTGGTAAAGGGTGGAAGGCTCGGCCTTATGCCTGGTGTTTTGTTCCACTCTTGCCGCCCTAGTTTCCGTCATACCGGTGTTATGTTCCCGGATTTTGCGTTCCTAACGCGGTCGGGTGATTTATGGGACCCCCTTGACAGTTCGCTTTGAATAAAACTTGTCCAGCAAGGCCCAACATTGACTTTTACCATTTGCCTCACCACCACCTATCTTTTCCCTTGGGAGTCGCTCTCTCGAGGGTCATCTTTATTTTAGCCCCGGGCGGTGCTTGTCTAAGTGCTGGTCCAAACCGAGCGATGTCCGGCGCCCACAGGCAACTGAGGTCTATGCCAACCCGACGTCTGCTCATCCGGTGTGCCCGAGAACGAGATATGTGCAGCTCCTATCGGGATTTGTCGGCACAGCGGGAGGCTTTGCTGGTCTTGTTTTACCATTGTCGAAATGTCTTGATGTACCGGATTCCAGACGATCGGGTCTTCTGGGTGAAGGTCTATTCTTCGATGATCGCGAGAGCTTGTCATGGGCTAAGTTGGGACACCCTGCAGGTATAAACTTTTGAGAGCCGTGCCCGCGGTTATGTGGCAGATGGGAATTTGTTAATGTCCGGTTGTAGATAACTTGACACTTGATCCAAAATAAAACGCATCGACCGAGTGTGTAGCCGTGATGGTCTCTTCTCGGCGGAGTCCGGGAAGTGAACACGGTTTCTGTGTTATGATTGACGTAAGTAGGTGTTCAGGATCACCTCTTGATCATTGCTAGTTGACGACCGTTCCTTTGTTTCTCTTCTCGCTCTCATTTGCGTATGTTAGCCACCATATCATGCTTAGCCGCTGCTGCAACCTCACCACTTTACCCCTTCCTTTCCCATTAAGCTTTGCTAGTCTTGATACCCATGGTAATGGGATTGCTGAGTCCCCGTGGCTCACGAGATACTTCCAAAACCAGTTTGCGGTGCCTATGTTACCGAAAGGTGTGACGCAATCAAGCTCAAGGAGGAGCTCGATGAAGATCTTGCCCTTTGTGTTGTTTCGTTCTAGTTGATCAAGAGTGGAGCCCAGGTTAGGGTCGATCGGGGACCTTTATCGATTTGGGGTTCTTCTTTTATTTTGGTTCCGTAGTCGGACCTTGATTGTATCTGGATGATGTAATGCTTTATTCATGTATTTGTGTGAAGTGGCGATTGTAAGCCAACTATGTATCTCTTTCCCTTATGTATTACTTGGGTTGTGTGAAGATTACCTCACTTGCGACATTGCTTTCAATGCGGTTATGCCTCTAAGTCGTGCTTCGACACGTGGGAGATATAGCCGCATTAAGGGCATTATAAGTTGGTAATCAGAGCCTTCCCCGACCTTAGGAGCCCCACTGCTTGATTGTTTTTAGCGGCCGAGTTGTGTCTAGAAAAATGTTTTGAGTCATTTAGGATTATATTTATCGGAGAGTTAGGAATTCTTTTTACTCCTCAGTCCCTTCGTCGCTCTGGTGAGGTCTCCTGACGTAGAGTTTTGACTCTTCTCTTCTCAAATTTCACTAAAAAAAAATTTAGGATCACGCGGGTATCTTAGAATAGTTCCGATGGTTTTATGATGACAACATTGTCTTGGTGCCTCCCGTCGGCAGGGGTTTTTTTTAGTGGAGGTGTCCCGGAGTTGAGCTCGAGGTGTTGTCGTCATAATTTTATCGTTGCGTTCTGAATACCGAGTTTAGTACGCCGACATCGAAAATCTCTTTTATGCGCTTGTTGGTGAGATAACCCGCTAACCCAATCTCGAGGTGAGTACGGGAGTATTGCCGTGACTCGTATAACGGATGCTTTTCGAAGGTTGAGGTACACGATTTCCGAAGGTTTCTTGGTTATGTGTTGACGGATGGATACAGCTTGGATGTAGGTATTGTTAGTTTGGGTGAGATATATTGCTTCCCCTGTATCCCCAACACCAGATTGCATAACCAGAAAGTTTTGGGAGTTTATAGGTGGGAATTCAAGTAGCTCCTAGAATATCTTTTCGACAGATGCATGATATGGGATTGGGTAAATCTCTATCATATGTATTTGTTCTGGCTTATTCTGCAAGCCAGTCCTTTGTTTTTGTTTTGAGTTGTGGTATTCGAGTTGCTTCGATGTCAAATGTTGAATCCATACTTTTCCGAAATGGTGTTCTCATACTCCGATGTGAATACCAATCCTTCTCGACAATCGAGATTGTCATGTTAATTCTTTTCCAACCGGTGCGCTTCTCTTCGAGATGATCCCATCATTCTCCCCATCTGCAAGATCAATTCTAAGTTTTCTCAACGGTGTTTGTTTCAACCGTCTCAAGTTGTCTTTGTTTTTTTCCGCCCTCCCACCCTTTTTCTTCAAGGACACAGATTTCTTAATCAAGTATCCATTTATTCATGTGAAGTCTCTTCACTCTTTTCAATCAATGTTCTTATCCGGTGATTTCCCATGAAGATGCTCAACAGCTTCAAGTTCATCATCCTTCATTGTTGTTTCTTCTCCGGTGGATCCATATCAAGTTTTTGATATTCATAATATCCCTTTCCTTGTTTCAAATGCTTTTTAATACCGGTGCACCTCTTAATCGCTCACTTCTCGCTATTGTTATTCCGGAGTGCTCAAGATATCTCGAAGATTCGTGTTTCCACTCTGCATTCGTTCAAGCTCTTTCGAGATTGGTATCTCATTCAAGCCATTTAATTCAACCGGTGCAACATCTCTTTTAAATCTTTTCAACGGTGTTCTTTTGAGTGGGCCCTAACCCACAGGTCTTTTCCCAGGATCTTACCTGACTCTTCTATTTTCCCAGAGCTATCCTAAATTCTTCTCCAAGTTTGACGTAAGAATGAGTTTTCATCACCAAATGCTTTTCTCCAAGATCTTTCAAATTCTTTTCATAGTTGGCTCAACCTCTTCGCTTTTGATTCTTCCAGTATGCCTCAATAATTCTTGGTGGTGTTTCTCGTTGTCATTCTCATCATTTGAAGACCGAAGAAGAGTTTCTCTGTAATCTTGCTCTATTCTCTTCAAGATTCATGATTCTAGCTTGATGCCATCCTCATAATTGTTTTTGATTGTGACAATTCTTTTCACCCATCCGGAGCATTTCATGGGTTGTTTCCATTTCTTTCCTCCGAAGGCCATCATGTCATAATTCTTCATTCTCAGCGTGTAGCTATCGTTCTCCAAATCTTACCGGTGAATCGTTCAAATATCCTCTAATCAGTTCATGATCTCTTCGTTCTAATGTATCTAAATCCCCTCAAGTATCTTCATTCATTTTGCAATTCTTCCCGTGATTTGTGCGCTTGCTACGCTCAATTTCAATTCTTCTGTGGTTCTTTCAAGATCTCTTCCTTTTCATCATATCAATTCATTTGTTGTTCCAATCCTACCGGTGGTTCGTTGAAGACCTTCTCAAGTTTTGATATATCTCTTTTAATCCTTTCTACGAGAATAAGTAGTATGCCAAATCCGTTGATTGTCATCAATTTAATTGGTGAAGGATAAGCATAACATAATTCTTATTCTTGTTCATCCAAGTGATTAATTCTTTATTCCGGAGGCCCTTAAAATTCTCGGTTTCATTTGTTTCATCTTCTCTTTTTCCCGGAGTTCCAAGCTCTAATTATCACGGAGATCCATCTAAATCATTGCAAGGTACACCTTGTGTTTTCAACTTCTCTTTCTTTCCACCATCCTTTTTGTACCGGAGTTTCTACATGGTGGTTCGTCAAGGATTCCTTTCATTCTCGATTTGTTCTTCAAGATTTCTCTTCAAGTTAAGATCAGCCAAGCTATACTCAAAATAAACATGGTGCTCAACACATGTTTTGTTTTGAGGCGTCTCTTCTTGCATTCCAAAGTGTAATTCTTTCTACCTTATCATTTGAGATGGTGTTATATCACTCTTGACAATTTCATTCATGTTTCATGATTCATATTGTTGTCAAGAATGAGGTATGTTAAATCCACCAATCTCTTCGTTGGGGTTATCTTGGTAAAGATTTCACCTAAAGCCTTCCCTAAGGAATATTGCTATTTGTGGTGCTTATCAATGATCCAAGTTATATCTCTATCATCTGGTGAAGCAGTTTTCATCTCTTCATTGATCTCAAGCAAGCAATTGTTTCCGTTAGTGGCCGGTTGTCACCTCATAATTTTGAGATGTTTCCATAAGCCCACTACAAGTTTATTCTTTTCGATGTTGGTTTTCCAACAGCTACGTTCAATCCCTCTTGTCAGGATGCTTTTCAAATTCAAATGCGGTAGAAGTTATCATTTCCTTCAACGTTCTCTTATCCCAACGATCTAACTTCTATTCTTTTGTTACGGAGGCATTGTGATGTTGTGCTTTTCACTCATCATCTCGAATTGTGAGGATCATGATCTTTTCATGCTTATCCGTTTAGCCGGAGTGTTGTATCATCTCTTCAATATCTTTTCATCTCATCAAGTTTTCTTCTCTTTTCTACCGGAGTGCTGTCCAAATTCTGCCATTCTTGTTCCTTGGCTATCTCATTATACCGATGTGGTCATATTCTTTTCGTTCGTGAAGCTCTTATTTCCATGTCTTTCAACCTTCTAGTTCTCGTAATGTTCCTTCTTCCTCTTTTCTAACGGGATTGTTTGCAATCTCGTTCATCTCTGTTGTTTTGTTTCTTTTAATTTGTTCAACCTCACAAGGTTCTTTGGTTTCACTCATTGGTCAAAGAAGCAACTAAGTTTTACCTCTTCTCTTCCTCTTCCTTTTCCCTCCGGTGCCATCCTAGATCTCGGGACGAGATCCTCTCATAGTGGTGGAGTGTTGTAACGCCCCGGATCCGATGCGCCAGGTGTCCGCCAGTTATTCGCCGTCGTTGCCATGTCATTTGCTTGCGTGTTGCACTTTGCCATGTCATCATTTGCATTTTATCATGTCATCATGTGCATTTCATTTTGCATACATGTTCGTCTCATGCATCCGAGCATTTTCCCCGTTGTCCGTTTTGCAATCCGGCGCTCCTATGTCATCCGGCGTCCCCCTCTTCCCTCTTTTCGTGTGCGGGTGTTAAACGTTTTCAGAATGGACCGAGGTTTGCCAAGCGGCCTTGGTATAGCACCCGCAGACCGCCTGTCAAGTTTCGTGCCATTTGGAGGTCGTTTGATACTCCAACGGTTAACCGGGTAACCGTAAAGCCCTCTTTGAGTTGCAGCCCAACACCCCTTCCAAAGTGGCCCAAAACCCACCAAACTCCCCTCCATGCTCTCGGTCGTTCGATCACGATCGCGTGGCCGAAAACCGCACCTCATTTGGACTCTCCTAGCTCCCTCTATGCCTATATATACACCCCCATTCCAAATCCGGATGATTTCCCCGAAACCCTAAAATTCCCCTCTCCGCCACGGACGTGTCGCCCACGCGGACACGTCCGCCGACCACGCCCTCCGGCCAATCGAGGGCGCCACCTCAGCGCCGCCTCCTCCTCCAATCCCACACCACGTACACCACACCACCACCACAAGCCGCCGGCCATGAGCCATGAGCCAGCCCATGAGCCCGTCCGCCCGCTCGCGCCCGCCCGCCATCACCGCCCGCCTGCGCCGCCGCTCACTCACACAGGGTGGGTCATTGCTGCTCTGCCGCCGTCGCACGCCTCATCACAGGCGCTCCGTGACGCCGCAAGCCAGCGCCTCTCCCTCCTCTGCAACCGCCGCCCGCGCCCTCGGCCGCCCGCCGCTCGATGGCGGAGTCCGCCAGACCGCCTCGCCCTCCGGCCGGACCGGTCGCCCTCATGCCGCGCCTCTCGCGCCCGCCGTGAGAGCTCCACCGGCGTCGCCCGGCCCTTCCTCTCCCGGCCGGCCTCCCCCTCTACTCCGGCAAGAACTCCGGCGAACAGGAGCTCGAAGTCCGGCGAACCTCGACTTCCGCGCCGAACCCTAGATCCAGATCCGGGAGGTATAAAATGACTAAGTCCCAGATTTTAGTAATTTTCATGCCATGTTCATGCCATCACATCTCTGCATCTGTAGCTCTGTTTCGCGCGTATAATATGTCAAATTGTTCGTCTCGACGAGTGCTTCATTTCATTCCATTGCCTCATTTTCATTTGAGGTCATCTTGATGCCCGAAATGCTGTTGGAAGTGTGCATGTTGATGTTAATCTGCTGAAACTGTTATAACTTGTTGTTTTATCATTTTTGCCATGATTTATGTGTGCATCCTATGAGAATGAGCTCTACATGAATGTTGAACTATGCCATGCCATCTTTCCAGGGGTGTTGACCATGTATTTTTGTGAGTTGTGTGCTGAGTGTATCGAGCTTGTAAAGTAGGGTAGTTGTTGTTGCTGTTTTCCTGACAGATTCTGTTATATTTTGATGGCATGTTAACATACTTTCACTAATCATTCTATGCATAATCTGGAGATGCTCTATAAACATGTTTTGATATACATGTCATGATCTACCATTCATGCCCTTGGTTGCAATTATAGCCTGCTGGAACATGTTCATTTCTTGCTCTAAAGTTGCTTGAAAATGTTGTTTGTCAACCTGTTAACATTAAGTTCACTTGTTCCCATGTGTTTTCCTAGTGATCCATGTATCCTATGACCTTGCTCTTGCCATTCTTAGCTTCATAAACATGCCTTCTTACTGTTGGTTGCCTTGCCATGCCATGTATTGCTCTGTAGTGAGTGGTTCGAGCTCACGAACATGCCTACTTATTGTTGTTCCTGCCATGTATAAATATGTAATATAACTTGCCATGTTTACATGGGTGCCATCATATTTTCTATGCCTTTTTGGCTTATGGTCAGTAAGGGACTTTTGATATATGCAATTAGTAGATTCATGCCATGCCTTTGTTTGCCATGATAAGTTCCTGTAACATGTTGTTTGATAGCTCTAAACATTGCAACTTGATGTTATTTCTGCTAAAGTCTGAAATTGTTATTACTTGCAATATCTCCACGTCATTTTGAGCATGTTCTAGTTGTTTCTGGAGATAGCTCAGTGTTCACGTTTTGTTATGCTTTATGTGTACTTCATGCCCATGCCTTTTGTTATTATGTTGGGGTGCTGTAGCATGTTGTTTTGATGCTTGTAAGATGCCTATTTGCTGTTATGGACAGATTGTTGCTATAACTTGTATAGTGTGTGTGTGTGTTGCACCGTTGCTCTGTTTTGAGTGTGCTCTATATGAAACTTGCTTGATTTTGCATGTAGCTTCATATTACCATGTTGCATCCATGTTTTGAGGTGTTTGCTTGATGTTTGTAAGCATTTTGCATCAATGCCATGCTTAACTTGTTTTGCTCATATCTTCTAGGTCAGAGCTCGAATCTAATGAACTTTATATGTAACTTGACAAGAATTTCGTGTAGATCATCATGGTGCATCTTAACTTGCTGTTTAACAACTTGAACATAAGGTTTATTCAGTTCTGGACCAATTTCGAAATTTGCATATGAGGACTTACCGGAATTGTTATATGTTGTTTCTGGCCTCATTTAAACTTGCCTTGATGTGTTGTTCTTGTTTGCATCATCTCTTGCCATGAGTAGCTTCATGTAGCATTGTCATGCATCATGCTTGTTGTGCATCATGTCTTGTTCATGTGTGGTGTGTTTACTTTGTTGTGTGCTTCTTCTCGATAGTTCCCGTTTCGTTGCGATCGTGAGGATCCGTTCGTCTTCTTCATGGACTCGTTCTTCTTCCTTGCGGGATTTCAGGCAAGATGACCGCTACCTTGGATCTCACTACTATCAATGCTATGCTAGTTGCCTCGTTCTTTCGCTATGCTGCGCTTCCTATTACCTGTTTGTCAAGCCATCCCAAATTGCCATGAACCTCTAACCTTTGACACCTTTCCTATGCAAACCGTTGTTTGGCTATGTTACCGCTTTTGCTCAGCCCCTCTTATAGCGTTGCTAGTGCAGGTGAAGTTGAAGATTTTCTCCATGGTGGACAGGATTTTGGTTGGGATATCACAATATCTCTTATATTATTAATGCATCTATATACTTGGTAAAGGGTGGAAGGCTCGGCCTTATGCCCGTGTTTTGTTCCACTCTTGCCGCCCTAGTTTCCGCCATACCGTGTTATGTTCCCGGATTTTGCGTTCCTAACGCGGTCGGGTGATTTATGGGACCCCTTGACAGTTCGCTTTGAATAAAACTTGTCCAAAGAAGGCCCAACATTGACTTTTACCATTTGCCTCACCACCACCTATCTTTTCCCTTGGGAGTCGCTCTCTCGAGGGTCATCTTTATTTTAGCCCCCGGCCGGTGCTTGTCTAAGTGCTGGTCCAAACCGAAGCGATGTCCGGCGCCTCGGGCAACCAGGTCTATGCCAACCCAACGTCTGGCTCATCCGGTGTGCCACGAGAACGAGATATGTGCAGCTCCTATCGGGATTTGTCGGCACAAATGGAGGCTTTGCTGGTTTTGTTTTACCATTGTCGAAATGTCTTGATGTACCGGATTCCGAGACCGATCGGGTCTTCCCGGTGAAGGTCTATTCCTTCGATGATCGCGAGAGCTTGTCATGGGCTAAGTTGGGACACCCTGCAGGTATAAACTTTCGAGAGCCGTGCCCGCGGTTATGTGGCGATGGGAATTTGTTAATGTCCGTTGTAGATAACTTGACACTTGATCCAAAATAAAACGATCGACCGAAAGTGTGTAGCCGTGATGGTCTCTTCTCGGAGTCCGGAAGTGAACACGGTTTCGTGTTATGATTGACGTAAGTAGGTGTTCGTGGATCACCTCTTGATCATTGCTAGTTGACGACCGTTCCTTTGTTTCTCTTCTCGCTCTCATTTGCGTATGTTAGCCACCATATCATGCTTAGCCGCTGCAAACCTCACCACTTTACCCCTTCCTTTCCCATTAAGCTTTGCTAGTCTTGATACCCATGGTAATGGGATTGCTGAGTCCCGTGGCTCACCAGATACTTCCAAAACCAGTTTGCGGTGCCTATGTTACCGAAAGGTGACGAATCAAGCTCAAGGAGGAGCTCGATGAAGATCTTGCCCTTTGTGTTGTTTCGTTCTAGTTGATCAGTAGTGGAGCCCAGTTGGGGTCGATCGGGGACCTTTGTCACATTTGGGGTTCTTCTTTTATTTTGGTTCCGTAGTCGGACCTTGATTGTATCTGGATGATGTAATGCTTTATTCATGTATTTGTGTGAAGTGGCGATTGTAAGCCAACTATGTATCTCTTTCCCTTATGTATTACTTGGGTTGTGTGAAGATTACCTCACTTGCGACATTGCTTTCAATGCGGTTATGCCTCTAAGTCGTGCTTCGACACGTGGGAGATATAGCCGCATCGAGGGCGTTATAGGTGGACTTGCTACGGCGGCAACAGCGGGGACGAATTCCGTTGATGGCGACGAAGACCAGCGACAGGAGGCTGCTGGCGGCGAGGAGACGATCCGGAGACCACAATGGTAGAGCGAGCTGTTGCGCGGGCGAAGGGTTTCGGAGAAATTTCCAAACTTTTGCTCATGGCTATATATAGCCCGACCCTGTCGGTGTGACCGAGTGGAACAACTCGGTGGCACCGAGATGCATAACTGTGTTCAGTTATAGCAAATTGGTGAGACCGAAAAGTTCAAATCGGTTGCACCGAGATTGAAAACTCAGATCAACTTGGTGATCTCGGTAGGACCGACATAGAAGAATCGGTCAGACCGAGAATCACAAAGAGGTTTTGGAAGTTTAAGTCTATGACGAATCGGGGACTCCGAGTGCTCCTCACACCGAGTGGTTCGAATCTAACTTGATCAAATTTTGTGATGTAGCATGAATAGAGTTTGAGATGAGAAAAGCATAGATAGCTAAAGAGGGTTCTTAGGCATTCTTGTCCATCCACTTGGCAAGAAGAAAAGAAACCAAACAATCAAAACAACAAGTGGATGTCCTTGAATGTGTAAAATATGCACCAACATGCTCACACAATAAGATAGCAAATGAAATATGTGGCAAAGCATGCAGAACCAATTCTAGCATCTATCAAGCAATTTGGCGATGACTAGGTCATCTATATATGAGTATATTGACTTAGGAGTCAAATGAGTACATTTGATCATAGGTCATACTCATCGTTTAAGCTCAAGTGGGGTTACCACTTTTACATAATGCATTAATGTGTTCACACCATTCGAGTTGCTTTGACTCAATTCTTAGAGTTAAGCTCCCCCTAGATTTGAGATCCCCCCTTAGAGGGATGAACTAACCTTGGGTTTTGTCGATGATGACTTCATGTAGGTGTTGAAGATGTAGATGCTCAATGTTGATGTAGATCATTTGGAGCAATCCTTTGGAGTGAGTTGCACTTTCAACTTACCTACATGGGCTGGTCCCACAAGGAACAAACAAGAATATCCATAGACATAGAGTGATGCACACACAAGATGATGTCCATGAAATCATTAGGTTACCTTGTCCCTTGTCTTACCAACATGAGGGTTTGTGACTCCTTGAACTAGTGCAAGATGTGGAAGTTGATTGCACTTGTTCTTGCCAAAATGATATGAGTGAAGAATGTTGGCGGAGTCACCCTCAAGAACTCTCTAGTTCTTCTTCTTCGGGATCCACATCATCTTGATGGGAATCCTTGGAGTTGTAGTTGTACTTGATGAAGTAGAACTTGACGTAGTCTTAGGGACCCACTTGAACGAGGCTTTAGGTGCTTCTTCAAATGCATCAATCTCTTCTTGAAGCTTGTCCTTGCCTTTGTTCTTGTGGTCTTGTGGTGGAAGATCATCTTGAGCTTGTGTTCCCTTGAAGGAAGTAGGATCATACTTCTCTTGTTGAGGAACAAACTTCGTCTTGGGGTATTGATCATCTTCCCACTCAACTCCATTGGCATTGAACTTTTGTTCAAAACCAACACCTTGATTCTTCCGGTGCCTTCCTTGCTTGCGTACAATTTCCTCGAATTGCTTGCTCCCGGCAAGGCTCTTGTAAACACCTTTCTCTATAATTCCCTTCAATAAGCTATTTTTTGCTCAAGTGTAACTTGGCTAAGAGAATCATTAGTGGAATCAAGAGAACTACTAGAAGCAACAATATTGGATTTGACATTATTATTGTTACTACTAGAGGAAGTATCTTTCTTGTACTTGTTACTAGACTTGAATAGAGGCAGGTAAGTAGATAAGAGTAAACGCTTGGCAATGTAAGAAGAACTTTTCTTGCGAAGATCATCATTGATTGCTTTTAAGAACTCATGCTCTTGCTTAAGATTGAGCTTTTCAAAGTGTAACTTCTCATGAGCCCTTAAAAGTTCTCGATGATCTTCGTAGATAGTTTCAAGAGCCAACTTAAGAGAGTTTAATTCTTTAGTTAGAAGCTCAATCTTCTCCTTATCATTGTCATTCTTTTTAGCATGATTAGCATGATTAATTGACGTTTCATCATAGTATTCATCACTAGAGTTGTCAACAAGTAAATCATCATCCACAAGCAAGTCATCTTCATCACTATTGAAATCAACATACTCGGGATGTGTTACCTTTGGACCTTTGGCCATGAAGCATCTTCCAACACCTTCATTTGGTGAATCAAATATGTCGAGGAGTTGGTTGACACAAGTGCTAGACCGCAACACCTTCATCTTGAGTATTTATGAGTCGGAGTGATAGCTTCTCTCGGAGTGATTGTCGGAGTCGGAACGGATACCCATTCACCAACATGAGCTTGATGTCTTCGCTTTGTTTAGCTCCTTGATGACTTGTCCTTCCTTTCCTAATCCTTGCTTCTCCGTGAGGGTCTTCGCTCATAACGATCATCTCTACTCCTCCTCTCTTGGTGGTGATTCTTCTCTTTGCTCCTTCTTCTTGGAGAATCTTCTCTTCTTTTAGGGTGCCGTACACTCATTGGAGTAGTGTCCGGTCTCCCACAATTGTAGCAATTGCGCTCTTGACTAGAAGATCTTTTGTCATTGTAAGACCTTGACTTGGAGCTTCTTTCTTTGCTTCTACTCTTGTAGAATTTGTTGAAGTTCTTCACCATTAAGCTCAATTATTCATTGAAGGTCTGTTTCTCACTTGATGATGTGGGGGCTTCATTTGAGGCTTTGTAAGCACCACTTGACTTGTTGTGAAGTTCCTCCTTATCCTTGAGTGACATCTCATGAGCAACAATCCTTCCAATGACTTCCGTTGGCTTGAGATCTTTGTAGTTTGGCATCATTTGAATCAATGTGCACACGGTATCATACTTTCCAGCCAATGCTGTTAAGATCTTCTTGATGATGAATTTGTCGGTCATCTCTTCACTTCCTAAGCCGGCAATCTCATTTGTGATAAGATCAAGCCTAGAGTACATTTCAGCGACACCTTCACCATCCTTCATTTTGAACTTGTCAAGCTGACTTTGGAGCACATCCAACTTGGATTCCTTGCCGGACTCGGTACCTTCGTGCATATCAATCAAAGTATCCCAAATTTCCTTTGCATTCTCAAGACGGCTGATTTTGTTGAATTTTTCGGGGCACAATCCGTTGAAGATGATATCACAAGCTTGAGCGTTGTATTGCAGCATCTTCAATTCTTCCGCATTAGCTTCACGGTTTGGTTCTCTCCCATCGAAAAATTCACCTTGCAAGCCAATACAAATAATTGCCCAAACGGCGGGGTTATGTCCAAGAATATGCATTTTCATCTTATGCTTCCAACTAGCAAAATTAGTACCATCAAAGTAAGGACCTCTACGGTGATAATTTCCCTCGCTAGACGCCATACTCTCCTAGATTGTGAAACCAAGGCTATGACCACCAAAAGCTATGGAAATCAAAGCAAATGGAGACCAAAGCTCTGATACCACTTGTAGGACCTTGAAGTATGTCTAGAGGGGGGGGTAATTAGACTACTTGACCAATAAAAACTTAACCTTTTCCCAATTTTAGAGTTTGGCAGATTTTAGCTACTTTAGGACAAGTCAAGCAATCATCACACAATTCAAGCAAGCATGCAAAGAGTATATAGGCAGCGGAAATTAAAGCATGCAACTTGCAAGAAAGTAAAGGGAAGGGTTTGGAGGATTCAAACGCAATTGGAGACACAGATGTTTTTGGCGTGGTTCCGATAGGTGGTGCTATCGACATCCACATTGATGGAGACTTCAACCCACGAAGGGTAACGGCCAGCATGAGTCCACGGAGGGCTCCACCCACGAAGGGTCCACGAAGAAGCAACCTTGTCTATCCCACCATGGTCGTTGCCCACGAAGGACTTGCCTCGCTAGCGGTAGATCTTCATGAAGTAGGCGATCTCCTTGCCCTTACAAACTCCTTGGTTCAACTCCACAATCTTGTCGGAGGCTCCCAAGTGACACCTAGCCAATCTAGGAGACACCACTCTCCAAGAAGTAACAAATGGTGCGTTGATGATGAACTCCTTGCTCTCGTGCTTCAAATGATAGTCTCCCCAACACTCAACTCTCTTTCAATGGGTTTGGATCTGGTGGAAAGAAGATTTGACTAGAAAGCAACTTGGGGAAGTCTAGAGATCAAGATTCATATGGTAGGAATGGAATATCTTGGTCTCAACACATGAGTAGGTGGTTCTCTCTCAGAGATGGTAAGTTGGAAGTGTAGGTTTGTTCTGATGTCTCTTTCCACGAATGAAGAGGAGGTGGAGGGGTATATATAGCCTCCACACAAAATCTAACCGTTACACACAATTTACCAAAATCGGTGGGACCGAATTGTTAATCTCGGTCGGACCGATTTAGTAAACCTAGTGACCATTAGTGATTTTCGGTGGGACCGACATGCATCTCGGTGAGACCGATTCGATTAGGGTTATGGCATAACGTAATCTTGGTAAGACCGATTACACAAACTCGGTGAGACCGATTTGGTAATAAGCTTTCGGAGAGTTGGTCGTAAACTTCGGTGGGACCGATTTTCTCTTTTGGTGAGACCAAATGTTACAAAAAGGAAACAGAGAGTTTACATTGCAATCTCGGTGGGACCGATCGCTCACTTCGGTTAGACCGAAACGTTACAAAGAGAAACAGAGAGATTGCAACCCCATCTCGGTGAGACCGAGATCCCTATCGGTAAGACTGATTTGCTTAGGGTTTGTGGCAGTGGCTATGACTTTTGGAATCGGTGGCGCCGGATAGGAAGTTTCGGTGTGACTGATTTTGGCTTTGGGTTTAGGTCATTTGTGGATGTGGGAAAGTAGTTGAGGGTTTTGGAGCATATCACTAAGCACATGAAGCAAGAGGCTCATTAAGCAACACCTCATCCCTCCTTGATAGTATTGGCTTTTTCTATAGACTCAATGTGATCTTGGATCGCTGAAATGTAAAATGAAGAGTCTTGAGCTTTTGAGCTTGAGCCAATCCTTTGTCCTTAGTATTTTGAGGGATCCACTTCCATCATCCATGCCATGCCATTCATTGAGCTTTCTTGAAATAATAGTCTTGGAATAGCATTAGCTCAATGAGCTATATGTTGTTATTAATTGCCAAAACCACCTAGGGATAGTTGCACTTTCACCGGCCTTAGTATCGGCCTGTTAACGGCCCGTGAAATCAAATGGGCCCACTTATTGCCCGCTTCAATGTCAGCCTTTTAACGACCCGGGAGATAACAAGGCCGATCATTAAATGTTGGCTCATTTCAGTTGTAGCGGCCCAATAGAGCTTTTGGCCTGGTTACTACCTATTAACATAATGGGCCCTGTAGAGTTTGAACTTGTCTGTAGACCCAATTAGATAATGTCGATGCTGATCGGACTATAATTTGAGCCCATTATGACGAGCAATTATGGACATGAAAAGAACTAATCAATCAATGGCCAATGAGAATTTTGGCCCATGCGAGCCCATTAGGGAAGCCCATTAAGGGCAGCCCTACATTTGGGCCACGACTGTTCGTTCTAACTAATTATTTCACTGCTTTTTTGCCTTCATAGGGACTAGTTAGCTGGAATGCGAGGCCTACTAAGCAAAAATAGGGCATACAAGGAAAAACGTTGCACATCCAGCATATATTGGAGGAAATTACATCCACTGGGCAATCAAAGATTGATGTCAGTGCAAATAAATGAACAAAACTTAGTGATCTACAACTTCACAATCTGCAACCTCAGCGCGGATGACGCCCATAAGTATCTGAGCAAGTTCGTCCTTCTTTGCTACACTGTCTCTGAAAACATTGATCAGTTCTTGTTGCGCAGGAATATGCACCTCTGATTCCTCCACGATTTCCATGATTGCTTCAGCCAGTAATTCGTTCACAAACATACATTTTTCTGTTGGATTCTAGACAAAGGAAACTCAACAGGTTCACATGGCGATTTTGGCAGGCTTGTATTATTGATGGTGGAGAGTGTCTCGACCACTGCATCATAACATAAATTAGGAGGGGAACCGAATAGATTAATCAAGAGTTATTGCCATATTACCTGGCCTAGATTTATTGGAAAGAAACAATGTTGTTGTCTTGCTGTTTTCAGAGTTTGTCTTCTTATCTTCAACAGCCTGCACCAAATTAACACACTAGGATTGCTATCATTGGTCGGGTCAGATAATAGGAAAGCAACATTGACACAATGAACGTTTGGGCAAACCAGACCACAGCAGCCCACAGCAAATTAACACAATATGGCACAGCTATCATCAGCCAGGTAAGGTAATAGGAAAGCAACATTGACACAATGAATGATTGGGCAACCAGAACAACACTACAATTTAGTAATGTGCAAGATATTAGTACACTCATGAAGCTCAGTATGCAAAATTACCAGGCTTTTTGAAGGAAATATGCCCTAGGGGCAATAATAAAGTTATTATTTATTTCCTTATTTCATGATAAATGTTTATCATTCATGCTAGAATTGTATTAACCGGAAACATGATACATGTGTGAATGAATAGACAAACAAGATGTCACTAGTATGCCTCTACTAGACTAGCTTGTTAATCAAAGATGGTTATGTTTCCGACCATAAACAAGGAGTTGTTATTTGATTAACAAGGTCACATCATTAGTAGAATGATCGATTGACATGACCCATTCCATTAGCTTAGCACACGATCGCTTAGTATGTTGCTACTGCTTTTATCCATGACATATACATGTTCCTGTAACTATGAGATTATACAACTCCGCTTACGGAGGAACACTTTGGTGCTACCAAACGTCACAACGTGGGTGATTATAAAGGAGTACTACAGGTGTCTCCAAAGGCGATGTTGGGTTGGCGATTTCGAGATTAGGTTTTGTCACTCCGATTGTCGGAGAGGTATCTCTGGGCCCTCTCGGTAATACACATCATCAAGCCTTGCAAGCATTATAGCTAATGAGTTAGCTGTGAGATGAAGTATTACGAACGAGTAAAGAGACTTGCGATAACGAGATTGAACTAGGTATTGGATACCGACGATCGAATCTCGGGCAAGTAAAATACCGATGACAAAGGGAACAATGTATGTTGTTATGCGGTCCGACCGATAAAGATCTTCGAGAATATGTAGGAGCCAATATGGGCATCCAGGTCCCGCTGTTGGTTATTGACCGGAGACGTGTCTCGGTCATGTCTACATTGTTCTCGAACCGTAGGGTCCGCACGCTTAAGGTTTCGATGATGCTTATTATGAGTTTATGTATTTTGATGTACCAAGAAGTTCGAGTCCCGGATATGATCACGGACATAACGAGGAGTCTCGAAATGGTCGAGACATAAAGATTGATATATTGGAAGCCTATATTTGAGTTCGAATGGTTCCGGTGAAATCGGATTTTACCGAGTACCGGGGTTACTGAACCTCCCGGGGTTAATGGGCCTTAGTGGGCCATGAGGGAAAGGAAGAGGGGCCGGCCAGGGCAGGCCGCGCGCCCCCTCCCCCCTAGTCCGAATAGGACAAGGAGGGGCGCCCCCCTTTCCTCTTTCCCTCCCCCCAATCCTACTCCAACTAGGAAGGGGGAGTCCTACTCCCGGTGGGAGTAGGACTCCTCCGGCGCGCCTCCCTTGGGCCGGCCGCACCTCCCCCCTCCCTCCTTTATATACGGGGGCAGGGGGCACCCTAGGACACACAAGTTTGATCTACGGATCGCCCTTAGCCGTGTCGGTGCCCCCTCCACCATATTCCACCTCGGTCATATCGTCGCAAGCTTAGGCGAAGCTCTGCGCCGTAGAACATCAAGATCGTCCACCACGCCGTCGTCTTGTGGAACTCTCCCTCGACACTCGGCTGGATCGAGTACGAGGGACGCCATCGAGCTGTACGTGTGTCAAGAACTGGGGCGCCGGAGTACCGCGCCGGGATCGGTCGGATCGGGAGGAGAACGTCGACTACTTCCTCTACGCCAGATCGCTTCGCTTGGGTCTACGAGGGTACGAGACAACACTCTCCCTCTCGCTATGCATCACCATGATCTTGCGTGTGCGTGGGAAAATTTTGAAATTACTATGTTCCCCAACAAAGGCATCCGAGCCTAGGTTTTTATGGTTTGATGTTTTGCACGAGTAGAACACAAGTGAGTTGTGGGCGATACAAGTCATACTACCTACCAAAGATGTCATACTTTGGTTCAGCGGTATTGTGAGATGAAGCGCCCGGACCGACATTACGCCAGACGCTTACGCGAGATCGGGTTTCACCGCCACGAGCACTCGTTGCTTAAAGGTGACCGGTGGGTGTCTGCTCTCTCACTTTAGTTGAACTGAGTGTGGCTACGCCCGTCCTTGAGAAGGTTAAACGGAGTCTATTTGACGAAGTATCGCTGTGGTTTTGATGCGAGGTGAGATTGGTTCTTGATTAAGCCCGTAGCAGCCACGTAAAATTTGCAACAACAAAGTAGAGGACGCCTAACTTGTTTTTGCAGGGCATGTTGTGATGTGATATGGTCAAGACGTGATGCTATATTTTATTGTATGAGATGATCATGTTTTGTAACCAAAGTTATCGGCAATCGGCAGGAGCCATATGGTTGTCGCTTATTGTATGCAATGCAATCGCTCTGTAATGCTTTACTTTATCACTAAGCGGTAGCGATAGTCGAGAAGCATAAGTTTGGCGAGACGACAACGATGCTACGATGGAGATTAAGGTGTCGCGCGGTGACGATGGTGATCATGGTGGTGCTGCAGAGATGGAGATCACGAAGCACAAGATGATGATGACCATATCATATCACTTATATTGATTTGCATGTGATGTTTATCTTTTATGCATCTTATCTTGCTTTGATTGACGGTAGCATTATAAGATGATCTCTCACTAAATTATCAAGAAGTGTTCTCCCGAGTATGCACCGCTGCCAAAGTTCGTCGTGCCCGCACACCACGTGATGATCGGTGTGATAAGCTCTCGTCCATCTACAATGGGTGCAAGCCAGTTTTGCACACGCAGAATACTCGGGTTATACTTGACGAGCCTAGCATATGCAGATATGGCCTCGAACACGGAGACCGAAAGGTCGAGCGTGAATCATATAGCGAATATGATCAACATAAGATGTTCACCATTGAAAACTACTCCATTTCACGTGATGATCGGTTATGGTTTAGTTGATTTGGATCGCGTGATCACTTAGATGACTAGAGAGATGTCTGTCTAAGTGGGAGTTCTTAAGTAATATGATTAATTGAACTTAAATTTATCATGAACTTAGTACCGATAGTATCTTGCTTGTTTATGTTTGATTGTAGATAGATGGCTCGTCTTTGTTGTTCCGTTGAATTTTAATGCGTTCCTTGAGAAAGCAAAGTTGAAAGATGATGGTAGCAATTACACGGATCGGGTCCGTAACTCGAGGATTATCCTCATTGCTGCACGTAAGAGTTACGCCCTAGATGCACCGCTGGGTGCCTGCTTCTTTGAGCAACACCAGATGTTATGAACGTCTGGCGAGCAAAGTCGATAACTACTCTATAGTTCAATGTGCCATGCTTTACGGCTTAGAACCGGACTTCAATGACGTTTTGAACGTCATGGAGCATATGAGATGTTCCAGAGTTGAAGTTAATATTCCAACAGTAATGCCCGGATTGAGAGATATGAAGTCTCCAATAAGTTCTATAGCTGCAAGATGGAGGAGAATAGTTACATTAGTGAGCACATACTCGTAATGTCCGGGTACTACAATCACTTGACACAATTGGGAGTTAATCTTCCGGATGATTGTGTCATTGATGTAATTCTTCAATCACCGCCACCAAGCTACAAAGGCTTCGTGATGAACTATAATATGCAAGGGTTAGTAAAGACTATACCGAGCTCTTCGCAATGCTAAAGGTCATGGAGGTAGAAATCAAAAAGGAGCATCAAGTGTTGATGGTCAATAAGACCACTAGTTTCAAGAAGAAAGGCAAAGGGAAGAAGAAGGAACTTCAAGAAGAACAAAGAAGCAAGTTGTCGCTCAGAGAAGAAACCCAAGTCCGGACCTAAGCCTCAAATCGAGTGCTTCTACCGCAAGCGATCGTCATCGAAGCGGAACTGCCCCAAGTATTTGGCGGATAAGAAGGATGGCAAGGTGAACAAAGGTATATGTGATATACATGTTATTGATGTGTACCTTACTAGAGCTCGCAGAGCACTGGTATTTGATACTTGGTTCTGCTAATATTTGCAACTCAAACAGGGGACTACGGATTGCTTAACACCGCAAAGGACGAGGTGACGATGCGCGTGGGAAATGGTTCCAAAGTCGATGTGATCGCAATCGGCACGCTACCTCTACATCTACCTTCGGGATTAGTTTTAGACCTAAATAATTGTTATTTGGTGCCTGCGTTGAGCATGAACATTATATCTGGATCTTGTTTGATGCGAGACGGTTATTCATTTAAATCGAGAATAATGGTTGTTCTATTTATATGAGTAATATCTTTTATGGTCATGCACCCTTGAAGAGTGGTCTATTTTGATGAATCTCGATAGTAGTGATACACATATTCATAATGTTGAAACCAAAAGATGCAGAGTTGATAATGATAGTGCAACTTATTTGTGGCACCGCCGCTTAGGTCATATCGATGTAAAGCGCATGAAGAAACTCCATACCGATGGACTTTTGGAGTCACTTGATTATGAATCACTTGGCACTTATGAACCGTGCCTTATGGGCAAGATGACTAAAACCCGCTTCTCGGTACTATGGAGAGAGCAACAGATTTGTTGGAAATCATACATACAGATGTATGTGGTCCGATGAATGTTGAGGCTCGTGGCGGATATCGTTATTTTCTCACCTTCACACATGACTTAAGCAGATATGGGTATATCTACTTAATGAAACATAAGTCTGAAACATTTGAAAGGTTCAAAGAATTTCAGAGTGAAGTTGAAAATCATCGTAACAAGAAAATTAAATTTCTACGATCTGATCGTGGAGGTGAATATTTGAGTTACGAGTTTGGTCTACATTTGAAACAATGTGGAATAGTTTCAAAACTTACGCCACCCTAACACCACAACAGTAATGGTGTGTCCGAACGTCGTAATCGTATTTACTAGATATGGTACGATCTATGATGTCTCTTCAGATTTACCGCCATCATTTTGGGGTTATGCTCTAGAGACGGCCGCATTCACACTGAATAGAACACCGTCAAAATCCGCTGAGACGACACCTTATGAACTATGGTTTAGCAAGAAACCAAAGTTGCTGCTTTCTTAAAGTTTGGGGATGCGATGCTTATGTGAAAAACTTCAACCCGATAAGCTCGAACCCAAATCGGAGAAATGTGTCTTCATAGGATACCCAAAGGAGACATTGGGTACACCTTCTATCACAGATCCGAAGGCAAGACATTTGTTGCTAAGAATGGATCCTTTCTAGAGAAGGAGTTTCTCTCGAAAGAAGTGAGTGGGAGGAAAGTAGAACTTGATGAGGTAATTGTACCTTCTCCTTACTTGAAAGTAGTTTGTCGCAGAAACCGGTTTCAAACATCTACACCAAGTAGTGAGGAAGTTGATGATGTTGATCATGAAACTTCAGATCAAGTTACTACAGTAACCTCGTAGATCAACCAGAGTAAGATCCGCACTGAGTGGTACGGTAATCCGTTCGAAATCATGCTACTAGATCATGATGAACCTACGAACTATGAAGAAGCGATGGTGAGCCCAGATTCGCAAAATGGCTTGAGGCCATGAAATCGAGATGGGATCCATGTATGAAAACAAAGTATGGACTTTGGTTGACTTGCCCGAGGGTAGGCAAGCAATAGAAAACAAGTGGATCTTCAAGAAGAAGACCGACGCCGACGGTAATGTTATCGTTTACAAAGCTCGACTTGTCGCAAAGGGTTTTCGACAAGTTCAAGGGATTGACTACGATGAGACCTTCTCACCAGAAGCGATGCTTAAGTCCGTCCGAATCATGTTAGCGATTGCGCATTTTATGATTATGAAATTTGGCAAATGGATGTAAAGACCGCATTCTGAATGGATTTCGGAAGAAGAGTTGTATATGATGCAACCGAAGGTTTTATCGATCCAAAGGAGTTAACAAAGTGTGCAAGCTCCAAATGATCCATTTATGGACTGGTGCAAGCATCTCGAGTTGGAATAAACGCTTTGATAGTGTGATCAAAGCATTTGGTTCATATGCACTTTTGGAGAAGCTCAGATTTACAAGAAAGTGAGTGGGAGCTCTATAGCATTTCGATATTATATGTAGATGACATATTGCTGATCGGAAATGATATAGAATTTCTGATAGCATAAAGGGATACTTGAATAAGAGTTTTCAATGAAAGACCTCGGTGAAGCTGCTTACATATTGGGCATTAAGATCTATAGAGATAGATCAAGACGCTTAATTGGACTTTCACAAAGCACATACCTTGACAAAATTTTGAAGAAGTTCAAAATGGATCAAGCAAAGAAAGGGTTCTTGCCTGTGTTACAAGGTGTGAAGTTGAGTAAGACTCAATGCCCGACCACCGCAGAAGATAGAGAGAAAATGAAAGATGTTCCTATGCATCAGCCATAGGCTCTATCATGTATGCAATGTCGTGTACCTGCACTGATGTGTGCCTTGCTATAAGTTTAGCGAGGAGGTACCAAAGTAATCCAGAGTGGATCATCGACAGCGTCAAGAACATCCTGAAATACCTGAAAAGGACTAAGGATATGTTTCTCGTATATGGAGGTGACAAAGAGCTCATCGTAAACGGTTACGTTGATGCAAGCTTTGACACTGATCCGGACGATTCTAAATCGCAGACCGGATACGTATTTACACTAAACGGAGGAGCTGTCAGTTGGTGCAGTTCTAAACAAAGCGTCATAGCGGGATCTACATGTGAAGCGGAGTACATAGCAGCTTCGGAAGCAGCTAATGAAGGAGTCTGGATGAAGGAGTTCATATCCGATCTAGGTGTCATACCTAGTGCATCGGGTCCAATGAAAATCTTCGTGACAATCTCGAGCAATTGCCTTAGCGAAGGAATCCAGATTTCACAAGAGGACCAAGCACATCAAGAGACGCTTCAATTCCATCCGGACTTAGTCCGTGGGAGACATAGAGATTTGCAAGATACATACGGATCTGAATGTTGCGCACCGCTGACTAAGCCTCTTCCACGAGCAAAACATGATCAAGACCAAGACTCCATGGGTGTTAGAATCATTACTATGTAATCTAGATTATTGACTCTAGTGCAAGTGGGAGACTGAAGGAAATATGCCCTAGAGGCAATAATAAAGTTATTATTTATTTCCTTATTTCATGATAAATGTTTATCATTCATGCTAGAATTGTATTAACCGGAAACATGATACATGTGTGAATGAATAGACAAACAAGATGTCACTAGTATGCCTCTACTAGACTAGCTTGTTAATCAAAGATGGTTATGTTTCCTGACCATAAACAAGGAGTTGTTATTTGATTAACAAGGTCACATCATTAGTAGAATGATCTGATTGACATGACCCATTCCATTAGCTTAGCACACGATCGTTTAGTATGTTGCTACTGCTTTTATCCATGACATATACATGTTCCTGTAACTATGAGATTATGCAACTCCGCTTACGGAGGAACACTTTGGTGCTACCAAACGTCACAACGTGAATCGGGTGATTATAAAGGAGTACTACAGTGTCTCCAAAGGCGATGTTGGGTTGGCGATTTCGAGATTAGGTTTTGTCACTCCGATTGTCGGAGAGGTATCTCTGGGCCCTCTCGGTAATACACATCACCAAGCCTTGCAAGCATTACAGCTAATGAGTTAGCTGTGAGATGAAGTATTACGGAACGAGTAAAGAGACTTGCGGTAACGAGATTGAACTAGGTATTGGATACCGACGATCGAATCTCGCAAGTAAAATACCGATGACAAAGGGAACAATGTATGTTGTTATGCGGTCCGACCGATAAAGATCTTCGTAGAATATGTAGGAGCCAATATGGGCATCCAGGTCCCGCTGTTGGTTATTGACCGAGACGGTCTCGGTCATGTCTACATTGTTCTCGAACCGTAGGGTCCGCACGCTTAAGGTTTCGATGATGGTTATTATGAGTTTATGTATTTTGATGTACGAAGAAGTTCGAGTCCCGGATATGATCACGGACATGACGAGGAGTCTCGAAATGGTCGAGACATAAAGATTGATATATTGGAAGCCTATATTTGAGTTCGAATGGTTCCGGTGAAATCGGATTTTACCGAGTACCGGGGTTACTGAACCTCCCGGGGTTAATGGGCCTTAGTGGGCCATGAGGGAAAGGAAGAGGGGCGGCCAGGGGCAGGCCGCGCCCCCCCCCCTAGTCCGAATAGGACAAGGAGGGGGCGCCCCTTTCCTCTTCCCTCCCCCAATCCTACTCCAACTAGGAAGGGGAGTCCTACTCCTGGGAGTAGGACTCCTCCCGCCGCCTCCCTTGGGCCGGCCGCACCCCCCTCCCTCCTTTATATACGGGGCAGGGGGCACCCTAGAACACACAAGTTTGATCTACGGATCGTTCCTTAGCCGTGTCGGTGCCCCCTCCACCATATTCCACCTCGGTCATATCGTCGCGAAGCTTAGGCGAAGCTCTGCGCCGATAGAACATCAAGATCGCCACCACGCCGTCGTCTGATGGAACTCTCCTCGACACTCGGCTGGATCGAGTACGAGGGACGCCATCGAGCTGTCGTGTGTCAAGAACTCGGGGCGCCGAGTAACGGCGCTGGATCGGTCGGATCGCGAGGAGAACGTCGACTACTTCCTCTACGTTGTGATCGCTTCGCCGGGTCTCACGAGGGTATGTAGACAACACTCCCCCCTCTCGTTGCTATGCATCACCATGATCTTGCGTGTGCGTAGGAAAATTTTGAAATTACTACGTTCCCCAACACTTTTTTCCTTACAAAAATCAACATTGTCGCCTTTAATTATACATTTTGCTACAAGTAAATTTAGATCAGATAAAGGTTGGATTCACGCCAATTAACAAACTACATGCTGATTGAAAAATTTAGTGATATACAATAGGTACTTACATCAGCATTGGAGCACAGAGAATTCCTGCAAGATACTTTCCTTGAACACAATCCCAGTTTAGAAAGTCTTCTAGCCTTTAAGCTTATTTTCTAAAAGATATATGGGTAAGAAACATGTAGAAAATCTGATCTGAATGCTATAAAATTTCATGATAGGATACGCACATACTTTTTAGAATGGAGTTGACATATTTTTGCTGGACTTGAGCGGACTAGTTCTTTGGCCACTTGAATCTGCTTATTATTAGTAGGAATTGGGTTTCTCTGTGCTGGAGAAGTATCTATGAACACTGGAGTTGGTTCACTATCTCCTGGCGTTTCGATCTTTTGCAAAGACCTTGTTTGTAACCCTTCAGATTCTAAGATAGTCGTCTCCCCCTTGCATGCCTTATATAAAAGAATGGTGCTTCAGTTATAAAACATGCTATGGCAGAGAGATGGAATAGGTACTGAAGAATAGAAAGACATGAAATATTGACATGTATTCCCTCCATTCGGAAATAAATGGATGTGTCTAGGCATATTTCAGTTCTAGATACATCCATTTTTATCTGATTCTGTGACATGTAATCCGGACGGAGGCAGTATGATGTAAGAGCTAGGGATACGATAGGACAATAGAATAAAAAAACACTAGTTGAATGTAAAAATGTATGATAGCGGAATACATACATAAAAACACTAAGGCAACATATGCTTGTATGATTGGGAAACTAAGATGGCATTGCAATAGACCACTAGAATAGCATTTCAATGTAAAAAAACATGGTATGGTAGACAGATGAAGTACATATTGATGAATAACGATGCGTAAGATATTCAGAAGCATGATGTCCAAACTAACCAGATGGCATTGCGACAAAGTAGAATGACAATACTTGAATTTGAAAACATGTTATCATGAATGGAATAGGTACTGAAAAACAGGAAGGCATGACATATTTACATTCATGATCAGTAGGCTAAGGACATGGCATTGCAACATAGTAGATGCACTCCAGGACATTATATGCATGATGTACCCATATCACGGGCCAAGTTAGAGCAAGGACCTTGTGGGGTGAATAGGATTCAGCATCTTTCCGCATGCCTTCTGAAGAACTGCCTTTATATGTTCCATTATATTGGGTATCGTTGACATCAAGTTTGTTGGTCGTTACATTGCTCCGTGAGGTTCTTGTGGATACATCAGTGTGTGCACTTATATTTGACATGCATGGAATAGAACTAGTAGTTAGATTTATGTAATGAGTGCCTATAGGAGACGACATAAATAGTAGGACTGGACTTAACTAGCAGCAACATGCACTAATAGGGAAAAGCCTAGCAGCAGCGCGGGTTTTGGGCCTCTCAGTAGCGCGGGCACCGGCGCTACTAATAAGGCGCTCTAACTAACGATAGCAAGGCGCTGTTGTCCCACGCCATCGCTATACATGAATAGCTGTAACGCTTTTTAGAAAAGGGCGCCATCGATATTATCTGCAGCTATTGTTTATAGGCAAGCGCCATCGTAAGGCAATTACTCTTGCTAAATTCCCCCCTCGCCACTACTAGTTTTATTAGTTTTTTTCCTGCATATTTGTTTTGTATTTGAATAGGCTTTATACAATAATCTTTAGCATATCATCCACATACAAATGTAATCATAGCATATACATACAATTAGTCTCATCAAATCATGTCATCATCATAATCATCATCCAACACAAACTGGTCTCTCATCATCAATCTCGAAAATAGCGATACAAGTCTCGATTACTTGCAAATACATCGTCATCCATCTAAACAATGATATACGCGAGAAGAGCTATCACTTTGATTACATGAGTTCGTATCCCTATCTCGCATTAGTGTGAACCTAAACTAACTACTGCCTGTCGCTCGGAAACCGGAAACCGGTACACCTGGGCCTGACACTCCGGCCACTTGTCGTATATATACTCCTGGCATAGCACTTCTTCGCCATCTATGATCTATGCACCTGCATCATCACATGAGTCGATGATATGCAACATATATAGTTGAGCAACAGAAAGAGATAGACTTGGCAAAAATAGAAACAACATATCATAAGCATAAATAACAAAGTTCATCGTACCCAAAATGCCCTAACTAGAGTGATTTTCGCTAGTCGAGGAGGAGGACGGTTTAATTACATCCTGCATAACTCAAAGTTTTGTCATACAGAAAGCATAGACTAAACGGACACATTGTCATATATCGACAATCACTCCATCATGTCGTGCCATCCATCCATGTCAGGGAGATAGTCCTCGAGCTTAGTGAAAGGCTTCATGTCGAGATGCTGAGAGGCTATCCATGTTCGGACGCCTTCCCGCGACATTTGTCCTTCTCGCGAGAACATCCCTGTTTTCCGACGACCTCCTTCATGATGATTTGGGCAAGTTCGCTACCGGATGTTATAGAACTCAGCTCAAGTCGATGATCCTCGATATCTCCTATGTCCTTTGCCCATTGCGAATATGGGCATCGCCGATCTAGGTGACATGTGAAGGTTCCGTGATCTCGCTCGTACTCCAAAGATCTGGTGTAGGACATAGAATCCATCATTAAGAGAATCATTCGGTTGTTGGATGCAGCAGAAGTCGATCTTATGGCTGAAGGCGGCCCTGCTGCCCCTTCTCTTCTTGTCCCTAACCTCTCCACCCCTTGCTTGGTAGTAAAACATAGCATTGTCGAGAACATCTTTGATGTGGGTGTAATCCTTTTTGTGAATGTTCTCGACGAGTCCAAGTAAAGAGTGTGGGAGAATCGGGGGTAGAGGATGATGAGGATGGCGCGCCCGCCGCTGCGCAAAATAAGTACACCTCAAATTAATTAGCCTCCACCGTGCAAATGAATTATTGAAATCGAAGGAAGGATAGCAGCGCGGATGACTTACATGGGATGATAAGGCACGAGAATCGCCTCCTTGTCCTTATTGGCGAGCATGAAACCGACGATGTAATCCTCGCAGATTCACGCTGCTTTGCACAGACTCCCAAGAAGCCCTCGTGCATGTAGTACGGGTCAGCGACACAAATATGACGTATCTGCTCAACCCCAATGATGTAGTTCATGTGCAAGGCATA
Source organism: Aegilops speltoides (assembly GCA_021437245.1). Classification (NCBI taxonomy): domain Eukaryota; kingdom Viridiplantae; phylum Streptophyta; class Magnoliopsida; order Poales; family Poaceae; genus Aegilops; species Aegilops speltoides. Next base: position 350,235,103 of record CM038147.1, read on the forward strand.
AAGGCGGACAAACATAAAATCCAGCTTCTTCACGTGAAACATGTCGAATATGTAATCGAATCGGAGGAAGAACTTATCTGCAGAGAAGCTGTCGACGTATGACATTTGCCGCGGAACGTTAACCACGTAGAGTGGGTATCCTGGATCTTTCGAGGCGATGAGGCCTTTCTCTACCCGCAGTACATCGTCATGAAGTCTCCTTAGATCGCCAAATCTGGCCCATAGCGCTGTTGCAGGTAGGATTGTTTGACCGGGGATATGCCATTTATCCGCATCGGGGATATCTATATGGTCCTGGCTTGAGGCTCCGAGGCGGCCGGATCATAGAATCAGCTTTTGCCTTTCCTCGCTCTCTTCCTAGACTTCTTTACTACCGAAGGTCATCAATAATACGTTGAGACGGTAATTGTGCACCGACTCATGACGCTCAAACCCCGAGGAGGCGCTAGTATAGACATACCGTTCAGCGCCATCGCCATCCTCATCCTCATCCATGGCGACGTCATCAGCGACTAATGGAGCCTCCTCCTTACCTCGTCCTCTATCACCCAACCCGACACCCGACGCTAATTGGGTAGGTGGGGTGTTGATGTTCATACCTTGCTGAGGCTGCGTGCTCGTTGGTGTGCTCCCGCCGCCTCGAGACGGCGCACTCTTTGGCCACAACAGACCCACCCATTGCAATCACCACCAAGCCGCCGCTGGTCTCGTCGTCATCCCCACTAGTATTAGAGGAGGTAAATTCTCGTGGCCCGGTTTGACATCGCCACGAAACCTTGAAGACGCTCGGGGATCGGCGGTCAGGAACAATGGTTCCTTCGGCTCCATTATCATCGCTTTCCCCACGCCCACCTTCATTCGCGATGGTGTACAATATGGTGCACGGGTTTCGCCGGCTCGCAAAGAAAAGTCTGTGACGTGAGACATCCGAAAGGCAACGAAAACGGAGATTATACATTTATATTGAAGGGGTCGGTGTGACAGATACCGTGAGGGCGCCGAGCTCAGCCAAAGAGGAGGCACCACCGAGCACGTCCGGTCAAGGGAGCAGTGCAGGGAGCAAAAGGGAGCCAGTGTGGGAGCAGTACGGGCCGGCGGGAGCAGTGCTCCCAAGAAGTCAGCAAGGGGAAAGTCCTCTGCATTTTTTCTGGATTTTGCCTTGTCCAAGTGAAAACGCCCGTCACCAAGGAAGTAGATATATCTGCAATCGCCTATTTTGCGGCAGCTACCGCTGTTGTAACCGCTCGAGATGATTTCTTCTCAACCGCAATCTCAACCTTCTTGTCGATGTTTTCTTCAGTTAACCTTCGTCTTTCCTTTCTCTCCTCCGTGGTCTCACGGTAGTACTTCTTCCACGTGGCGCCGTCTCCGACACCGTGCATGTGTCCATACAACGGTAGAGTATCCACCGTTGTTGTTTCAATATGTTCAACGCCGGTTGAATGGAGTGTCCCACTTGGCCTCGCCAATGCCTCGACGGCGAGTCGCTTTCGCCGCAATCCGGTGTCGCTCTCTCCGCAAAAGGCACAAGGATCGTTTATAAATATGACTAACGTGTGCGTTGAATTGATCGAAACTAAAATTACCAGCAGTCTCATGAACTCCTAATGATCGGTGTTGTCTTGTAAACCTTCTTCACGGGTCCCAATGGTGCTGGGCCTCGGGGCGCCACGCTCTGCGGGACGGTGAAATCCGCCAAGGTGCAGGATGCCTGCACTCATGGCTTCGCGTCCTCCTTGGCCCATTTGGACCTCTTTCCGCCGTAACCACGGCTTCCGAGGTGGTGGCTCCCAATGTTCCTCTTTTGAAGCCCCTTCATGTTTCCTTCATATTTCTTAATTGTATTGCCTCCTTGAAATGTGAAACCGGCATCCTAGGTGCTTTCTCTAGCTTGGCAGTGTGATATTGTCTTGCATGTTGCATACAGTGTCTCACTTGTATTGCTTGTAATTTGATTAAATTACTTCTGCTTAGTTTACACAAATAGTTGTGAATATGCCATGATGTCCTGTTTTTCGTACATATTCCATCCTCGTATCATGTGTTTGCCTTACATCAAGGTTGTGATTCTCAGTATCATGCATGAATGAGTTCTGAAGAGTGAATTTTATTGCTTTTTCTTGTCGGTTTTACTTGACAATGCAAAATCAATAAAGCAGAAGGAAATTAGCAAGGCAGCGGATAAAGGTGCTCCTTCCAAACGGAGGGCCTCTACAGATTCTACTCCACCACCCCCCACCCCACCTCCCAAGAAGATTTGCAAGACAACACATTCATAGACACTCAAAGTAGATGTGTTGATGATGAGCACGTCCCCCATTGTCCACCATCACAGGTGCTCCCTCTAACATGGCACTGTTATATGTGGTTGCATGTTATGTATGATGTCTAGCTTGTATTGCTTCTAATTTTGTTGAATTCCATCTTCTTACTTTACACATTATACTTGTGAATAAGACATGTGTTCTGCTTTCTAGAACATACAATATCATCTATCACACCATGTTCTTACATGAAAGTACTACTGTTGTGTAACCTGCAACAATCACTTTTCACAAGACACGTTTAACTTGGGAGTCTGTTATAGTTTACATCTCACATTATTTTCTAGCTTGTACTACCAATTTGTTGAAATGGCACTAATGACGAGACAGTTTTAACTTGGTAGAGTGATATTCGTTGCGTCTTACGTATGGTGTCTAGCTTTCATTGCTTCTAATTTTTTGAAATGCCTTCTGCTTAGTTTACACATCATAAGTTGTGAATATGCAATGGCACTAATGACGAGAGACCTTTAACTTGGTACTTTGGTAGTGTGATGTTGTTTGCATCTTGCATATGATTTATTTCTTGTACTGCTTCACATTTGTTTAAACACCAGTTATGATGAGACACTGTTAACTTGGTAGAGCGATATTTGTAGCATCTTGCATACCTTCCATTGCATTGCTTCTAATTTATTGAAATGCCTTCTGCTTAGTTTACACATCATAGTTCTGATTATCTCATGTAGTCATGTTTTTCGTACATATTACATCCTCCTATCATGTGGTTGTCTAACATCAAAGTTCAATTCGTCTGTATCACGCATCAATTTGTTCTGAAGAACTAAATTTGTATTCCTTTTTCTTGTCAGCTTGACTTAACATGGCACAGAGAAAGAGGAAGGAACACAGAATGACAGGGGATGGTGTTGGTACTAAGGACACACGAAAACGGAAGCGGCCGAATTATGCAGATTCTGCTGGAACTGATGGTGCAATAAAAGGTCAAAGTCTAGCGGAAAATTGTACAAACATGGTATCCCGTGCTACATGAGTTGCAAAACAAGCCAAACAGAAAGTAATAGCTGCCACCAAACAAGCAGAGACAGGCCTACTTGTTGCAACATCTTCCACAGTACCACCAGCTACACGAGTTATTGTTTGACAACTCAGCTAGGAGCATGTTCCCAAGCTCCCTTGCCACCTGACACTACTTCAGAAGCAATCTTGACACAAGACGAGTTAGTAAGATCAGATGAACCTTGTGAGCTTCAACATCAAGAAGGTAGTTGCTGGAGTCAAGTTATAGTTGCATGCTTCTTTATATGTAGTCTCACGGTTTGATGTACACTAACACTTCCTATGTTCGCTGTTGGACTAGCACCTAGGCGCGAGAGGAAACAAACGTCACGGATAATGCTCGATAGGTTAACTAAATCTAGAGGAGGAAGAATGGAGATCCATTTTGAGGCAGGCCACATGATACTACAGAGTCAGCCAAGTTAGTATCAGAGGCAGCGGTTGCCATTAGGTGTCATGCACGTATCCTCCCAACATGGATTGATGCAGAATGACAAAGACGACACCCAGCTCAACACCTTCCTCGACCATTTATCTGTAAGTATGGTTATGTATGGAAACTAGTAATATCATCTTGCTTTGTCCCATACTTTCTAGGTTGTCGATAATGAGACTCCCATAATTTTCAACATATGAGGTTCAAGTTGATAGCCAAGATGATGCAACCTGACAAGCTTGCACCCATGTTTTCAAGTCCGCTCATGACAATGTCGAGATAACTTGAGGAATACTCACTTTGAAGGCAAGGCTAACAGTGAACTTGCCCAAACATCTCAAGTGGAAAATATATCAGATGAAGACTGGAGAGGCCTCGTTAAACACTAGTTTGATCCAAAGTATCAAGTACGTTATATGTATGTGATCAGATCACATGTTGAACTCCTATTTACGCATGTGCCTCACAAATCTATCTTCTTGTAGGTGAACTGTTCAAAGAACAAGGCCAACCGTACGAAAGTGAAATTCCAACAGACGACGGGATCTCGAAACTATATTGCACACTGTGAGGCTCTTGTAATTAGCTGTTGTTTCACTCTTTTCGTTGTGCCATATTATCAGATCTATATTGACTTGTTCCAAATGTAGAGGAAAGCCCGCAAGGACCAAAAAGTACATGAACCAAATGTTGTGGAAATCTTCAAGGACTGTCACACCAGCAAGACGAAGGGCATGACTACACCAGTCAAAGCCGCCGTTGTAAGTCCTTAATCCTCATGCCTTTTAACTACTACTTACTCTGACTCGTGCATTGAACTGCATGGTTTACAGCCAGTGTCTATTACTCTTTTCAATTTTATACACAATTGTCTTAGCGTATCATTGCACCTTACAAGGTTTAAAAGAGAGGAGTGATGTTCCTTTCATCTTGATCTGTAATCTAGTTCCGTGTTGGACTTGCCCACACAATGTTACAATTTCCTGTTTGTCTGTTCTTAGTTGTTTTGTGATATGAGTGATGCCATACTATGCTTACCGTATTATAAACTTTGTCTCTTTATCCTTAGCTGTCAATACAATGTGAAGAAATAGACAATATATTAGCCATGGTACATGGTCATATGTTTGAAACCTAGCTTTATTATGTACTTTGTAGTAAAATACAACTAATATTTTACACGGGTTCACTAGAATAAGTTCTGTATATAGACCAAAGCTATTTTGTTTGGTTTTGCTGCCTTAATATCTTTTGTTCTGGTACTACTAATGTAAAAAACCCTGTTCAAGAATTCATCCGATTAACCAGTTAACTTGCCGATTAATCCCTACTCGTAGGTTCACCAAGTAGCCGATTAAGCATTTAATCGCCTCGAGTAATTGATTAAATGGTCGATAAACTTGCCGATTAGCCTATTAATCCCCTACTCGTCGACCAACCGAAAGCAGCTACCGATTAACGATTTCCTCAACAATGGTAAAAACTCAACTTTTCAGCAAGCTATGAAAAAATGGTGGAACCACCACCTTCTAAAGGTGACGAGGCAACTATAACCACAATGTCACCTCTTGCTGCAGTGGGTCAGTACCTATGCACTAACAAAGCCTAAAAGCACGCCTCTGCGTATCTTTGGGTTGGTTGTTAAGGCAATCTCGTCCAAACTGCCTCATGATCAAGATATGCAGGCTCAAAACAATGTTATATCTGTGCTCTAGACACAAGTCCATTCCCTAATGGAGACCCTTTGTGAAACAAGGACAGTCATTGTTCGATGTCGTCAAGATATGCATGGTTCTAAAACCAGACTATCAGACATTTGCTCTGTTGTTCAGGAGCCTAGGAGAAATGAAGGTGAATGGTATGGTGCTCCATCGGACAGTACAACATGAAAACGTAACAGTCAGGTCAAATGAACTGAGCTTCTGAACTTCTTGTGGTGCATTTATCCGCGGATCGTTAACTTTTATGCTAACCATCCTTTTGTTTTATGGTTGTAATTTGTTTTGTTGCAATACAAAAATTGTTCTTAATGTGCAGCTAGCGGCTGAAGAAAACAGCAAGCCATTTTTGTATAGTGTAGGGTGTTCCCTATATTTGCACAGGTGGCGAACTTTGATGCCCAGTGGATGTAATCTGTGCAATCGCCTTAATAGCCTAGCGTTAGTTTCGGGCTTATTTATTTCCTAATCTTCTTTTTGCCTGGTTTGCTAGTGGCCGGAACAACCATGGGCCATATACGGACCGTGGTAACCTTGAGTCTGCTACAGGCCGTAGGATCCATGGGCCTCCTACGGGTCGTTGGATAAATGGGCCTCCAATGGTCCGTAGAATTGGTGGGCCTCGGGCCATCGGATAAATGGGTCCACATGGGCCGTAAACGGGCGTAATTGGTATCGAGCCAGCACGGTAACGGGCCATTAACAGGCCGAAATACAGCAAAGGCTTAATTCTGTCACAGGCATAATGGGTCATTAATGGGCAGAATATAAGACAGGCTGGAAATGGCGCAACGGGATAACAGGGCACAAACGAGCCGATTCTAACCATGGGCCGAATTTGGCCCATTAGGGGAACAGGCCATTAACGGGCCGGAAGTAATCGAGGGTCGGAAAGGAGCCCAAGAACATATGGGTCGTCAGTAGGCCGAAAGCTAACACGGGCTGAAAACGGCCCATGTGAATCATGGGTCGTTAATGGGTACAAAGAAATTTACTGTTCATTATGGGCCAGAGTCACCGTGGGCCACTAAAGGGCCTAAAGATACGAAAGGCCTCATATGGGCGGAAAGACGTCGTGGGCCATACATGGGCCGAAAGTGAAACGGGCTGGTGTTATATGCCACGGCCCACATGACGATGTTGGGCTGATTTCGAGAAGGCCCTAACGGGCCATGAGTTATCGGGCCGTAAAATGGGCTATATGTGAACAGACCGTTAACAGGCTTTTCATGGGCCGGCCCGCTAACTTTTGACCAAGTCAAACGGGTCGTCCTTTGTAAGCTAAATGGGCCAGTGTTGGGCCTTCGCACGTGTCGACATATCATAGGCGCCTATCTGACCCAATGACAAGCTAACACGTGTTTCCTTCGGCCAATAAGAATTTTAAACATGGAAAATCACCATTGGTCCGGGCTGTTAATGGGTTATCGGATCAAAAACCGGACCCGATAGCTTAACGGCGACCCGCTACGGTGGATGCCACGTGTTGGTTACCCTTGACGAAAGCACTTCCATGACGCATCATTTATCGTCATGGAAGTGAACACTTCCGTGATGATAATTTTGGCAATGTCATGGAACACTTCTATGACAGCACAAGTATGACTATCTTGATTCTGTCAAAAAATCGTCATGGATGTACATGCATGACAGAAAATGTGACCTACTGTGACAAACACGTATCATCACGGAAATGTATTTTTTTGTGGTGACTACCACTGACCGACACGAAAAATCGTGACCCGAGTCGAGGCGGTAGTACAAGCGGCATCGAGCGGTACTACATTGCTAGGCATGATTCTACATCACCGGCAAGACTCCAAAGCAACGAGGGTGAAACTCCAAAGAAGCGAAAAGATACGAAGCGTGCAAATGGAGATGTGTACGTGTTGATTCCACCCAAACCTTTCAAGCGGACCCCCTCTTGATAGTACGGTATTTCCTCGACTCAAGTCCACCAAAAATGAAACAAAGGAAAATAAAGCGTCTTCACTTTAAAACTTCGAGGGACAGCAATCATCTAGTGCCATATGATGGAATATCGGAAATGCTCAATGCACACGATCAGTCCCCAAAATTATTGTCATCAATCACCAAAACCACTGAGGGAGAAATATGCCCTAACAGGGTTTGTCTTTTGTAGATCCATGTAGATTCGATCTTCGTTAAATGCGTGTTTGTATGTCTGCAGGTTGAATCCTTCCAATCTAGACTTCTCTTGATCGTCGATGGTTGTTGTTCTGGTGCGCTATCCCTATGGAGGCTTAGCACAATGACTTCTCGACTGTCTACTACAACAAGGTTTACCCGGCTCTCATAAGGGAGGGGTGATAATGGTGGCATGCCTTCGGCTCGCCTAGTGCTTGTTGTCGCCTCTAGGTGGTCTACGGAAATGGATCTATTTTTTACTTCTGGTGTGCTTTATACTACCTTGACACTTGACGAATAGACCAAAAGTTTTCCTAAAAAAAACTTCATCATGTTTAATTAATTTTATAGGAAAAAATATCAACATTCACAATATAAAACCAATATCGTTAAATGTGTCATAGGACTAACTTTTATATTGTACTCCATCCGTCCCACGATATAAGACGTTTTTGCAAGCTAAATGTCTTATATTATGGGACGGGGGGAGTACATCTTTAGTATTGTAGATGTTGATATTTTTTAATATAAGTTTGGTCAAACTTTATGAAGCTTGACTTAAGACAAATCTTATGCATGAAGTAAAAAAAGAAACGTGGTAGTACGTAACATCTTCCTTGAGTTCCACCACCATCATATCCCATCTAGTACATTCTATTCTACCATACCCATGAATGATAATACACCCAAGTTCCACTGCAGCCTCATTTTCCAATATATACCTATACTGCAAAGCATGGGTCCGTCTTTCTGCTCCTGCTACATTGAACTACGCAACAAGCGGTCGCGGCTGATATACACTACTTTCCGATGTGTCCGACCCTTTCTCTGCATTTATTGCTATGGTGACGGGGAGGGCCGGGAATAAATTTTGGGGTTTGTTTCTGTTTAGAAGGCGAAGGAGGCGGAGGATATTGGCTGCGAGTTGTGTACACGAGAACGGCTACAAACAGAAATGGCGTACGCATCTTGATCAACAAGAGTCAAGAGACATGGGGACCGGATTATCCTGGTCAAGCTGGTGGTTGGGGACTTAGTTCTCAATGTTATCAGCATGTATATCCCGCAAGTAGGCCACAATGAGAACACCAAGAGGGAGTTCTAGGAAGGCCTGGAGGACATGGTTAGGAGTGTACCGGTTGGCGAGAAGCTCTTCATAGGAGGAGACCTCAATGGCCACGTGGGTACATCTAACACAGGTTTTGAAGGGGTGCATGGGGGCTTTGGCTATGGCATCAGCAATCAAGAAGGAGAAGATGTCTTAAGCTTTGCTCTAGCCTACGACATGATTGTAGTAACACCGTCTTTAGAAAGAGAGAATCACATTTAGTGACTTTTAGTAGTGGCCAACACCCTAGCCAGATTGATTTCATCCTCTCGAGAAGAGAAGATAGGTGTGCTTGCCTAGATTGTAAGGTGATACCTGGAGAGAGTATTGTCCCTCAGCATAAGTTGGTGGTTGCTGACTTTCGCTTTCGGATTCGTGTCCAACAGGATAAGCATGCCAAAGTCGCTAGAATGAAGTGGTGGAAGCTCAAGGGAGAGGTAGCTCTAGCGTTCAAGGAGAGGGTCACTAAGGAGGGCCCTTGGGAGGAAGGAGGGGATGCGGACAATGTGTAGATGAAGATGGCGACTTGCATTCGTAAGGTGGCCTCGGAGGAGTTTGGAATGTCCAGCAGAAGGAGAAGCGAAGATAAGGATACCTGGTGGTGGAATGATGATGTCCAGAAGGCGATTAAAGAGAAGAAAGATGTTTCAGACACCCATACCTGGATAGAAGTGCAGATAACATAGAGAAGTACAAGATGGAGAAAAGGCCGCAAAGCAAGCTGCGTATGAGGACCTCTACTATGATTGAAGCACGAAGAAAGGCGAAAGGACATCTATAAGATGGCCAAGATTCGAGAGAGGCGATGAGGGATATTGGCCAAGTCAAATGCATCAAGGACGGAGCGGATCAACTCTGGTGAAGGACGAGGAGATTAAGCAAAGATGGCGGAGTATTGACAAGTGCTCAATGGGGAGAATGAGAGTTCTACCATTGAACTAGACGACTCCTTTGATGAAACCAACATGCATTTTGTGTGGTGAATCCGAGTCTGAGGTCAAGGAGGCTTTAAAAGGATGAAAGAAGGCAAGGCGATGGGCCCTGATTGTATCCCCATTGAGGTGTGGAAAGGCCTCAAGGACATAGCGATAGTATGGCTAACCAAGCTTTTCAACCTCATTTTTCGGCAAACAAGCTAGAAGAATGGAGACGGAGTAGATTAGTACCAATCTTCAAGAACAAGGGGGTGTTGAGTTGTACTAATTAACGTGGAATTAAGTTTATGAGCCATACAATGAAGCTATGGGAGAGAGTCATTGAGCACCGCTTAAGAAGAATGACAAGCGTGACCAAAAGTCATTTTGGTTTCATGCCTGGGAGGTCAACCATGGAAGCCATTTTCTTGGTACGACAACTTATGGAGAGATACAAGGAGCAAAAGAAGGATTTGCATATGGCATTCATTAACTTGGAGAAGGCCTATGATAAGATACAGAATGTCATGTGGTGGGCCTTGGAGAAACACAAAGTCCCAGCAAAGTACATTGCCCTCATCAAGGACATGTACGATAATGTTGTGACAAGTGTTCGAACAAGTGATGTCGACATTGATGACTTCCCGATTAAGATAGGACTACATCAGGGATCAGCTTTGAGCCCTTATCTTTTTGCCTTGGCGATGGATGAGGTCACAAGGGATATACAAGGATATATACCATGGTGTATGCTCTTTGCGGATGATGTGGTGCTAGTTGACAGTAGTCGGACGGAGGTAAATAGGAAGTTAGAGTTATGAAGACAAACCTTGGAATCGAAAGGGTTTAGGCTTAGTAGAACTAAAACCGAGTACGCGATGTGCGGTTTCAGTACTACTAGGTGTGAGGAGGGGATTAGCCTTGATGGGCAGGTGGTGCCTCAGAAGGACAACTTTCGATATTTGGGGTCAATGTTGCAGGAGGATGGGGGTATTGATGAAGATGTGAACTATCGAATCAAAGCCAGATGGATGAAGTGGCGCCAAACTTCTGGCATTCTGTGTGACAAGAGAGTGACACAAAAGCTAAAAGGCAAGTTCTACAGGATGGTGGTTCGGCCTGCAATGTTGTATGGCGTTGAGTGTCGGCCGACTAAAAGGCGACATGTTCAAAAATTAGGTGTGGCGGAGATGCGTATGTTGAGATGGATGTGTGGCCACACAAGGAATGATCGAGTCTGGAATGATGGTATACAAGATAGAGTTGGGGTAGCACCAGTTGAAGAGAAGCTTGTCCAACATCGTCTGAGATGGTTTGGGCATATTCAGCGCGGGCTCTAGAAGCTCCGGTGCATAGCGGACGGCTAAAGCGTGCGGAGAACGTCAAGAGAGATCGGGGTAGACCGGATTTGACATGGGAGAAGTTTGTTAAGAGAGACATGAAGGATTGGAGTATCACCAAAGTACTGGCTATGGACATGGGTGCATGGAAGCTTGTTGTCCATGTGCCAGAGTCATGAGTTGGTCGCGAGATCTTATGGGTTTCACCTCTAGCCTACCCCAACTTGTTTGGGATTAAAGGCTTTGTTGTCGTTGTTGTTGTTGTTGTTGTTGTTGTTGTTGTTGTGTTGTTGTGTTGTTGTTGTTGTTGTTGTTGTTGTTGTTGTCCGGCGATGGCGACATGATGGTATCCTGATGATACTTCTATGTGCCGTCGTGAGGCATGTGGAAGGTGGTGTCCCACATCAGGTTCTTTGGGTCTGGCTATTTTTCCTGCAGGTTTGTCTCGGTCATGTGGAATGAACAAAGTGGTTTTCCGTTCGACTACAGTTTGGACCGACGAAGGTTTGCCAGCCTCGGCCTCATCGACCGACACTAGGGCGTTCTGCATGCCCTCTTTGGTGTTTTCTTCTCCGGGACTGCGATTTGCAACGCAAATCATGGGTGTCGACGTCTTCTGGTCTACATCAACGACTTCCGGGGTCATTGCTTATACAACTTCCTTAGTTTAAACAAGTTTGATATGCTGAGACGGAGGTGGTAGCAAACTTTGCTCACGTTGCCCGTTGATGGATGCGGGAGGAAGAAGACATCAACACCATCAAGTATTTGGAATTTTGAATATAATTTCTATATGTTTTAAAAGTATTTGTGCCTTTAGCCTTTTTTGATAAAAGAAAGAAACTAGCATATAGTACACAACTAGAACAAACACAATATGTGCAATTAAAAACCGACGCCTAGTAAACTACACAATATATATACATTTGTTTTAATAAACGACTCACCTTACACTCTCACAATATTTCTCGAGTTTGTGTTGCAATTGTCTTTTAATCTACCTTTCTTTCTCTCTGCTCTTATCTCTCATCCAACTCAACAAAAATATAGGAAATCTAATAACACCCGAACGTCAGGTACGAGCACATGGAAAATCAAATGTTTTTTATGACAAGCTTAGTGACGCAAGGATGACAACTTTAGTTGGCAAGTATGGCAACTTCGTGCTTCAGTTTATTTTTGACAGAAAATTACCGTGTGTGTCAACTTACTTGTCATCCTTCCGGTACTAGAACTGTCATAGAAAACGTTTGATTTACCATGCCTCTACCGGTACGGGTACTTGTCATTCCAGAAACATAATATCATCTTATTGTACACGTCTCCTAACTTTAGGCGTCTCCTGACGCTAGCAAAGGAAAACCTGCATCATTCTCTCTACCCACACTAAGCCTTACTTTTCTCTTTCTCTCGAGGAAATTAGCATCTCTAGGTGCTTTGCTTGGGAGCAACAAAGCGCAGGAGTAGAGTACAAGTCACCGTTAATACTACTACTTGTTTAGTATAGTACCACCACCCAAATTAAATTACTACCCAACATCTTACACAGACAGACACACGAACGAGGGATGGTGGCATCATCTCATCACCAACTGTAAAAGGTTGAAATGCCCATCTTTTGCTTCCAGCAGTGTTTGTGCTTCGCTTTAAGTACAGGTTGCACTCAACCTGATTCCCAACCAAACCATGCACTCTACTCATCCATCTTTGACCACTCAGTCAGCAGCATGCCAGTACATGCCAACAATGTTAGCACTTATTAGCAGCATTGCCCAAGCAACCATGGGAAAACACGCAACAACAAAGCTCGAGTCTCAGGAAATTTCCGGGATTGTCACAGAGGCCACAGTTTTCATTAGTCGGAGGGGAATGTTCGGTGTTCCAAACGGGGCCTGAAAAATCCCAAAAAAACAAAGGACCTGATCTAATGACGTCAATCGAAATTCGCATCAACACCAGCAGTATAGCATGGCAATGCTTGGTTGTTGCTCTTTGATAATAGCACATTGACATATGTAACATTGGATAATTTGCACTGCAAGTGTACCACGAGTGGAGTTAAGCAATGCCGATGTCAGTCCATACATGTTCCAGTTCCACAAATCAGATTAGAATTATCCCAAGGACGAGAAAAGAGAATAAACTATATCAATCAGCCGCCCCGTGCCTCCCTCCTGGTAGCGTCATGGAGGATGTCGATGTCAACCCCGTCCTGCGGAAGCAGTACGTAACGCACCACAGATCCCCTGATGAAGCAGTTCCGCACCGATAGCTGCCAACAGGAATTGTCAGATTAGCGTGTGCAAATGAGATGAATGTTAGTACTACTTTACTAGTTTCCATAGTAGCGACGAACAGATGCATCCGAGTGTTTTCCAGATATACTAATTGACCGGCCGAGTATGACAAGAGTAGCGTAACATACATCGTTTGTTGACCAAACACGGACATGAAAGATATCTGGCATACAGGCAACTATCACGGCCAACAAAACATTACACTATATGATACTAGCTTACCTTTGGGAATACCCCATGTATTATGCACTCGTCCTTTTATTCACTATAAGCTACCTAGCTCTCACAATCAATTAAGGTGTACAATTTGAGATTTTGCCCCAAGACTTTGACTTGGTCACTCAGTGGGTCCCTTTGGTCACTACATGGGATTTACTTTTTGTCACCGCATGGGATGTCGGTTAGACTAGGCGTTTGGTCTAACCAAATCGATCAGTTCGGTTCTTCAATTAATAAAGAAATTTGGTTCCTTCGTATATGTGATGACTGGTCGGTTACTCCACAAATGCAAAACCAATTGATTTTTGCACCTAGAACTCGGTTCAGCCCTCAGTCATGACTGAAGAGGACCGCTATTTTCTGGGTGGAACAAATCAGGAGTCAAATCTTAATAAGCAAGAAACGATGGAACATACAAGCAGAAATCAAGCACTGGCAAGAATGGTAGGAGGAAGGAAATGCCAGAAATCGTTGCAGGCGAGCCGCCGGCCGCTATGCGAGTGCTATGAATGCTATCATCGACCATGAAGGAGCCATGGCCATCGCGCATGGAAGCCATGTGAAGCCATATGAACGACCGGACACTGTGCGTTAGGAGATCCAGGCACAACATTCGGCCATGAAGGACAGAAGGAGCCATGGCCACAGCCGCGTACAAGTCATGGACACTGGCGGTTGCTGGGACTATGCGAGGTAGGAGAACGGAGGTGGCCGCGCTACGGTGAAGAATGGAACGCACTAGGATTGGGGGTTGCGTACGTTTCGGCGGATGTAAGGTTACATAGGTGTAGTTGGTAGATGGGCTATTGCCTATTCGGCTTAGTTTGCTAGGCCTTGATGCAATATCTCAGTCCAATGAGCTAAGTTCGGTTTTGAACATTGGTAACCTTTTTCAACTTTGGTCTTGGTTTTCTCGATCCAGTTTTGGGTTCACGGTTTTTCTTCCCACCCCTACCGGACACTTGTTACACCTAGCCTGGTATGATCTCCCGTGTCACTTAGTTGCCCTTTTCGGTGGTGTGTGTCGGTTGCACATGTGTTTGCTTAATTGGGGTCCTTAGGAGAGACGAGAAGGGTCACTTTGCTACTTGCGACAGGAGAATGTGGCGTCGGTTCATTGGACTGTTGTGTCGCTCTATCTTTCCGTTCTAGCTTCCCTTCAAGTCCGTGTTGTTCCGCACCTATTGCATCAACGAGATTGGGCAGAGTGTAGACGTCGTCCGCTCCTCCGTGTTGAACCTCGACCTATTGCATCAACAAGATTGGGCAGAGTGTAGACGTCGTCCGCTCCTCCGTGTTGGACCTCGACTGTTTCAGCATGGCCTTCAAGCTCGCCGAGTTCACCACCTTCTATTCACCGTTGACACTCTGAACCGGTGTAATGCCGCCACAACGGATGAATGATTCCTTGGCCTCGTGGGTGCTAATGTTGGTGGTATAGGCACAGATAGTTCAACTTGACAAGGATGAAGGAGGAAGAAGGCCAAGTTCAGTGTCGGCATCATGGAGCCCAAGGTTGGGTTCCACATTACCGAGGCCACCAGAATATGTTGCGAGTCCAGCGAGTATGTGTAGGAACTACTTCATGTCGTGTGACTGCATTTCGATTAGCTCATTGACCATCCTTTATTTTCCCTTTTGTTGTGATCCTTCTTTTAGTTTTGGTTTGGTTTGGGGATAGACAATGAGGAGAGGTCCTGTCATTCTGAATCCTAAGATTCAATGTTGATGGGATGTTTGGTCGATGGGTTTTGGTCAACCTGTTTCCGTTTTGATTTATTGGATCTTTGGGTTGTGGTTGTTGCGATGGCACGCACGTGCTATGTGTTCTTCTTGCGTTGGGGAGCATGGTGCCGTCTGTCACTTTATTAGGGGCGGTGTCTTACGATTTTGTTGTTATTTCTCTGCGTTTGTTGGTTGGAATCCTTCGGTTTCTTTGTTCTTGTGTTGCCTAGGCTTTTGTTCTTGTGTATGTGGCTGACCGTGTTCTACCAATACAAGGAACACTGAAGCAACCAGAGAGACGCTCGGAGGCAAGCGGTGCAGCATAGCGCCCATACGCTTATAGTAACAAGCAATCTTCACTCATGGTTATCTACTCTAAATACCAATGAGAGAAGTTCAAAAGGGTATCCACTCTGAAATACCTCCACGGAATATCGTTAGTTCAACTTACCTGCCCAAAAGGAGAACTACATATCTACAATACTAGATCAGTGCATTATATGCTATCCAAAATGGCATGCATCGCCCATTTGGTTGTATGGCGAAAAGGATATTCCAGCCATTGTTTTTAAGGCGTCTGTAAGGCGACAAGGGCGCCCTCTGATGGCAAGGCGTCGAGCCTGGCCTAGACAGCTTCGTAAAGCATTCACTTTAGACCATAGGGCATATGAATCGTCTTCCTAGGCATGCAAGGTTGTGCCTTGGGCCAGATCAGATGCCATTGGCTGCTCCCACGCGGGGAAGAGTGGCCCGAGCGGGAAACTTTCGCGGGAAAGATTGGGCCCACGCGCAACCGCAAACAGGTACCAGGCGGAGGGCGGGAGAGAGGATCGAACAAATCATCCAATCCACGTGAGAGGGATTCCTTTTCTCCTCTCTGACCTTTGGCGGCGGCTCCTTCCTCCACGACTCCGATCTATGCCTCTCCTCTCCGGGCTCAGCTCCCCCTCCTCCTCTGGCGCAACAGCAAGGTGTGGCTCCCATTCTAGTCTCGCTTCTCACCTGCCCTTCTCTGCTTTTATTCCACCCCTCCAATACTCTGTTTCTCCGTGCAATGTAGCTAGATGTGCTTGGCTGCTTGCCTGTTCCTTCTCTTCATCCATTTCCTCCCAAATCTGCTTCTCCATCCACAAGGCAGCAGCCCCAGCACCTCTTCTCTCCTTCCCCATGTTTGATCCGGTTGCTCTAGTGATTTGGCTCTTCTCTCTTTTTATTTCACGGCTGATTGGGCCTTCTCTCAGTGTTGCTGCAGTAGCCAGGTGTCCTCATGGATCCTGTGGCCGGTAATGCTTATGATCTATTCAACGATCCTAGGAGAAGAGCTACATCCGACGATCCAGCTTGGAAGTATGGGTTCTGGCCAGATTTAGAGAGGAAAGATTTACTCCAGTGTACACTGTGTGGCAAGATAGTCCATGATGGAGTGAGAAGGCTGAAGCAGCACCTTTCTGGGGGTTCTAGTGATGTGGATAAGTGTCCTGAGGCATCCATGGAGATTAGGATAGAGATGCGCAATTCCTTAAACACATATGTATGTACAGTTTATTATGTTAATGCTAGTTGTTAAATCTCCTAATTGTTTGCCATATATTGTATATGTATGTGTCTAAGGCGTCCTATTTTTACGTTTTAGCGCCTCGCCTCGCCTTACAAACATTGATTCCAGCACAATGTTAGCTTTTAAACCACAAGGTTCACACAACAATTCAATTCCAACTGTTCAGATTGTTACATGTGTAACGTGTACTGGGGTTAAGGGACCAACATTTCCTGTGCAGGTAGTAACAACACCTTCTATAACATGTTATAAACCAGGTGAAGCACTCATTACCAATCTACAAAATTTGTTGCATGTATGCGCTAAAATCTTAACCTTATGAAATTACCTGGCATTATTATTACAAGAAGCTTAACGTATCAAGATCAAACGAGTTCTACCAGATTTTTTGGTACAGCACGAGCTAACCATGTCTGGTTAACACTAGAGGCACTAGTTTAAAACTTAACTGAATCAACATATGAGGTATGTGAAACATAACACAGAGACCCACTAGAAACACTCGTTTAAGACTTTAACTGAATCAACATATAGAATATACAGAATATAATCAGGTCGCATTACGTGATGCCTTACTTTTATTTCTACCATGTCTTTAGAGCTTTAGACTAAAATTGTATGTTTTTCAGGAAGCGTGGATACCATCCAGTTAGACAACACCCCTGAATTGAGCTCTAACTAATGATATTAAGGTAGACTGCTAGGAAGTTGAATGACGCAGAGCAACCATCACTGGTACTCCCTCCTTCCATCTATATAGGGTCTAATGCGTTTTTCGAGGCTAACTTTGACCAAATATTAGAGCAATAATATATAACATGCAACTTACACAAAGCACACCATTAAATTTGTGTGTGAAAGGAGCTTTCAATGATATAACTTTCACATTGTGCATGTCATGTACTATTAATCTTGTCAATAGTCAAAGGTGGTCTTAAAAACACATTAGGCCCTATATAGATGGAAGGAGGGAGTATATAACTTACAATTAGATTGCTTGCTTAAAGCTACTCTTTTGGTATTTACTTCCAAGATAAACCTTAACCATTGCAACAAAAATCTGGAATCACAAGTCTACGATCCCAACAGGAACCACCACTACACTGTTTCCTAAGTCAACGAACACACCTTGCAGCCTATAACAAGAGTATGACACAAAAACAATCACCTAAGCAGCAAGATATTGGGTTAGTCTTCATCTAGGGAATCAAGCGATCCATACAGCGCTCTACTAAAACAGGCAGGCAGCTTATAGGCATTGACTAATTACGCACTGGCATAGGCCGGATGAAGATGATCATACCATGTGGGGATACTTGTCCTGGTCGACGACCCGAGTGTTCTCGAGCTTGATGTTGAGGTACTGATCCACCGAGTGGAGCGTGCCGCGGATGGCCAGGTCGTTCTTGAGCTCCACCGTAACCTCCTTCCCGACGAGCTCCTTGAAGTAGGAGAAGAACAGCTGTACAACAAACGAGCATCAAATCAACCATGCCGGCTTCAGGACCTGGCTCAAAAGCCTGAGCTACTCACCATATTGGCTTCAGAAAGCTCGCCGCCGATCCACCGGAGGGGGAAGGACGCTGGTCGGCAGAGCCAGGCGGTGGTTGACGGGGTTGGGGCGCCGCCGCCGGATGGGGGTGGTGAAGGCTGGGAGAGGAGATTGAGTGGGAGGACAATGGTTTGTGGGAGACGGACGACGAGAACCCTAGGCTAGCGTCGCGGGCTGCTTGGGCGGACAAGGCCCAACCTGCTCTATTGACGACTTGTTTTTTTCACGACGACCGACTAACTTTTTTTTTTTAGCAAATCCGACCGCTGTTCGGCGATTTTTTCACCTGGGGCGACTTCTTCGAGGAAGCAGCAACTCACACCTTTGGGGAGCCTGGTAAATGGGCCGACCCACATACTGCTCGGCGAGTTTTATCTTTTTTGTTTTATATACTACTTAAATTTTCAATATTACCTACAAAAACTTAAATTTTCAGTTGAGTTCAGGAAATTAAAAAATAATGAAAACGTTCGAAAAGTGAACAATTTTATAAAACATATAGTAATAAAAATATGTTCAGGTGTTTCGAAAAAATGCACGTGATATTATAAAAAAGGTTAACCATGTATTTAAAAATGTTAAACATCTACAGAAAATGTTCCTAATGCATACGACAAAATATACAACGGATATGAAAACATTGAAATGTAAAACATACATGAAAAAAGTAGACATCAAAACATAGAAACAATGCTAATTATGTATAAAAATGTTAAACTGGTATAAAAGAATGTTCTTGGTGTGTAGGAAAAATGTACAATGTACATGAAAAAAGTAGACACCAAGGCATATATTGGGGAAAATATATTTTTGAAAAATCTTAAGCGTGTATAATAAATGTACATTGTGTGTAAAGAAGAGTAGACACGTGTTGAATTTTTTTAAAATAAACAGATGAAAACTGGAAAGAAGAAAGAAAACTGACAAAAAACAAAGAAAAGAGAAAAAATGAGAACAAAACTGTGCCTAACATGAGAAACAGAAAAACCTTGTCCTACAGTAAAGGGTCGGCCCAGTAGAGCGCTCACGAGAGGCGAGATTGAACTTCACCTCGCTATGGGTGATACATAGCTCTGGCGACTAACTGGAGGGTACCCCTTCACGAGGACCTCTAGGGGTCACTCAGGACGCTTCTGCGTTGACAAATGGTGCACCCGGCCGCCGTCAGATGTTGCGCGCTTGGCACACCTGCGGGGACGTCTTTTTTTATTCATTTCTGCATGCATTTTGGAATTTTTTTGGTTTGGGGGTGGATTCTGCTTGTTTTTCCTAGGTTTTTGTGGGAAAATACTTTTTTTTCTTTTTTATAGTGTGAAGCACTCCGTGTGAAAAGCAAAGTTGTGCTTCACAGTGAAGCGCAAACATGCTTTTCACTTTCGGGAAGCACAGAAATCACAACTTTGCTTTTTTGAAAAGTAAAAAAGCATACTTGTGCTTCTTGAGAAGCACAACTATCCTTCTCGGAAATGGTTCACGAAAAGTGAAAAGTACAATTGTATTTCCGGTTTTCGAGCTTCTGTTTTCTATTTTTTTCCGTTTCTTTGTTTCCATTAGGGGGGGTCCGTCCAAACCTATTAACATGGGATCTATCTTAGAGGATCTTGATGTGAGAAACACAACGATGAAAATGATTTGGGTGTGCGGTTCAAGAGATAATACATTTATAAAAAAACACGAAACTCTCAGGTTGCGACAATTGCTACACATGCAATGAGCCATTCGTCACCATAAGAGAAGATGAGAGTGTTCTTTGTAACGGGTACCCTCCAACTAGTGATTTCGTAAAAGTGTTGGGGAACGTAGCAGAAATTCAAAATTTTCCTACGTGTCACCAAGATCTATCTATGGAGAAACCAAAGAACGAGGGAAGGAGAGTGCATCTACATACCCTTGTAGATCGCTAAGCGAAGCTCAAGAGAATGGAGTTGAAGGAGTCGTACTCAGAGTGATCCAAATCACCGGAGATCCTAGTGCGAGAAGGACGGCACCTCCGCGTTCAACACACGTCTGACTCCTGGCGTCTCCCACGCCTTGATCCGGCAAGGAGAGAGGAGAGGTTGAGGAAGACTCCATCCAGCGGCCTGACAACGGCGTGGTGGTGATGGAGGAGCGTGGTAGTCCAAACAGGCTTCGCCAAGCACCGCGAGATATGAGGAGAAGGGAGAGAGGTATGGCTGCGCCAACAGGAGAAGAAACTCATGTGTTGGGCTGCTCCTATGCCTCCACTATATATAGGGGGAGAGGGGGCTGCGCCCCCACCTAGGTTTCCACCCTAGGGGGCGGCGGCCAGCCCTAGGTCCCATCTGGGGGAGCGGCCAAGGGGTGGAGAGGGGGAAACTTGCCCCCCAAGCAAGGTGGGGCGCCCCCTCCCCAAACCCTAGGCGCCTTGGGCCTTGGTGGGAGGGCGCACTGTTGAGGAACGTAGTAATTTCAAAAATTTTCCTACGCACACGCAAGATCATGGTGATGTATAGCAACGAGAGGGAGAGTGTTGTCCACATACCCTTGTAGACCAGGCGGAGCGATCACAACGTAGAGGAAGTAGTCGACGTTCTCCTCGCGATCCAACCGATCCGGCGCCGTTACTCCGGCGCCCGAGTTCTTGACACACGCAGCTCGATGGCGTCCCTCGTACTCGATCCAGCCGAGTGTCGAGGAGAGTTCGTCGACCGACGGCGTGGTGACAATCTTGATGTTTCACCGCGCAGGCTTCGCCTAAGCTTCGCGACGTATAACCGAGGTGGAATATGGTGGAGGCACCGCACGGCTAAGAGAACGATCTCACGATCAACTTGTGTGTTCAAGGTGCCCCCCCGCCTCATATATAAAGGAGCCAGGGGAGGGGCCGGCGGCCTGGGAGGTGCGCCAGGGAGTCCTACTCCTCTGGGAGTAGGATTCCCCCAATCCTAGTTGGACTAGGATTCCTGAGGGAAAGAGAGAGGGGGGCCCCTTCTCCTAGTCCTAGTAGGACTAGGGAAGGGGAGGCCTTGCGCCCTCCTAGGGCTGCCCTTCTCCTTTCCACTAAGGCCCATCGAGGCCCATTTACCTCCCGGGGTTCCGTAACCTCCGGTACTCCGATAAATTCCGTTTTAGCTCGGAACCATTCGAACTCCAAACATAGGCTTCCAATATATTAATCTTTATGTCTCGACCATTCCGAGACTCCTCGTCATGTCCGTGATCACATCCGGACTCGAACTCCTTGGTACATCAAAATACATAAACTCATAATAACCGCCATCGAAACCTTAAGCGTGCGGACCCTACGGTAACCTTCGTCTTTCCTTTCTCTCCTCCGTGGTCTCACGGTAGTACTTCTTCCACGTGGCGCCGTCTCCGACACCGTGCATGTGTCCATACAACGGTAGAGTATCCACCGGTTGTTGTTTCAATATGTTCAACGCCCGGTTGAATGGAGTGTCCCACTTGGGCCTCGCCAATGCCTCAGACGGCGAGTCGCTTTCGGCCGCAATCCGGTGCTGCTCTCTCTGCAAAAGGCACAAGGATCGTTTACAAATATGACTAACGTGTGCAGTTGAATTGATCAGAAACTAAAATTACCAGCAGTCTCATGAACTCCTAATGATCGGTGTTGTCTTGTAAACCTTCTTCACTGGGTCCCAATGGTGCTGGGCCCTCAGGACGTCACGCTCCTGCGGGACGGTGAAATCCGCCAAGGGGTCAGGATGCCCGGACTTCGCGGCTTCGCGCCCTCCTTGGCCCATTTGGACCTCTTTCCGCCAGAACCACGGCTTCCGAGGTGGTGGCTCCCAATGTTCCTCTTTTGAAGCCCCTTCATGTTTCCTTCATATTTCTTAATTGTATTGCCTCCTTGAAATGTGAAACCGGCATCCTAGGTGCTTTCTCTAGCTTGGCAGTGTGATATTGTCTTGCATGTTGCATACAGTGTCTCACTTGTATTGCTTGTAATTTGATTAAATTACTTCTGCTTAGTTTACACAAATAGTTGTGAATATGCCATGATGTCCTGTTTTTCGTACATATTCCATCCTCGTATCATGTGTTTGCCTTACATCAAGGTTGTGATTCTCAGTATCATGCATGAATGAGTTCTGAAGAGTGAATTTTATTGCTTTTTCTTGTCGGTTTTACTTGACAATGCAAAATCAATAAAGCAGAAGGAAATTAGCAAGGCAAATGGATAAAGGTGCTCCTTCCAAACGGAGGGCCTCTACAGATTCTACTCCACCACCCCCCACCCCACCTCCCAAGAAGATTTGCAAGACAACACATTCATAGACACTCAAAGTAGATGTGTTGATGATGAGCACGTCCCCCATTGTCCACCATCACAGGTGCTCCCTCTAACATGGCACTGTTATATGTGGTTGCATGTTATGTATGATGTCTAGCTTGTATTGCTTCTAATTTTGTTGAATTCCATCTTCTTACTTTACACATTATACTTGTGAATAAGACATGTGTTCCTGTTTCTAGAACATACAATATCTGTCTATCACACCATGTTCTTACATGAAAGTACTACTGTTGTGTAACCTGCAACAATCACTTTTCACAAGACACGTTTAACTTGGGAGTCTGTTATAGTTTACATCTCACATTATTTTCTAGCTTGTACTACCAATTTGTTGAAATGGCACTAATGACGAGACAGTTTTAACTTGGTAGAGTGATATTCGTTGCGTCTTACGTATGGTGTCTAGCTTTCATTGCTTCTAATTTTTTGAAATGCCTTCTGCTTAGTTTACACATCATAAGTTGTGAATATGCAATGGCACTAATGACGAGAGACCTTTAACTTGGTACTTTGGTAGTGTGATGTTGTTTGCATCTTGCATATGATTTATTTCTTGTATCGCTTCACATTTGTTTAAACACCGGTTATGATGAGACACCGTTAACTTGGTAGAGCGATATTTGTAGCATCTTGCATACCTTCCATTGCATTGCTTCTAATTTATTGAAATGCCTTCGCTTAGTTTACACATCATAGTTCTGATTATCTCATGTAGTCATGTTTTTCGTACATATTACATCCTCCTATCATGTGGTTGTCTAACATCAAAGTTCAATTCGTCTGTATCACGCATCAATTTGTTACAAGAACTAAATTTGTATTCCTTTTCTTGTCACTTGACTTAACATGGCATGTAGAAAGAGGAAGGAACATGTAATGACAGGGATGGTGTTGGTACTAAGGACACACGAAAACGGAAGCGGCCGAATTATGCAGATTCTGCTGGAACTGATGGTGCAATAAAAGGTCAAAGTCTAGCGGAAAATTGTACAAACATGGTATCCCGTGCTACATGAGTTGCAAAACAAGCCAAACAGAAAGTAATAGCTGCCACCAAACAAGCAGAGACAGGCCTACTTGTTGCAACATCTTCCACAGTACCACCAGCTACACGAGTTATTGTTTGACAACTCAGCTAGGAGCATGTTCCCAAGCTCCCTTGCCACCTGACACTACTTCCGAAGCAATCTTGACACAAGACGAGTTAGTAAGATCAGATGAACCTTGTGAGCTTCAACATCAAGAAGGTAGTTGCTGGAGTCAAGTTATAGTTGCATGCTTCTTTATATGTAGTCTCACGGTTTGATGTACACTAACACTTCCTATGTTCGCTGTTGGACTAGCACCTAGGCGCGAGAGGAAACAAACGTCACGGATAATGCTCGATAGGTTAACTAAATCTAGAGGAGGAAGAATGGAGATCCATTTTGAGGCAGGCCACATGATACTACAGAGTCAGCCAAGTTAGTATCAGAGGCAGCGGTTGCCATTAGGTGTCATGCACGTATCCTCCCAACATGGATTCGGTACAGGAATGACAAAGACGACACCCAGTTCAACACCTTCCTCGACCATTTATCTGTAAGTATGGTTATGTATGGAAACTAGTAATATCATCTTGCTTTGTCCCATACTTTCTAGGTTGCTGATAATGAGACTCCCATAATTTTCAACATATGAGGTTCAAGTTGGATAGCCAAGATGATGCAACCAGACAAGCTTGCACCCATGTTTTCAAGTCTGCTCTGCGACAGTATCAGTATAACTTGAGGAATACTCACTTTGAAGGCAAGGCTAACAGTGAACTTGCCCAAACATCTCAAGTGGAAAATATATCAGATGAAGACTGGAGAGGCCTCGTTAAACACTAGTTTGATCCAAAGTATCAAGTACGTTATATGTATGTGATCAGATCACATGTTGAACTCCTATTTACGCATGTGCCTCACAAATCTATCTTCTTGTAGGTGAACTGCTCAAAGAACAAGGCCAACCGCATTTAAAGTGAAATTCCAATGCATTTACGGGATCTCAAACTATATTGCACAATCGTGAGGCTCTTGTAATTAGTCGTTGTTTCACTCTTTTCGTTGCCATATTATCGATCTATATTGACTTGTTCCAAATGTAGAGGAAAGCCCGCAAGGACCAAAAAGTACATGAACCAAATGTTGTGGAAATCTTCAAGGACCACACACCAAAGAAGACGAAGGGCATGACTACACCAACCAAAGCCGCCGTTGTAAGTCCTTAATCCTCATGCCTTTTAACTACTACTTACTCGACTCGTGCATTGAACTGCATGGTTTACACCAAAGTGTCTATTACTCTTTTCAATTTTATACACAATTGTCTTAGCGTATCATTGCACCTTACAAGGTTTAAAAGAGAGGAGTGATGTTCCTTTCATCTTGATCGTAAATCTAGTTCCGTGTTGGACTTGCCCACACAATGTTACAATTTCCTGTTTGTCTGTTCTTAGTTGTTTTGTGATATGAGTGATGCCATACTATGCTTACCGTATTATAAACTTTGTCTCTTTATCCTTAGCTGTCAATACAATGTGAAGAAATAGACAATATATTAGCCATGGTACATGGTCATATGTTTGAAACCTAGCTTTATTATGTACTTTGTAGTAAAATACAACTAATATTTTACACGGGTTCACTAGAATAAGTTCTGTATATAGACCAAAGCTATTTTGTTTGGTTTTGCTGCCTTAATATCTTTTGTTCTGGTACTACTAATGTAAAAAACCCTGTTCAAGAATTCATCCGATTAACCAGTTAACTTGCCGATTAATCCCTACTCGTAGGTTCACCAAGTAGCCGATTAACTGTTTAATCGCCCGAGTAATTGATTAAATGGCTGATAAACTTGCCGATTAGCCTATTAATCCCCTACTCGTCAGCCAACCGAGCAGCTACCAGTTAACGATTTCCTCAACAATGGTAAAAACTCAACTTTTCAGCAAGCTATGAAAAAATGGTGGAACCACCACCTTCTAAAGGTGACGAGGCAACTATAACCACAATGTCACCTCTTGCTGCAGTGGGTCAGTACCTATGCACTAACAGTGCCAAAAGCACGTTCCTGCGTAATACTGGGTTGGTTGTTAAGGCAATCTCGTCCAAACTGCCTCATGATCAAGATATGCAGGCTCAAAACAATGTTATATCTGTGCTCTAGACACAAGTCCATTCCCTAATGGAGACCCTTTGTGAAACAAGGACAGTCATTGTTCGATGTCGTCAAGATATGCATGGTTCTAAAACCAGACTATCAGACATTTGCTCTGTTGTTCAGGAGCCTAGGAGAAATGAAGGTGAATGGTATGGTGCTCCATCGGACAGTACAACATGAAAACGTAACAGTCAGGTCAAATGAACTGAGCTTCTGAACTTCTTGTGGTGCATTTATCTGCCAGACTGTTAACTTTTATGCTAACCATCCTTTTGTTTTATGGTTGTAATTTGTTTTGTTGCAATACAAAAATTGTTCTTAATGTGCAGCTAGCGGCTGAAGAAAACAGCAAGCCATTTTTGTATAGTGTAGGGTGTTCCCTATATTTGCACAGTGGCGAACTTTGATGCCCAAAGGATGTAATCTGTAATCGCCTTAATAGCCTAGCGTTAGTTTCGCTTATTTATTTCCTAATCTTCTTTTTGCTCGGTTTGCTAGTGGCGGAACAACCATGGGCCATATACGGACCGTGGTAACCTTGAGTTCACATGTGTAGTAGGATCCATGGGCCTCCTACGGTCGTTGGATAAATGGGCCCCAATGGTCCAGAATTGGTGGGCCTCGGGCCATCGGATAAATGGGTCCACATGGGCCGAACGCGGCGAATTGGTATCGAGCCAGCACGGTAACGGGCCATTAACAGGCCGAAATACAGCAAAGGCTTAATTCTGTCACAGGCATAATGGGTCATTAATGGGCAGAATATAAGACAGGCTGGAAATGGCGCAACGGGATAACAGGGCACAAACGAGCCGATTCTAACCATGGGCCGAATTTGGCCCATTAGGGGAACAGGCCATTAACGGGCCGGAAGTAATCGAGGGTCGGAAAGGAGCCCAAGAACATATGGGTCGTCAGTAGGCCGAAAGCTAACACGGGCTGAAAACGGCCCATGTGAATCATGGGTCGTTAATGGGTACAAAAGAAATTTACTGTTCAAATGGTCCAGAGTCACCGTGGGCCACTAAAGGGCCTAAAGATACGAAAGGCCTCATATGGGCGGAAGACGTCGTGGGCCATACATGGGCCGAAGTGAAACGGGCCGGTGTTATATGCCACGCCCACATGACGATGTTGGGCTGATTTTAGAAGGCCCTAACGGGCCATGAGTTATCGGGCCGTAAATGGGCTATATGTGAACAGACCGTTAACGAGCTTTTCATGGCCGCCCGCTAACTTTGACCAAGTCAAACGGGTCGTCCTTTGTAAGCTAAATGGGCGATGTTGGGCCTTCGCGTGTCGACATATCATAGGCGCCTATCGACCCAATGACAAGCTAACACGTGTTTCCTTCGCCAATAAGAATTTTAAACATGGAAAATCACCATTGGTCCGGCCATTAATGGGTTATCGGATCAAAACCGGACCCGATAGCTTAACGGCGACCGCCACGGTGGATGCCACGTGTTGGTTACCCTTGACGAAAGCACTTCCATGACGATCATTTATCGTCATGGAAGTGAACACTCCGTGATGATAATTTTGGCAATGTCATGGAACACTTCTATGACAAAGACAAGTATGACTATCTTGATTCTCGTCAAAAATCGCCATGGATGTACATGCATGATGTAAAATGTGACCCATCGTGACAAACACGTATCATCACGGAAATGTATTTTTTTGTGGTGACTACCACTGACCGACACGAAAAATCGTGACCCGAGTCGAGGCGGTAGTACAAGCGGTACTGGGAGCGGTACTACCGCTGCTAGGCACAGTTCTACCGCTGGCAGCACTCCAAAGCAACGAGGGTGAAACTCCAAAGAAGCGAAAAGATACGAAGCGTGCAAATGGAGATGTGTACGTGTTGATTCCACCCAAACCTTTCTGAAGCGGACCCCCTCTTGATAGTACGGTATTTCCTACGACTCAAGTCCACCAAAAATGAAACAAAGGAAAATAAAGCGTCTTCACTTTAAAACTTCGAGGGACAGCAATCATCTAGTGCCATATGATGGAATATCGGAAATGCTCAATGCACACGATCAGTCCCCAAAATTATTGTCATCAATCACCAAAACCACTGAGGGAGAAATATGCCCTAACAGGGTTTGTCTTTTGTAGATCCATGTAGATTCGATCTTCGTTCGTCTGTGTTTGTATGTCTGCAGGTTGAATCCTTCCAATCTAGACTTCTCTTGATCGTCGATGGTTGTTGTTCTGGTGCGCTATCCCTATGGAGGCTTAGCACAATGACTTCTCGACTGTCTACTACAACAAGGTTTACCCGGCTCTCATAAGGGAGGGGTGATAATGGTGGCATGCCTTCGGCTCGCCTAGTGCTTGTTGTCGCCTCTAGGTGGTCTACGGAAATGGATCTATTTTTTACTTCTGGTGTGCTTTATACTACCTTGACACTTGATTTAATAGACCAAAAGTTTTCCTAAAAAAACTTCATCATGTTTAATTAATTTTATAGGAAAAATATCAACATTCACAATATAAAACCAATATCGTTAAATGTGTCATAGGACTAACTTTTATATTGTATTCATCCGTCCCACGATATAAGACGCTTTTGCAAGCTAAATGTCTTATATTATGGGACGGGGAGTACATCTTTAGTATTGTAGATGTTGATATTTTTTAATATAAGTTTGGTCAAACTTTATGAAGCTTGACTTAAGACAAATCTTATGCATGAAGTAAAAAAAGAAACGTGGTAGTACGTAACATCTTCCTTGAGTTCCACCACCATCATATCCCATCTAGTACATTCTATTCTACCATACCCATGAATGATAATACACCCAAGTTCCACTGCAGCCTCATTTTCCAATATATACCTATACTGCAAAGCATGGGTCCGTCTTTCTGCTCCTGCTACATTGAACTACGCAACAAGCGGTCGCGGCTGATATACACTACTTTCCGATGTGTCCGACCCTTTCTCTGCATTTATTGCTATGGTGACGGGGAGGGCCGGGAATAAATTTTGGGGTTTGTTTCTGTTTAGAAGGCGAAGGAGGCGGAGGATATTGGCTGCGAGTTGTGTACACGAGAACGGCTACAAACAGAAATGGCGTACGCATCTTGATCAACAAGAGTCAAGAGACATGGGGACCGGATTATCCTGGTCAAGCTGGTGGTTGGGGACTTAGTTCTCAATGTTATCGGCATGTATATCCCGCAAGTAGGCTACAATGAGAACACCAAGAGGGAGTTCTAGGAAGGCTCGAGGACATGGTTAGGAGTGTACCGGTTGGCAGAAGCTCTTCATAGGAGGAGACCTCAATGGCCACGTGGGTACATCTAACACAGTTTTGAAGGGGTGCATGGGGCTTTGGCTATGGCATCAAGAATCAAGAAGGAGAAGATGTCTTAAGCTTTGCTCTAGCCTACGACATGATTGTAGTAACACCGTCTTTAGAAAGAGAGAATCACATTTAGTGACTTTTAGTAGTGGCCAACACCCTAGCCAGATTGATTTCATCCTCTCGAGAAGAGAAGATAGGTGTGCTTGCCTAGATTGTAAGGTGATACCGAGAGAGTATTGTCCCTCAAAGATAAGTTGGTGGTTGCCGACTTTCGCTTTCGGATTCGTGTCCAACAGATAAGCATGCCAAAGTCGCTAGAATGAAGTGGTGGAAGCTCAAGGAGAGGTAGCTCTAGCGCTCAAGGAGAGGGTCACTAAGGAGGGCCCTTGGGAGGAAGGAGGGGATGCGGACAATGTGTAGATGAAGATGGCGACTTGCATTCGTAAGGTGGCCTCGGAGGAGTTTGGAATGTCCAGCAGAAGGAGAAGCGAAGATAAGGATACCTGGTGGTGGAATGATGATGTCCAGAAGGCGATTAAAGAGAAGAAAGATGTTTCAGACACCCATACCTGGATAGAAGTGCAGATAACATAGAGAAGTACAAGATGGAGAAAAAGGCCGCAAAGCAAGCTGCGTATGAGGACCTCTACTAACGGTTAGGCACGAAGAAAGGCGAAAGGGACATCTATAAGATGGCCAAGATTCGAGAGAGGCAGATGAGGGATATTGGCCAAGTCAAATGCATCAAGGACGGAGCAGATCAACTCCTGGTGAAGGACGAGGAGATTAAGCAAAGATGGCGGGAGTACTTCGACAAGCTGTTCAATGGGGAGAATGAGAGTTCTACCATTGAACTAGACGACTCCTTTGATGAAACCAACATGCATTTTGTGTGGTGAATCCAGGAGTCTGAGGTCAAGGAGGCTTTAAAAAGGATGAAAGAAGGCAAGGCGATGGGCCCTGATTGTATCCCCATTGAGGTGTGGAAAGGCCTCAAGGACATAGCGATAGTATGGCTAACCAAGCTTTTCAACCTCATTTTTCGGGCAAACAAGCTAGAAGAATGGAGACGGAGTAGATTAGTACCAATCTTCAAGAACAAGGGGGGTGTTCAGAGTTGTACTAATTAACGTGGAATTAAGTTTATGAGCCATACAATGAAGCTATGGGAGAGAGTCATTGAGCACCGCTTAAGAAGAATGACAAGCGTGACCAAAAGTCATTTTGGTTTCATGCCTGGGAGGTCAACCATGGAAGCCATTTTCTTGGTACGACAACTTATGGAGAGATACAAGGAGCAAAAGAAGGATTTGCATATGGCATTCATTAACTTGGAGAAGGCCTATGATAAGATACAGAATGTCATGTGGTGGGCCTTGAGAAACACAAAGTCTCAAAGAAAGTACATTGCCCTCATCAAGGACATGTACGATAATGTTGTGACAAGTGTTCGAACAAGTGATGTCGACATTGATGACTTCCCGATTAAGATAGGACTACATCAGGGATCAGCTTTGAGCCCTTATCTTTTTGCCTTGGCGATGGATGAGGTCACAAGGGATATACAAGGATATATACCATGGTGTATGCTCTTTATGGATGATGTGGTGCTAGTTGACGATGTCGGACGGAGGTAAATAGGAAGTTAGAGTTATGAAGACAAACCTTGGAATCGAAAGGGTTTAGGCTTAGTAGAACTAAAACCGAGTACGCGATGTGCGGTTTCAGTACTACTAGGTGTGAGGAGGGGATTAGCCTTGATGGGCAGGTGGTGCCTCAGAAGGACAACTTTCGATATTTGGGGTCAATGTTGCAGGAGGATGGGGGTATTGATGAAGATGTGAACTATCGAATCAAAGCCAGATGGATGAAGTGGCGCCAAACTTCTGGCATTCTGTGTGACAAGAGAGTGACACAAAAGCTAAAAGGCAAGTTCTACAGATGGTGGTTCGCCTGCAATGTTGTATGGCGTTGAGTGTCGGCCGACTAAAAGGCTTACATGTTCAAAAATTAGGTGTGGCGGAGATGCGTATGTTGAGATGGATGTGTGGCCACACAAGGAATGATCGAGTCCGGAATGATGGTATACAAGATAGAGTTGGGGTAGCACCAGTTGAAGAGAAGCTTGTCCAACATCGCTCGAGATGGTTTGGGCATATTCAGTATGGGCTCTAGAAGCTCCGGTGCATAGCGGACGGCTAAAGCGCATGGAGAACGCCAAGAGAGATCGGGGTAGACCGGATTTGACATGGGAGAAGTTTGTTAAGAGAGACATGAAGGATTGGAGTATCACCAAAGCATCAAGCTATGGACATGGGTGCATGGAAGCTTGTTGTCCATGTGCCAGAGTCATGAGTTGGTCGCGAGATCTTATGGGTTTCACCTCTAGCCTACCCCAACTTGTTTGGGATTAAAGGCTTTGTTGTCGTTGTTGTTGTTGTTGTTGTTGTTGTTGTTGTTGTGTTGTTGTGTTGTTGTTGTTGTTGTTGTTGTTGTTGTTGTCCGGCGATGGCGACATGATGGTATCCTGATGATACTTCTATGTGCCGTCGTGAGGCATGTGGAAGGTGGTGTCCCACATCAGGTTCTTTGGGTCTGGCTATTTTTCCTGCAGGTTTGTCTCGGTCATGTGGAATGAACAAAGTGGTTTTCCGTTCGACTACAGTTTGGACCGACGAAGGTTTGCCAGCCTCGGCCTCATCGACCGACACTAGGGCGTTCTGCATGCCCTCTTTGGTGTTTTCTTCTCGGATCGCGATTTGCAACGCAAATCATGGGTGTCGACGCTTCGGTCTACATCAACGACTTCCGGTCATTGCTTATACAACTTCCTTAGTTTAAACAAGTTTGATATGCCGAGACGGAGGTGGTAGCAAACTTTGCTCACGCTGCCCGCTGATGGATGCGGAGGAAGAAGACATCAACACCATCAAGTATTTGGAATTTTGAATATAATTTCTATATGTTTTAAAAGTATTTGTGCCTTTAGCCTTTTTTGATAAAAGAAAGAAACTAGCATATAGTACACAACTAGAACAAACACAATATGTGCAATTAAAAACCGACGCCTAGTAAACTACACAATATATATACATTTGTTTTAATAAACGACTCACCTTACACTCTCACAATATTTCTCGAGTTTGTGTTGCAATTGTCTTTTAATCTACCGCTTTCTTTCTCTCTGCTCTTATCTCTCATCCAACTCAACAAAAATATAGGGAAATCTAATAACACCCGAACGTCAGGTACGAGCACATGGAAAATCAAATGTTTTTTATGACAAGCTTAGTGACGCAAGGATGACAACTTTAGTTGGCAAGTATGGCAACTTCGTGCTTCAGTTTATTTTTGACAGAAAATTACCGTGTGTGTCAACTTACTTGTCATCCTTCCGGTACTAGAACTGTCATAGAAAACGTTTGATTTACCATGCCTCTACCGGTACGGGTACTTGTCATTCCAGAAACATAATATCATCTTATTGTACACGTCTCCTAACTTTAGGCGTCTCCTGACGCTAGCAAAGGAAAACCTGCATCATTCTCTCTACCCACACTAAGCCTTACTTTTCTCTTTCTCTCGAGGAAATTAGCATCTCTAGGTGCTTTGCTTGGGAGCAACAAAGCGCAGGAGTAGAGTACAAGTCACCGTTAATACTACTACTTGTTTAGTATAGTACCACCACCCAAATTAAATTACTACCCAACATCTTACACAGACAGACACACGAACGAGGGATGGTGGCATCATCTCATCACCAACTGTAAAAGGTTGAAATGCCCATCTTTTGCTTCCAGCAGTGTTTGTGCTTCGCTTTAAGTACAGGTTGCACTCAACCTGATTCCCAACCAAACCATGCACTCTACTCATCCATCTTTGACCACTCAGTCAGCAGCATGCCAGTACATGCCAACAATGTTAGCACTTATTAGCAGCATTGCCCAAGCAACCATGGGAAAACACGCAACAACAAAGCTCGAGTCTCAGGAAATTTCCGGGATTGTCACAGAGGCCACAGTTTTCATTAGTCGGAGGGGAATGTTCGGTGTTCCAAACGGGGCCTGAAAAATCCCAAAAAAACAAAGGACCTGATCTAATGACGTCAATCGAAATTCGCATCAACACCAGCAGTATAGCATGGCAATGCTTGGTTGTTGCTCTTTGATAATAGCACATTGACATATGTAACATTGGATAATTTGCACTGCAAGTGTACCACGAGTGGAGTTAAGCAATGCCGATGTCAGTCCATACATGTTCCAGTTCCACAAATCAGATTAGAATTATCCCAAGGACGAGAAAAGAGAATAAACTATATCAATCAGCCGCCCCGTGCCTCCCTCCTGGTAGCGTCATGGAGGATGTCGATGTCAACCCCGTCCTGCGGAAGCAGTACGTAACGCACCACAGATCCCCTGATGAAGCAGTTCCGCACCGATAGCTGCCAACAGGAATTGTCAGATTAGCGTGTGCAAATGAGATGAATGTTAGTACTACTTTACTAGTTTCCATAGTAGCGACGAACAGATGCATCCGAGTGTTTTCCAGATATACTAATTGACCGCCGAGTATGACAAGAGTAGCGTAACATACATCGCTTGTTGACCAAACACGGACATGAAAGATATCTGGCATACAGGCAACTATCACGGCCAACAAAACATTACACTATATGATACTAGCTTACCTTTGGGAATACCCCATGTATTATGCACTCGTCCTTTTATTCACTATAAGCTACCTAGCTCTCACAATCAATTAAGGTGTACAATTTGAGATTTTGCCCCAAGACTTTGACTTGGTCACTCAGTGGGTCCCTTTGGTCACTACATGGGATTTACTTTTTGTCACCGCATGGGATGTCGGTTAGACTAGGCGTTTGGTCTAACCAAATCGATCAGTTCGGTTCTTCAATTAATAAAGAAATTTGGTTCCTTCGTATATGTGATGACTGGTCGGTTACTCCACAAATGCAAAACCAATTGATTTTTGCACCTAGAACTCGGTTCAGCCCTCACTCATGACTGAAGAGGACCGCTATTTTCTGGGTGGAACAAATCAGGAGTCAAATCTTAATAAGCAAGAAACGATGGAACATACAAGCAGAAATCAAGCACTGGCAAGAATGGTAGGAGGAAGGAAATGCCGAATCGTTGCGAGCGAAGCCGCCGGCGCTATGCGAAAAGCTATGAATGCTATCATCGACCATGAAGGAGCCATGGCCATCGCAAGCATGGAAGCCATGTGAAGCCATATGAACGACCGGACATCGTGCGTTAGGAGATCCAGCACAACATTCGCCATGAAGGATGAAGAGCCATGGCCACAGCCGCGTACAAGTCATGGACACTGGCGGTTGCTGGGACTATGCGAGGTAGGAGAACGGAGGTGGCCGCGCTACGGTGAAGAATGGAACGCACTAGGATTGGGGGTTGCGTACGTTTCGGCGGATGTAAGGTTACATAGGTGTAGTTGGTAGATGGGCTATGCCTATTCGGCTTAGTTTGCTAGGCCTTGATGCAATATCTCACCAATGAGCTAAGTTCGGTTTTGAACATTGGTAACCTTTTTCAACTTTGGTCTTGGTTTTCTCGATCCAGTTTTGGGTTCACGGTTTTTCTTCCCACCCTACCGACACTTGTTACACCTAGCCTGGTATGATCTCCGTGTCACTTAGTTGCCCTTTTCGTGGTGTGTGTCGGTTGCACATGTGTTTGCTTAATTGGGGTCCTTAGGAGAGACGAGAAGGGTCACTTTGCTACTTATGACGAGAGAATGTGGCGTCGGTTCATTGGACTGTTGTGTCGCTCTATCTTTCCGTTCTAGCTTCCCTTCAAGTCCGTGTTGTTCCGCACCTATTGCATCAACGAGATTGGGCAGAGTGTAGACGTCGTCCGCTCCTCCGTGTTGAACCTCGACCTATTGCATCAACAAGATTGGGCAGAGTGTAGACGTCGTCCGCTCCTCCGTGTTGGACCTCGATCGTTTCAAAGATGGCCTTCAAGCTCGCCGAGTTCACCACCTTCTATTCACCGCCGACACTCTGAACCGTGTAATGCCGCCACAACGGATGAATGATTCCTTGGCCTCGTGGGTGCTAATGTTGGTGGTATAGGCACGAGATAGTTCAACTTGACAAGGATGAAGGAGGAAGAAGGCCAAGTTCGATTATCGGCATCATGGAGCCCAAGGTTGGGTTCCACATTACCGAGGCCACTGTAATATGTTGCGAGTCCAGCGGTATGTGTAGGAACTACTTCATGTCGTGTGACTGCATTTCGATTAGCTCATTGACCATCCTTTATTTTCCCTTTTGTTGTGATCCTTCTTTTAGTTTTGGTTTGGTTTGGGGATAGACAATGAGGAGAGGTCCTGTCATTCTGAATCCTAAGATTCAATGTTGATGGGATGTTTGGTCGATGGGTTTTGGTCAACCTGTTTCCGTTTTGATTTATTGGATCTTTGGGTTGTGGTTGTTGCGATGGCACGCACGTGCTATGTGTTCTTCTTGCGTTGGGGAGCATGGTGCCGTCTGTCACTTTATTAGGGGCGGTGTCTTACGATTTTGTTGTTATTTCTCTGCGTTTGTTGGTTGGAATCCTTCGGTTTCTTTGTTCTTGTGTTGCCTAGGCTTTTGTTCTTGTGTATGTGGCTGACCGTGTTCTACCAATACAAGGAACACTGAAGCAACCAGAGAGACGCTCGGAGGCAAGCGGTGCAGCATAGCGCCCATACGCTTATAGTAACAAGCAATCTTCACTCATGGTTATCTACTCTAAATACCAATGAGAGAAGTTCAAAAGGGTATCCACTCTGAAATACCTCCACGGAATATCGTTAGTTCAACTTACCTGCCCAAAAGGAGAACTACATATCTACAATACTAGATCAGTGCATTATATGCTATCCAAAATGGCATGCATCGCCCATTTGGTTGTATGGCGAAAAGGATATTCCAGCCATTGTTTTTAAGGCGTCTGTAAGGCGACAAGGGCGCCCTCTGATGGCAAGGCGTCGAGCCTGGCCTAGACAGCTTCGTAAAGCATTCACTTTAGACCATAGGGCATATGAATCGTCTTCCTAGGCATGCAAGGTTGTGCCTTGGGCCAGATCAGATGCCATTGGCTGCTCCCACGCGGGGAAGAGTGGCCCGAGCGGGAAACTTTCGCGGGAAAGATTGGGCCCACGCAAGAATCATAAGCAGTACCAAAGTGAGGGCGGGAGAGAGGATCGAACAAATCATCCAATCCACGTGAGAGGGATTCCTTTTCTCCTCTCTGACCTTTGGCGGCGGCTCCTTCCTCCACGACTCCGATCTATGCCTCTCCTCTCCGGGCTCAGCTCCCCCTCCTCCTCTGGCGCAACAGCAAGGTGTGGCTCCCATTCTAGTCTCGCTTCTCACCTGCCCTTCTCTGCTTTTATTCCACCCCTCCAATACTCTGTTTCTCCGTGCAATGTAGCTAGATGTGCTTGGCTGCTTGCCTGTTCCTTCTCTTCATCCATTTCCTCCCAAATCTGCTTCTCCATCCACAAGGCAGCAGCCCCAGCACCTCTTCTCTCCTTCCCCATGTTTGATCCGGTTGCTCTAGTGATTTGGCTCTTCTCTCTTTTTATTTCACGGCTGATTGGGCCTTCTCTCAGTGTTGCTGCAGTAGCCAGGTGTCCTCATGGATCCTGTGGCCGGTAATGCTTATGATCTATTCAACGATCCTAGGAGAAGAGCTACATCCCACGATCCAGCTTGGAAGTATGGGTTCTGGCCAGATTTAGAGAGGAAAGATTTACTCCAGTGTACACTGTGTGGCAAGATAGTCCATGATGGAGTGAGAAGGCTGAAGCAGCACCTTTCTGGGGGTTCTAGTGATGTGGATAAGTGTCCTGAGGCATCCATGGAGATTAGGATAGAGATGCGCAATTCCTTAAACACATATGTATGTACAGTTTATTATGTTAATGCTAGTTGTTAAATCTCCTAATTGTTTGCCATATATTGTATATGTATGTGTCTAAGGCGTCGCCTCGCCTTACGTTTTAGCGCCTCGCCTCGCCTTACAAACATTGATTCCAGCACAATGTTAGCTTTTAAACCACAAGGTTCACACAACAATTCAATTCCAACTGTTCAGATTGTTACATGTGTAACGTGTACTGGGGTTAAGGGACCAACATTTCCTGTGCAGGTAGTAACAACACCTTCTATAACATGTTATAAACCAGGTGAAGCACTCATTACCAATCTACAAAATTTGTTGCATGTATGCGGCTAAAATCTTAACCTTATGAAATTACCTGGCATTATTATTACAAGAAGCTTAACGTACCAAGATCAAACGAGTTCTACCAGATTTTTTTGGTACAGCACGAGCTAACCATGTCTGGTTAACACTAGAGGCACTAGTTTAAAACTTAACTGAATCAACATATGAGGTATGTGAAACATAACACAGAGACCCACTAGAAACACTCGTTTAAGACTTTAACTGAATCAACATATAGAATATACAGAATATAATCAGGTCGCACACGTGATGCCTTACTTTTTATTTCTACCATGTCTTTAGAGCTTTAGACTAAAATTGTATGTTTTTCAGGAAGCGTGGATACCATCCAGTTAGACAACACCCCTGAATTGAGCTCTAACTAATGATATTAAGGTAGACTGCTAGGAAGTTGAATGACGCAGAGCAACCATCACTGGTACTCCCTCCTTCCATCTATATAGGGTCTAATGCGTTTTTCGAGGCTAACTTTGACCAAATATTAGAGCAATAATATATAACATGCAACTTACACAAAGCACACCATTAAATTTGTGTGTGAAAGGAGCTTTCAATGATATAACTTTCACATTGTGCATGTCATGTACTATTAATCTTGTCAATAGTCAAAGGTGGTCTTAAAAACACATTAGGCCCTATATAGATGGAAGGAGGAGTATATAACTTACAATTAGATTGCTTGCTTAAAGCTACTCTTTTGGTATTTACTTCCAAGATAAACCTTAACCATTGCAACAAAAATCTGGAATCACAAGTCTACGATCCCAACAGGAACCACCACTACACTGTTTCCTAAGTCAACGAACACACCTTGCAGCCTATAACAAGAGTATGACACAAAAACAATCACCTAAGCAGCAAGATATTGGGTTAGTCTTCATCTAGGGAATCAAGCGATCCATACAGCGCTCTACTAAAACAGGCAGGCAGCTTATAGGCATTGACTAATTACGCACTGGCATAGGCCGGATGAAGATGATCATACCATGTGGGGATACTTGTCCTGGTCGACGACCCGAGTGTTCTCGAGCTTGATGTTGAGGTACTGATCCACCGAGTGGAGCGTGCCGCGGATGGCCAGGTCGTTCTTGAGCTCCACCGTAACCTCCTTCCCGACGAGCTCCTTGAAGTAGGAGAAGAACAGCTGTACAACAAACGAGCATCAAATCAACCATGCCGGCTTCAGGACCTGGCTCAAAAGCCTGAGCTACTCACCATATTGGCTTCAGAAAGCTCGCCGCCGATCCACCGGAGGGGGAAGGACGCTGGTCGGCAGAGCCAGGCGGTGGTTGACGGGGTTGGGGCGCCGCCGCCGGATGGGGGTGGTGAAGGCTGGGAGAGGGAGATTGAGTGGGAGGGACAATGGTTTGTGGGAGACGGACGACGAGAACCCTAGGCTAGCGTCGCGGGCTGCTTGGGCGGACAAGGCCCAACCTGCTCTATTGACGACTTGTTTTTTTCACGACGACCGACTAACTTTTTTTTTTTAGCAAATCCGACCGCTGTTCGGCGATTTTTTCACCTGGGGCGACTTCTTCGAGGAAGCAGCAACTCACACCTTTGGGGAGCCTGGTAAATGGGCCGACCCACATACTGCTCGGCGAGTTTTATCTTTTTTGTTTTATATACTACTTAAATTTTCAATATTACCTACAAAAACTTAAATTTTCAGTTGAGTTCAGGAAATTAAAAAATAATGAAAACGTTCGAAAAGTGAACAATTTTATAAAACATATAGTAATAAAAATATGTTCAGGTGTTTCGAAAAAATGCACGTGATATTATAAAAAAGGTTAACCATGTATTTAAAAATGTTAAACATCTACAGAAAATGTTCCTAATGCATACGACAAAATATACAACGGATATGAAAACATTGAAATGTAAAACATACATGAAAAAAAGTAGACATCAAAACATAGAAACAATGCTAATTATGTATAAAAATGTTAAACTGGTATAAAAGAATGTTCTTGGTGTGTAGGAAAAATGTACAATGTACATGAAAAAAGTAGACACCAAGGCATATATTGGGGAAAATATATTTTTGAAAAATCTTAAGCGTGTATAATAAATGTACATTGTGTGTAAAGAAGAGTAGACACGTGTTGAATTTTTTTAAAATAAACAGATGAAAACTGGAAAGAAGAAAGAAAACTGACAAAAACAAAGAAAAGAGAAAAAATGAGAACAAAACTGTGCCTAACATGAGAAACAGAAAAACCTTGTCCTACAAAGAAAAGGGTCGGCCCAGTAGAGCGCTCACGAGAGGCGAGATTGAACTTCACCTCGCTATGGGTGATACATAGCTCTGGCGACTAACTGGAGGGTACCCCTTCACGAGGACCTCTAGGGGTCACTCAGACGCTTCAAGTTGACAAATGGTGCACCCGGCCGCCGTCGAGATGTTGCGCGCTTACACACCATGGGGGCGCTTTTTTATTCATTTCTGCATGCATTTTGGAATTTTTTTGGTTTGGGGGTGGATTCTGCTTGTTTTTCCTAGGTTTTTGTGGGAAAATACTTTTTTCTTTTTATAGTGTGAAGCACTCCAGAAAAGCAAAGTTGTGCTTCACGGTGAAGCGCAAACATGCTTTTCACTTTCTAAGCACGTAAATCACAACTTTGCTTTTTGAAAAGTAAAAAGCATACTTGTGCTTCTTGAGAAGCACAACTATCCTTCTCGAAATGGTTCACGAAAAGTGAAAAGTACAATTGTATTTCCGGTTTTCGAGCTTCTGTTTTCTATTTTTTCCGGTTTCTTTGTTTCCATTAGGGGGGGTCCGTCCAAACCTATTAACATGGGATCTATCTTAGAGGATCTTGATGTGAGAAACACAACGATGAAAATGATTTGGGTGTGCGGTTCAAGAGATAATACATTTATAAAAAAACACGAAACTCTCAGGTTGCGACAATTGCTACACATGCAATGAGCCATTCGTCACCATAAGAGAAGATGAGAGTGTTCTTTGTAACGGGTACCCTCCAACTAGTGATTTCAGAAAGTGTTGGGGAACGAGCGTAAATTCAAAATTTTCCTCGTGTCACCAAGATCTATCTATGGAGAAACCAAAGAACGAGGGAAGGAGAGTGCATCTACATACCCTTGTAGATCGCTAAGCGAAGCGTTCAAGAGAATGGAGTTGAAGGAGTCGTACAGAGTGATCCAAATCACCGGAGATCCTAGTGCGAACGGACGGCACCTCCGCGTTCAACACACGTCAGACCGGTGACGCCTCCCACGCCTTGATCCAAAGAAGGAGAGAGGGAGAGGTTGAGGAAGACTCCATCCAAAGCAGCAAGACAACGGCGTGGTGGTGATGGAGGAGCGTGGTAGTCCAAAGGGCTTCGCCAAGCACCGCGAGATATGAGGAGAAGGGAGAGAGGTATGGCTGCGCCAACAGAGAAGAAACTCATGTGTTGGGCTGCTCCTATGCCTCCACTATATATAGGGGAGAGGGCTGCGCCTCACCTAGGTTTCCACCCTAGGGGCGGCCAGCCCTAGGTCCCATCTGGGGAGCGCCAAGGGGGAGAGGGGAAACTTGCCCCCAAGCAAGGTGGGCGCCTCCCCAAACCCTAGGCGCCTTGGGCCTTGGTGGGAGGGCGCACTGTTGAGGAACGAGTAATTTCAAAATTTTCCTACGCACACGCAAGATCATGGTGATGTATAGCAACGAGAGGGAGAGTGTTGTCCACATACCCTTGTAGACCAAGCGAAGCGATCACAACGTAGAGGAAGTAGTCGACGTTCTCCTCGCGATCCAACCGATCCGGCGCCACATCCGACGCCCCGAGTTCTTGACACACGACAGCTCGATGACGTCCCTCAGACTCGATCCAGCCGAGTGTCGAGGAGAGTTCCACAAGACGACGGCAGGACAATCTTGATGTTTCACGGCAGCGAGGCTTCGCTTAAGCTTGCGACAGATAACCGAGGTGGAATATGGTGGAGGGGCACCGACACGGCTAAGGAACGATCTCACGATCAACTTGTGTGTTCTAGGTGCCCCCCGCCTCAGTATATAAAGGAGCCGGGGGAGGGGCCGGCGGCCTGGGAGGTGCGCAGGAGTCCTACTCCTCAGGAGTAGGATTCCCCCAATCCTAGTTGGACTAGGATTCCTGAGGGAAAGAGAGAGAGGGCCCCTTCTCCTAGTCCTAGTAGGACTAGGGAAGGGGGGCGCGCCCTCCTAGGGCTGCCCTTCTCCTTTCCACTAAGGCCCATCGAGGCCCATTTACCTCCCGGGGTTCCAGTAACCTCCGTTACTCGCAAATTCCGAATTTCGCTCGGAACCATTCCAACTCCAAACATAGGCTTCCAATATATTAATCTTTATGTCTCGACCATTCCGAGACTCCTCGTCATGTCCGTGATCACATCCGGACTCGACTCTTCGGTACATCAAAATACATAAACTCATAGTAACTCGCCATCGAAACCTTAAGCGTGCATGGACCCTACGGTTCGAGAACAATGTAGACATGACCTAGAACTATTCACGGTCAATAACCAACAGCGGACCTGGATGCCCATATTGGTTCCTACATATTCTACGAAGATCTTTGTCGGTCGATCCGCATAACAACATACGTTGTTCCTTTGTCATCGGTATGTTACTTGCCCGAGATTCGATCGTCGGTATCCAATACCTAGTTCAATCTCGCTACCGCAAGTCTCTTTACTCGTTCCGTAATACATCATCTCACAACTAACTCATTAGTTGTAGTGCTTGCAAGGCTTCATGATGTGCATTACCGAGAGGGCCCAGAGATACCTCTCCGACTATCGGAGTGACAAAACCTAATCTCAAATACGCCAACCCAACATCCGCCTTTGGAGACACCGTAGTACTCCTTTATAATCACCCGATTCGCTGTGACGCTTGGTAGCACCAAAGTGTTCCTCCGCAAACGGAGTTGCATAATCTCATAGTTACGTGAACATGTATATGTCATGGATAAGAGCAAGAGCAACATAC
This sequence comes from Aegilops speltoides, assembly GCA_021437245.1. Taxonomy (NCBI): domain Eukaryota; kingdom Viridiplantae; phylum Streptophyta; class Magnoliopsida; order Poales; family Poaceae; genus Aegilops; species Aegilops speltoides. The sequence goes on from CM038147.1 coordinate 350,277,508, forward strand.
TAAACGATCGTGTGCTAAGCTAACGGAATGGGTCATGTCAATCGATCATTCAACTAATGATGTGACCTTGTTAATCAAATAACAACTCCTTGTTCATGGTTAGGAAACATAACCATCTTTGATTAACAAGCTAGTCAAGTAGAGGCATACTAGTGACATTCTGCTTGTCTATATATTCACACATGTATTATGTTTCCTGTTAATACAATTCTAGCATGAATAATAAACATTTATCATGAAATAAGGAAATAAATAATAACTTTATTATTGCCTCTAGGGCATATTTCCTTGATCTCCCACTTGCACTAGAGTCAATAATCTAGATCACATCACCATGTGATTAACATCGATAGTTCACATCATCATGTGATTAACACCCATAGTTCACATCGTCATGTGACCAACACCCAAAGGGTTTACTAGATTCAGAATCTAGTTCACATCGCTATGTGATTAACACCCAAAGAGTACTAAGGTGTGATCATGTTTTGCTTGTGAGAGAGTCTTAGTCAACGGGTCTTTCACATTCAGATCCGTTATGTATTTTGCAATTTTTCTATGTCTACAATGCTCGCACGGCTACTCTAGCTAATTGCTCCCATTTTCAATATGTATCTAGATCGAGACTTTAGAGTCATCCGATCGTTGTCAAAACTTGCATCGACGTAACCCTTTACGCACTTAACCTTTTGTCACTTCCATAATCGAGAAACATATCCTTATTCCACTAAGGATAATTTTGACCGCCGTCCAATGATCTACTCCTAGATCACTATTGTATTCCTTGCGAAACTCGGTCAGGGTATACAATAGATCCGTACACAACATGGCATACTTTATAGAAACTATGGCCAAGGCATAGTGAATGACTTTCATTCTTTTTCTATCTTCTGCTGTGGTCGGGTTTTGAGTCTTACTCAATTTCACACCTTGTAACACAGTGCAAGAACTCTTTCTTTGATCTGTTTCATTTTGAACTACTTCAAAATCTTGTCAAGGTATGTACTCATTGAAAAACTTATCAAGCATCTTGATCTATCTCTATAGATCTTGATGCTCAATATGTAAGTAGCTTTACCGAGGTCTTTCTTTGAAAAACTCCTTTCAAAACACTTCTTTTATGCTTTGCGAATAATTCTACATTATTTCCGATCTACAATATGTCATTCACATATACTTATCGAAATGTTTGTAGTGCTCCCACTCACTTTTTAGTAAATACAGCTTCACCGTAAGTCTCAGATAAAACTATATGCTTTGATCAACTCATCAAAGCGTATATTCCAACTCCGAGATGCTTGCACCACCATAGATGGATCATTTGGAGCTTGCACACTTTGTTAGCTCCCTTTGGATCGATAAAACCTTCGGTTGCATCATATACAACTCTTCCTCCTAAAACCCATTCAGAATGCAGTTTTTACATCCATTTGCCAAATTTCATAAATTGTGGCAATTGCTAACATGATTCGGACAGACTTAAGCATCGCTACAGCTTGAGAAAAACTCATTGTAGTCAACACCTTGAACTTTGTCAAAACCTTTTTGCGATAAGTCGAGCTTTGTAGATAGTAACACTACTATCGTCCGTCTTCCTCTTGAAGATCCATTTATTTTCTATGGCTTGCCGATCATCGGGCAACGCCACCAAAGTCCACACTTTGTTCTCATACATGGATCTCATCTCGATTTCATGGCCTCAAGCCATTTCGCTGAATCTGGGCTCATCATCGCTTCCTCATAGTTCGTAGGTTCATCATGGTCTAGTTACATGACTTCGAGCAGGATTACTGCACCACTTTGGTGCGGATCTCACTCTGGTTTACCTCACGAGATTCGGTAGTAACTTGATCCAAGTTACATGATCATCATCATTAGCTTCCTCACTAATTGGTGTAGTAGTCACAGAACAGATTTCGTGATGAACTACTTTCCAATAAGGAGAAGGTACAATTACCTCATCAAGTTCTACTTTCCTCCCACTCACTTCTTTCGAGAGAAACTCCTTCTCTAGAAAGGATCCATTTATTAGCAACGAATGTTTTGCCTTCGGATCTGTGATAGAAGGTGTACCCAACAGCTTCCTTTGGGTATTCTATGAAGACGCACTTCCGATTTGGGTTCGAGCTTATCAGATGAAACTTTTTCACATAAGCATCGCAGCCCCAAGCTTTAAGAAACGACAACTTTGGTTTCTTGCTAAACCACGCTCATATAGTGTCGCCTCAACGGATTTAGATGGTGCCCTATTTAACGTGAATGCAATTGTCTCTAATGCATGATCCCAAAATGATATTGGTAAATCGGTAAGAAACATCATAGATTGTACTATATCCAATAAAGTACGGTTATGACGTTCGGACACACCATTATGATGTGGTGTTCCGGTGGCATGAATTTGTGAAACTTTTCCACATTGTTTTAATTGAAGACCAAACTCAGAACTCAAATATTCATCTCCACGATCGATCGCAGAAACTTTATTTTCTTGTCACGATGATTTTCTACTTCACTCAAATTCTTTGAACATTTCAACTATTTCGCACTTATGTTTCATCAAGTAGATATACCCATATCTGCTCAAATCATCTTGTGAAGGTCGAAAATAACGATACTTGCCACGAGCATCAACACTCATTGGATCGCATACATCGGTATGTATTATTTCCAATAAGTCAAGAGCTTGTTCCATTGTTCCGAGAACGGAGTTTTAGTCATCTTGCCCATGAGGCACGGTTCGCAAGTGCCAAGTGATTCATAATCAAGTGACTCCAAAAGTCCATCAAGATGGAGTTTCTTCATGCGCTTTACAATCGATATGACCTAAACGGCAAGCCACAAATAAGTTGCACTATCATTATTAACTTTGCATGTTTTGGTTTCAATATTATGAATATGTGTATCACTACGATCGAGATCCCATGAACCATTTTCATTGGGTGTGTAACCATATAAGGTTTTATTCATGTAAATGTAATAACAGTTTATTCTCTTACTTAAATGAATAACCGTATTGCAATAAACATGATCAAATCATATTCATGCTCAACGCAAACACCAAATAACATTTATTTAGGTTCAACACTAATCCCGAAAGTATAGGGAGTGTGCGATGATGATTATATCAATCTTGAAACTACTTTCAACACACATCGTCACTTCACTCTTAACTAGTTTTTGTTTATTCGCAACTCCTGCTTGAGTTACTACTCTTAGCAACCGAACCAGTACCAAATACCGAGGGGTTGCTATAAACACTAGTAAAGCACACATAAAACACCAGATATCAAATATACCTTTTTCACTTTGCCATCCTTCTTATCCACCAAATATTTAGGGCGATTCGCTTCAAAGGACCATTTCCTTTGCGATGTAAGCACTCGGTTTGTGCTTTGGTTCAGCTTTGGGTTTCTTCGTGGGAGTGACAACTTGCTTGTCAATCTACTTGAAGTTCCCTTTCTTTCCTTTGCCCTTTTCTTGAAACTAGTGATCTTGTCAACCATCAACACTTGATGTTCTTTCTTGATTTCTACCTTCGCCGATTTCAACATCACGAAGAGCTCGGGAATCATTTTCGCCATCCCTTGCATACTATAGTTCATCACGAAGTTCTACTAACTTGGTGATAGTGACTAGAGAATTCTGTCAATCACTATCTTATCTCGAAGATTAACTCCCACTTGATTCAAGCGATTGAAGTACCCTGACAATCTGAGTACATGCTCACTAGTTGAGCGATTCTCCTCCATCTTTTAGCTATAGAACTTGTTGGAGACTTTCATATCTCTCAACTCGGTATTTGCTTGAAATATTAACTTCAATTCTGGAACATCTCATATGGTCCATGATGTTCAAAACATCTTTGAAGTCCCGATTCTAAGCCATAAAGCATGGTGCACAAAACTATCAAGTAGTCATCATATCGAGCTAGCCAAACGCTCATAACGCCCAGATCCGCTCCTGCATTAGGTCCGCTACCTAGCGTGCATTAAGGACATAATTCTTCAGGCAAAGAATGAGGATAAACCTCGATCACGGATCAAATCCGCATCATTGCTACTAACATTTTTCAACACAATTTTCTAGGAACATATCAAAATAAACATATGAAAACAACAACGCAAGCTATTGATCTTACAACATAATTTGCAAAATACTACCAGACTAAGTTCATGATAAATTTAAGTTCAATTAATCATATTACTTAAGAACTCCCACTTAGATAGACATCTCTAGTCATCTAAGTGATCACGTGACCCAAATCAACTAAACCATAACCGATCATCACGTGAGATGGAGTAGTTTTCAATGGTGAACATCTTATGTTGATCATATCTACTATATGATTCACGCCGACCTTTCGGTCTCCGTGTTCCGAGGCCATATCTGCATATGCTAGGCTCGCCAAGTATAACTCGAGTATTCTGCGTGTGCAAAACTGGCTTGCACCCGTTGTAGATGGACGAGAGCTTATCACACCCGATCATCACGTGGTGTCCGGGCACGATTTAACTTTGGCGTGCATACTCGGGAGAACACTTCTTGATAATTTAGTGAGAGATCATCTTATAATGCTACCGTCAATCAAAGCAAGATAAGATGCATAAAAGATAAACATCACATGCAAATCAATATAAGTGATATGATATGGTCATCATCATCTTGTGCTTCATGATCTCCATCTCTGCAGCACCACCATGATCACCATCGCCACCGGCGCGACACCTTGATCTCCATCGTAGCATCGTTGTCGCCTCGCCAAACTTATGCTTCTACGACTATCGCTACCGCTTAGTGATAAAGTAAAGCATTACAGTAGCGATTGCATTGCATACAATAAAGCGACAACCATATGGCTCCTGCCATTGCCGATAACTTCGTTACAAAACATGATCATCTCATACAATAAAATATAGCATCACGTTTTGACCATATCACATCACAACATGCCCCGCAAAAACAAGTTAGACGCCCTCTACTTTGTTGTTGCAAATTTTACGTGGCTGCTACGGGCTTAAGCAAGAACCAGTCTCACCTCGCATCAAAACCACAACGATATTTCGTCAAATAGACTCCGTTTTAACCTTCTCAAGGACCGGCGAGCCACACTCAGTTCAACTAAAGTGAGAGAGACAGACACCCACCACCACCTTTAAGCAACGAGTGCTCGTGGCGGTGAAACCAGCTCGCGTAAGCGTCTGGCGTAATGTCGGTCAGGCCGCTTCATCTCACAATACCGCTGAACCAAAGTATGACATGCTGGTAGGTAGTATGACTTGTATCGCCCACAACTCACTTGTGTTCTACTCGTGCAAAACATCAAACCATAGAAAAACCTAGGCTCGGATGCCACCGTTGAGGAACGTAGTAATTTCAAAAATTTTCCTCGCACACGCAAGATCATGGTGATGTATAGCAACGAGAGGGAGAGTGTTGTCCACATACCCTTGTAGACCCGGCGGAAGCGATCACAACGTAGAGGAAGTAGTCGACGTTCTCCTCGCGATCCAACCGATCCCGCGCCAAGCATCCGACGCCCCGAGTTCTTGACACACGCAGCTCGATGACGCCCCTCAGACTCGATCCAGCCGAGTGTCGAGGGAGAGTTCCACAAGACGACGGCAGGTGACAATCTTGATGTTTCACGGCGCAGGGCTTCGCTTAAGCTTCGCGACAGATAACCGAGGTGGAATATGGTGGAGGGGGCACCGCACACGGCTAAGGAACGATCTCATGATCAACTTGTGTGTTCAAGGTGCCCCCGCCTCAGATATAAAGGAGCCGGGGGAGGGGCCGGCGGCCCAAGGAGGTGCGCATGGAGTCCTACTCCTCTCGGGAGTAGGATTCCCCCAATCCTAGTTGGACTAGGATTCCTGAGGGGGAAAGAGAGAGGGGGCGGCCCCTTCTCCTAGTCCTAGTAGGACTAGGGAAGGGGGAGGCGCGCCCTCCTAGGGCTGCCCTTCTCCTTTCCACTAAGGCCCATCGAGGCCCATTTACCTCCCGGGGTTCCAGAACCTCCGGTACTCCAGAATTCCGCTTTAGCCGAACCATTCCAACTCCAAACATAGGCTTCCAATATATTAATCTTTATGTCTCGACCATTCCGAGACTCCTCGTCATGTCCGTGATCACATCCGGACTCGAACTCCTTCGTACATCAAAATACATAAACTCATAGTAATCGCCATCAAACCTTAAGCGCATGGACCCTACGGTTCGAGAACAATGTAGACATGACCTAGAACTATTCACGGTCAATAACCAACAGCGGGACCTGGATGCCCATATTGGTTCCTACATATTCTACGAAGATCTTTGTCGGTCGATCCGCATAACAACATACGTTGTTCCCTTTGTCATCGGTATGTTACTTGCCCGAGATTCGATCGTCGGTATCCAATACCTAGTTCAATCTCGCTATCGCAAGTCTCTTTACTCGTTCCGTAATACATCATCTCACAACTAACTCATTAGTTGTAGTGCTTGCAAGGCTTCATGATGTGCATTACCGAGAGGGCCAGAGATACCTCTCCGACTATCGGAGTGACAAAACCTAATCTCGAAATACGCCAACCCAACATCCGCCTTTGGAGACACTGTAGTACTCCTTTATAATCACCCGATTCGCTGTGACGCTTGGTAGCACCAAAGTGTTCCTCCGCAAACGGAGTTGCATAATCTCATAGTTACAGGAACATGTATATGTCATGGATAAGAGCAGAGCAACATACTAAACGATCGTGTGCTAAGCTAACGGAATGGGTCATGTCAATCGATCATTCAACTAATGATGTGACCTTGTTAATCAAATAACAACTCCTTGTTCATGGTTAGGAAACATAACCATCTTTGATTAACAAGCTAGTCAAGTAGAGGCATACTAGTGACATTCTGTTTGTCTATATATTCACACATGTATTATGTTTCCGGTTAATACAATTCTAGCATGAATAATAAACATTTATCATGAAATAAGGAAATAAATAATAACTTTATTATTGCCTCTAGGGCATATTTCCTTCACGCACCAGCCCACCTGGGGCTGGTCCCCTCTCACACTTGGCCCATGCAGCCCTCTGGGGCCGGTGGCCCCACTTGGTGGACCCCCGGGACCCTCCGGTGGTCCCATGCGTTATCGATAAAACCCAAACTTTTCCTATGACCAAAACAGAACTTCCCATATATAAATCTTTACCTCCGGACCATTCCGAACTCCTCGTGACGTCCGGGATCTCATCCGAACTCCAACAACATTCGGTAACCACGCATAAGCTTCCTTTACAACCCTAGCGTCGTCGAACCTTAAGTGTGTAGACCCTACGGGTTCGGAGACATGTAGACATGACCGAGACGTTCTCCGTCAATAACCAACAGCGGGATCTGGATACCCATGTTGGCTCCTACATGTTCCACGATGATCTCATCGGATGAACCACGATGTCAAGGACTCAATCGATCCCGTATACAATTCCCTTTGTCTAGCGGTATTTTACTTGCCCGAGATTCGATCGTCGGTATACCGATTCCTTGTTCAATCTCGTTCACGGCAAGTCTCTTTACTCGCTCCGCAACACATCATCCCGTGATCAACCCCTTGGTCACACTGTGCACATTATGATGATGTCCTACCGAGTGGGCCCAGAGATACCTCTCCGCTTACGGAGTGACAAATCCCGCCTCGATCCGTGTCAACCCAAAAGACACTTTCGGAGATACCTGTAATGCACCTTTATAGTCACCCGCCACGCCAGACGCTTGATACACCCAAAGCACTCCTACGGTATCCGGAGTTACACGATCTCATGGTCTAAGGAAGAGATACTTGACATGGGAAAAGCTCTAGCAAACGAACTACACGATCTTTGTGCTATGCTTAGGATTGGGTCTTGTCCATCACATCATTCTCCTAATGATGTGATCCCGTTATCAACGACATCCAATGTCCATAGCCAGAAACCATGACTATCTGCTGATCACAACGAGCTACTCAACTAGAGGCTCACTAGGGACATATTGTGGTCTATGTATTCACACGTGTATTACGATTTCCGGATAATACAGTTATAGCATGAATAAAAGACAATTATCATGAACAAGGAAATATAATAATACTTTTATCATTGCCTCTAGGGCATATTTCCAACAGTCTCCCACTTGCACTAGAGTCAATAATCTAGTTCACATCGCCATGTGATTAACACTCACAGTCACATTGCCATGTGACCAACGCCATCAAATGAGTTCGGGGTTTGATCATGTTTTGCTTGTGAGAGAGGTTTTAGTCAACGGTCCGAACCTTTCAGATCCGTGTGTGCTTTGCAAATTTCTAGGTCATATTGTAAATGTGCTTCCACGCTCCACTTGGAGCTATTCCAAATGGTTGCTCCACTATACGATCCGGTTTGCTACTCGAGTCACTTTCGGATAGGTGTTAAAGCTTGCATCGATGTAACCCTTTACGCCGAACTCTTTATCACCTCCATAATCGAGAAACATGTCCTTATTTACTCCAAGGACAATTTTTTGACCGCTGTCCAATGATCCATTCCTGGATCATTCTTGTACCCCTTGACTAACTCATGGCAAGGCACACTTCCGGTGCGGTACACAACATAGCATACTATAGAGCCTACGTCTGAAGCATAGGGGACGACATTCGTCCTTTCTCTCTCTTCTGCCGTGGTCGAGCTTTAACTCTTAACTTCATACCTTACAACTCAGACAAGAACTCCTTCTTTGACGGATCCATCTTGAACACCTTCAAGATCTTGTCAAGGTATGTGCTCATTTTGAAAGTACCATTTAGCATTTTTGATCTATCCTCATAGATCTTGATGCTCAATTTTCAAGTAGCTTAATCCAGGTTTTCCATTGAAAAACATTTTTCAAATAACCCTATATGCTTTCCAGAAATTCTACATCATTTCTGATCAACAATATGTCAACAACATATACCCATCAGAAATTCTATAGTGCTCCCACTCACTTCTTTGGAAATACAAGTTTATCATAAACTTTTGTATAAACCCAAAATCTTTGATTATCTTATCAAAGTGTATATTCCAACTCCGAGATGCTTACTCCAATCCATGGAAGGATCGCCGAGCTAGCATACCTTTAGCATCCTTAGGATCGACAAAACCTTTCTCGATTGTATCACATACAACCTTTCCTTCTAAAACCGGTAAGGAAACTCGTTTTGACATCCATCCGCCAGATTTCATAAATGCAGATAATGCTAACATGATTCCGACGGACTTAAGCATCGCTACGAATGAGAAAATCTCATTGTAGTCAACTCCTTGAACTTGTGAAAAAACTCTTTGCCACAAGTCGAGCTTCATAGATAATGACATTACCATCCACGTCCGTCTTCTTCTTAAAGATCCATTTATCTCAATGGCTTGCCGATCATCGGGCAAGTCCACCAAAGTCCATGCTTTGTTCTGATAAATGGATCCTATCTCGGATTTCATGGCTTCTAACCATTTGTCAGAATTTGGGCCCACCATTGCTTCTCCATAGCTCATAGGTTCATTGTTGTCTAGCAACATGTCCTTCAAGACAAGATTACTGTACCACTCTGAAGCAGTACGCATCCTTGTCACCCTACGAGGTACGGTAGTGACTTGATCCAAGTTTCATGATCAAGATCATAAGCTTCTACTTCAATTGGTGTAGGTGCCACAGAACAACTTCCCGTGCCCTGCTACACACTAGTTGTAGTGACGGTTCAATAACCATATCAAGTCTCCACCATCCTCCCACTCAACTTTTCGAGACAAACTTTCCTCGAGAAAGGACCCGATTCAAGAAACAATCCCTATTGCTTTCGGACCTGAATTAGGAGGTAGACCCAACTGTTTTGGGTGTCCTATGAAGATGCATTTTATCCGCTTTGGGTTCGAGCTTATCAACCTGAAACTTTTTCACATAAGCGTCGCAGCCCCAAACCTTTAAGAAATGACAGCTTAGGTTTCTCTAAACCATAGTTCATACGGTGTCATCTCAACGGAATTACGTGGTGCCCTATTTAAAGTGAATGTGGTTGTCTCTAATGCCTAACCCATAAATGATAGTGGTAATACGATAAGAGACATCATGGTACGCACCATATCCAATAGGGTGCAACTATGATGTTCGGACACACCATCAAACTATGGTGTTCTAGGCGGTATTAATTGTGAAATAATTTCCACAATGTCTTAATTGCGTGCCAAAGCTCGTAACTCAGATACTCATCTCTATGATCATATCATAGACAGTTCATCCTCTTGTCACGATGATCTTCAACTTCACTCTGAAATTACTTGAACCATTCAATAATTCAGACTTGTGTTTCATCAAGTAAATATACTCTACATCTACTCGAATCATCTCGTGAAGTAAGAACATAACGATATTCATCAGATGCCTCAAAGACTCATTGGACCGCACACATCAAAATGTGTTACTTCCAACAAGTTGCTATCTTGTTCCATTTTACTGAAAAACGAGGCCTTTTAGTCATCTTGCCCATGTGGTATGATTTGCATATCTCAAGTGATTCAAAATCAAGTGAGTCCAAACGATCCATCTGCATGGAGTTTCTTCATGCGTATACACCGATAGACATGGTTCGCATGTCTCAAACTTCTCAAAACGAGTGAGTCCAAAGATCCATCAATATGGAGCTTCTTCATGCGTTTTATACCAATATGACTTTCATGGCAGTGCCACAAGTAAGTGGTACTATCATTACTATCTTATATCTTTTGGCATGAAAATGTGTATCACTACGATCGAGATTCAATAAACTATTCCTTTAGGTGCAAGACCATTGAAGGTATTATTCAAATAAATAGAGTAACCATTATTCTCCTTAAATGAATAACCGTATTGCAATGGACATAATCCAATCACGTCTATGCTCAACGCAAACACCAAATCTCGATGGTAGAGGGAGCGCGATGCTTGATCACATCAAACTTGGAAATACTTCCAACACATATCTTCACTCACCTTTAGCTAGTCTCCGTTTATTCCGTAGCTCTTTTATTTCGAGTTACTAACACTTAGCAACCGAACCGTATCTAATACCACAATGCTACTAGGAGTACTAGTAAAGTACACATTAACATTATGTATATCCAATATACTTCTATCGACCTTGCCACCTTCTCATCTACCAAGTATCTAGGGTAATTCCGCTCGATGGTGGTTCCTTTATTACGTAGCACTTAGTCTCGGGTTTGGGTTCAACCTTGGGTTTCTTCACCGGAGCAAAGAAATGATTTGCCGCTTCATGAAGTATCCCTTCTTTCCTTGCCCTTCTTAAAACTAGTGGTTTCACCAACCATCAACAATTGATGCTCCTTCTTGATTTCTACTTTCGCGGTGTCAAACATCACGAATACCTCAAGGATCATCATATCTATCCCTGATATGTTATAGTTCATCACGAAGCTCTAGCAGCTTGGTGGTAATGACTTTGGAGAAACATCACTATCTCATCTGCAAGATCGACTCCCACTCGATTCTAGTGAATGTTGCACTCAGACAATCTGAGCACAAGCTCAACGATTGAGCTTTTCTCCCTTAGTTTGCAGGCTAAGAAAATCGTCGGAGGTCTCATACCTCTTGACGTGGGCACGAGCCTAAAATCTCAATTTCAGCCCTCGAAACATCTCATATGTTCCGCGACGTTTCGAAAAACATCTTCGGTGCCTTAATTCTAAACCGTTTATCTGAACTATCACGTAGTTATCAAAACGTGCATGTCCGATGTTCGCAACATCCACAAACGACGTTTGGGGTTCAGCACACTGAGCGGTGCATTAAGGACATGAGCTTTCTACTGTCCGCATAATCGCCATCACAACTTTCAACTATTATTTTCTAGGAACATATCTAAACAAAGGAACTAAAGCGCGAGCTTCGACATAATTTGCAAAGATCTTTTGACTATGTTCAGGATAATTAAGTTCATCTTATGAACTCCCACTCGATAGACATCCCTCCGGTCATCTAAGTGATTACATGATCCAAGTCAACTAGGCCGTGTCCGATCATCACGTGAGACGGACTAGTCATCATCGGTGAACATCTTCATGTTGATCGATCTACTATACGACTCATGCTCGACCTTTCGGTCTCCGTGTTCCGAGGCCATGTCCGTACATGCTAGGCTCGTCAAGTTAACCCTAAGTGTTTTCGCTGTGTAAACTGTCTTACACCCGTTGTATGTGAACGTAAGAATCCATCACACCCGATCATCACGTGGTGCTTAGAAGCGACTTAACCGTAGCAAAGGTGCACAGCTTAGGGAGAACACTTCTTGAAATTTTGTAAGGATCATCTTATTTACTACCGTCGTCCTAAGTAAACAAGATGCATAAACATGATAAACATCACATGCAATCAAATAGTAACATGATATGGCCAATATCATTTTGCTCCTTTTGATCTCCATCTTCACGGCTCCATGATCATCATCGTCACCGGCATGACATCATGATCTCCATCATCATGATCTCCATCATCGTGTCTTCATGAAGTTGTCTCGCCAACTATTACTTCTACTACTATGGCTACCGGTTAGCCATAAAGTAAAGTAATTACATGGCGTTGTTCAATGACACGCAGGTCATACAATAAATCAAGACAACTCCTATGGCTCCTGCCGGTTGTCATACTCATCGACATGCAAGTCGTGATTCCTATTACAAGAACATGATCAATCTCATACATCACATATCATTCATCACATTCTTCTTGGCCATATCACATCACATAGCATACCCTGCAAAAACAAGTTAGACGTCCTCTAATTGTTGTTTGCATGTTTTACGTGGCTGCTATGGGTTTCTAGCAAGAACGCTTTCTTACCTCGCAAAACCACAACGTGATATGCCAATTGCTATTTACCCTTCATAAGGACCCTTTTCATCGAATCCGTTCCGACTAAAGTGGGAGAGACGGCACCCGCTAGTCACCTTATGCACGGTGCATGTCAATCGGTGGAACCCGCCTCACGAAGAGTACGTAAGGTCGGTCCGGGCCGCTTCATCCCACAATACCGTCAAACAAGATTGGACTAGAACAGCGGATCTGGATACCCATGTTGGCTCCTACATGTTCCACGATGTTCTCATCGGATGAACCACGATGTCAAGGACTCAGTCGATCCCGTATACAATTCCCTTTGTCTAGCAGTATTTTACTTGCCCGAGATTCGATCATCGGTATACCGATACCTTGTTCAATTTCGTTACCGGCAAGTCTCTTTACTCGTTCCGCAACACATCATCCCATGATCAACCCCTTGGTCACACTGTGCACATTATGATGATGTCCTACCGAGTGGGCCCAGAGATACCTCTCCGTTTACACGGAGTGACAAATCTCAGTCTCGATCCGTGTCAACCCAAAAGACACTTTCGGAGATACCTGTAATGCACCTTTATAGTCACCCGCCACGCCAGACGCTTGATACACCCAAAGCACTCCTACGGTATCCGGGAGTTACACGATCTCATGGTCTAAGGAAGAGATACTTGACATTGGAAAAGCTCTAGCAAACGAACTACACGATCTTTGTGCTATGCTTAGGATTGTCTTGTCCATCACATCATTCTCCTAATGATGTGATCCGTTATCAACAACATCCAATGTCCATAGTCAGAAACCATGACTATCTGCTGATCACAACGAGCTAGTCAACTAGAGGCTCACTAGGGACATATTGTGGTCTATGTGTTCACGCGTGTATTACGATTTCCTGATAATACAGCTTATAGCATGAATAAAAGACAATTATCATGAACAAGGAAATATAATAATACTTTTATTATTGCCTCTAGGCATATTTCCAACAGTCTCCCACTTGCACTAGAGTCAATAATCTAGTTCACATCGCCATGTGATTAACACTCACAGTCACATCGCCATGTGACCAACATCATCAAATGAGTTCGGGGTTTGATCATGTTTTGCTTGTGAGAGAGGTTTTAGTCAACGGTCTCGAACCTTTCAGATCCGTGTGTGCTTTGCAAATTTCTAGGTCATATTGTAAATGTTGCTTCCACGCTCCACTTGGAGCTATTCCAAATGGTTGCTCCACTATACGTATCCGGTTTGCTACTCAGAGTCACTCGGATAGGTGTTAAAGCTTGCATCGATGTAACCCTTTACGCCGAACTCTTTATCACCTCCATAATCGAGAAACATGTCCTTATTTACTCCAAGGACAATTTTTTGACCGCTGTCCAATGATCCATTCCTCGATCATTCTTGTACCCCTTGACTAACTCATGGCAAGGCACACTTCCGGTGCGGTACACAGCATAGCATACTATAGAGCCTACGTCTCAAGCATAGGGGACGACATTCGTCCTTTCTCTCTCTTCTGTCGTGGTCGAGCTTTAACTCTTAACTTCATACCTTACAACTCAGGCAAGAACTCCTTCTTTGACTGATCCATCTTGAACACCTTCAAGATCATGTCAAGGTATGTGCTCATTTTGAAAGTACCATTTAGCGTTTTTGATCTATCCTCATAGATCTTGATGCTCAATTTTCAAGTAGCTTAATCCAGGTTTTCCATTGAAAAACATTTTTCAAATAACCCTATATGCTTTCCAGAAATTCTACATCATTTCTGATCAACAATATGTCAACAACATATACCCATCAGAAATTCTATAGTGCTCCCACTCACTTCTTTGGAAATACAAGTTTCTCATAAACTTTTGTATAAACCCAAAATCTTTGATTATCTTATCAAAGTGTATATTCCAACTCCGAGATGCTTACTCCAATCCATGGAAGGATCGCTGGAGCTAGCATACCTTTTAGCATCCTTAGGATCGACAAAACCTTTCTGATTGTATCACATACAACCTTTCCTTCTGGCGGTAAGGAAACTCGTTTTGACATCCATCTGCCAGATTTCACAAATGCAGCTAATGCTAACATGATTCCGACGGACTTAAGCATCGCTACGAATGAGAAAATCTCATTGTAGTCAACTACTTGAACTTGTGAAAAAACTCTTTGCCACAAGTCGAGCTTCATAGACAATGACATTACCATCCACGTCCGTCTTCTTCTTAAAGATCCATTTATCTCAATGGCTTGCCGATCATCGGGCAAGTCCACCAAAGTCCATGCTTTGTTCTGATACATGGATCCTATCTCGGATTTCATGGCTTCTAACCATTTGTCAGAATTTGGGCCCACCATTGCTTCTCCATAGCTCGTAGGTTCATTGTTGTCTAGCAACATGTCCTTCAAGACAAGATTACTGTACCACTCTGAAGCAGTACGCATCCTTGTCACCCTACGAGGTACGGTAGTGACTTGATCCGAAGTTTCATGATCAGTATCATAAGCTTCTACTTCAATTGGTGTAGGTGCCACAGGAACAACTTCCTGTGCCCTGCTACACACTAGTTGTAGTGACGGTTCAATAACCATATCAAGTCTCCACCATCCTCCCACTCAACTTTTCGAGACAAACTTTTCCTCGAGAAAGGACCCGATTCAAGAAACAATCCCTATTGCTTTCGGACCTGAATTAGGAGGTAGACCCAACTGTTTTGGGTGTCCTATGAAGATGCATTTTATCCGCTTTGGGTTCGAGCTTATCAACCTGAAACTTTTTCACATAAGCGTCGCAGCCCCAAACCTTTAAGAAATGACAACTTAGGTTTCTCTAAATCATAGTTCATACGGTGTCATCTCAACGGAATTACGTGGTGCCCTATTTAAAGTGAATGTGGTTGTCTCTAATGCCTAACCCATAAACGATAGTGGTAATACGATAAGAGACATCATGGTACGCACCATATCCAATAGGGTGCAACTATGATGTTCGGACACACCATCAAACTATGGTGTTCCAGGCGGTATTAATTGTGAAACAATTTCCACAATGTCTTAATTGCGTGCCAAAGCTCGTAACTCAGATACTCATCTCTATGATCATATCATAGACAGTTCATCCTCTTGTCACGATGATCTTCAACTTCACTCTGAAATTACTTGAACCATTCAATAATTCAGACTTGTGTTTCATCAAGTAAATATACTCTACATCTACTCGAATCATCTGTGAAGTAAGAACATAACGATATTCATCAGATGCCTCAAAGACTCATTGGACTGCACACATCAAAATGTGTTACTTCCAACAAGTTGCTATCTTGTTCCATTTTACTTTGAAAACGAGGCCTTTTAGTCATCTTGCCCATGTGGTATGATTTGCATATCTCAAGTGATTCAAAATCAAGTGATTCCAAACGATCCATCTGCATGGAGTTTCTTCATGCGTATACACCAATAGACATGGTTCGCATGTCTCAAACTTCTCAAAACGAGTGAGTCCAAAGATCCATCAATATGGAGCTTCTTCATGTGTTTTATACCAATATGACTTTCATGGCAGTGCCACAAGTAAGTGGTACTATCATTACTATCTTATATCTTTTGGCATGAAAATGTGTATCACTACGATCGAGATTCAATAAACTATTCCTTTAGGTGCAAGACCATTGAAGGTATTATTCAAATAAATAGAGTAACCATTATTCTCCTTAAATGAATAACCGTATTGCAATGGACATAATCCAATCATGTCTATGCTCAACGCAAACACCAAATCTCGATGGTAGAGGGAGCGTGCGATGCTTGATCACATCAACCTTGGAAATACTTCCAACACATATCGTCAGCTCACCTTTAGATAGTCTCCGTTTATTCCGTAGCTCTTTTATTTCGAGTTACTAACACTTAGCAACCGAACCGGTATCTATTACCCTGGTGCTACTAGGAGTACTAGTAAAGTACACATTAACATTATGTATATCCAATATACGTCTATCGACCTTGCCAGCCTTCTCATCTACCAAGTATCTAGGGTAATTCCGCTCTAGTGGTGGTTCCCTTTATTACAGAAGCACTTAGTCTCGGGTGTGGGTTCAACCTTGGGTTTCTTCACTGGAGCAGCAGCTGATTTGCCGTTTCATGAAGTATCCCTTCTTTCCTTGCCCTTCTTAAAACTAGTGGTTTCACCAACCATCAACAATTGATGCTCCTTCTTGATTTCTACTTTCGCGGTGTCAAACATCACGAATACCTCAAGGATCATCATATCAATCCCTGATATGTTATAGTTCATCACGAAGCTCTAGCGGCTTGGTGGTAATGACTTTGGAGAAACATCACTATCTCATCTGGAAGATCGACTCCCATTCGATTCAAGTGATTGTTGCACTCAGACAATCTGAGCACAAGCTCAACGATTGAGCTTTTCTCCCTTAGTTTGTAGGCTAAGAAAATCGTCGGAGGTCTCATACCTCTTGACGTGGGCACGAGCCTGAAATCTCAATTTCAGCCCTCGAAACATCTCATATGTTCCGCGACGTTTGAAAAACATCTTGGTGCCTTAATTCTAAACCGCTTATCCGAACTATCACGTAGTTATCAAAACGTGTATGTCCGATGTTCGCAACATCCACAAACGACGTTTGGGGTTCAAAGACATCGAGCGGTGCATTAAGGACATGAGCTTTCTCTTGTCCGCATAATCTCTACTATCAACTTTCAACTATTATTTTCTCTAGGAACATATCTAAACAAAGGAACTAAAGCGCGAGCTTCGACATAATTTGCAAAGATCTTTTGACTATGTTCAGATAATTAAGTTCATCTTATGAACTCCCACTCGAGATAGACATCCCTCGGTCATCTAAGTGATTACATGATCCAAGTCAACTAGGCCGTGTCCGATCATCACGTGAGACGGACTAGTCATCATCGGTGAACATCTTCATGTTGATCGTATCTACTATACAACTCATGCTCGACCTTTCGGTCTCCGTGTTCGAGGCCATGTCTATACATGCTAGGCTCGCAAGTTAACCCTAAGTGTTTTCACCAGTAAAACTGTCTTACACCCGTTGTATGTGAACGTAAGAATCCATCACACCCGATCATCACGTGGTGCTTAGAAGCGATGAACCGTAGCAACGGTGCACGCTTAGGGAGAACACTTCTTGAAATTTTGTAAGGATCATCTTATTTACTACCGTCGTCCTAAGTAAACAAGATGCATAAACATGATAAACATCACATGCAATCAAATAGTGACATGATATGGCCAATATCATTTTGCTCCTTTGATCTCCATCTTGAGGGCTCCATGATCATCATCGTCATCGCATGACACCATGATCTCCATCATCGTGTCTTCATGAAGTTGTCTCGCCAACTATTACTTCTACTACTATGGCTACCGGTTAGCGATAAAGTAAAGTAATTACATGGCGTTGTTCAATGACACGCAGGTCATACAATAAATCAAGACAACTCCTATGGCTCCTGCCGGTTGTCATACTCATCGACATGTAAGTCGTGATTCCTATTACAAGAACATGATCAATCTCATACATCACATATCATTCATCACATTATTCTTGGCCATATCACATCACATAGCATACCCTACAAAAACAAGTTAGACGTCCTCTAATTTTTGTTTGCATGTTTTACGTGGCTGCTATGGGTTTCTAGCAAGAACGTTTCTTACCTACGCAAAACCACAACGTGATATGCCAATTGCTATTTACCCTTCATAAGGACCCTTTTGATCGAATCCGTTCCGACTAAAGTGGGAGAGATCGCACCGCTAGCCACCTTATGCACGAAGTGCATGTCAATCGGTGGAACTCGCCTCACGAAGAGTACGTAAGGTCGGTCCGGCCGCTTCATCCCACAATACCGTCGAAACAAGATTGGACTAGTAACGGTAAGCATATTGAACAACATCAACGCCCACAACTACTTTGTGTTCTACTCGTGCAAAAAATCTACGCAATAGACCTAGCTCGATACCATTTGTTGGGGAACGAGGCGAGAAATTCAAAATTTTCCTCGTGTCACCAAGATCTATCTATGGAGAAACCAGCAACGAGGGAAGGAGAGTGCATCTACATACCCTTGTAGATCGCTAAGCGAAGCGCTCAAGAGAACGGGGTTGAAGGAGTCGTACTCGTCGTGATCCAAATCACCGGAGATCCTAGTGCCGAACGGACGGCACCTCCGCGCTCAACACACGTACAGCCCAAAGGACGCCTCCCATGCCTTGATCCAGCAAAGAGAGAGGGAGAGGTTGAGGAAGACTCCATCCAGCAGCAGCACAACGGCGTGGTGGTGATGGAGGAGCGTGGTAGTCCAAACAGGCTTCGCCAAGCACCGCGAGATATGAGGAGAAGGAGAGAGGTATGGCTGCGCCAACAGAGAAGAAACTCATGTGTTGGGCTGCTCCTATGCCTCCACTTGTATATAGGGGAGAGGGGCTGCGCCCCACCCAGGTTTCCACCCTAGGGGCGGCGGCCAGCCCTAGATCCCATCTGGGGCGGCCAAGGGGTGGAGAGGGGAACTTGCCCCCAAGCAAGGTGGGCGCCTCCCAAACCCTAGGCGCCTTGGGCCTTGGTGGGGGCGCACCAGCCCACCGGGCTGGTCCCTCTCACACTTGGCCCATGCAGCCCTCTCCTGGGGCAGTGGCCCCACTTGGTGAACCCGACCCTCCGGTGGTCCCAGACGCTACCGATAAAACCCAAACTTCACCCCATGACCAAAACAGACTTCCCATATATAAATCTTTACCTCCGGACCATTCCTAACTCCTCAAGTCCGGATCTCATCTGGACTCAAAAACATTCGGTAACCACATACAAGCTTCCTTTATAACCCTAGCGTCATCGAACCTTAAGTGTGTAGACCCTACGGGTTCGGGAGACATGTAGACATGACCGAGACGTTCTCCGGTCAATAACCAATAGCGGGATCTGGATACCCATGTTGGCTCCCACATGTTCCACGATGATCTCATCGGATGAACCACGATGTCAAGGACTCAGTCGATCCCGTATACAATTCCCTTTGTCTAGCGGTATTTTACTTGCCCGAGATTCGATCGTCGGTATACCGATACCTTCTTCAATCTCGTTAGCGGCAAGTCTCTTTACTCGTTCCGCAACACATCATCCCATGATCAACCCCTTGGTCACACTGTGCACATTATGATGATGTCCTACCGAGTGGGCCCAGAGATACCTCTCCGTTTACACGGAGTGACAAATCCCAGCCTCGATCCGTGTCAACCCAAAAGACACTTTCGAGATACCGTAATGCACCTTTATAGTCACCCGCCACGTTGTGACGCTTGATACACCCAAAGCACTCCTACGGTATCCGGGAGTTACACGATCTCATGGTCTAAGGAAGAGATACTTGACATTGGAAAAGCTCTAGCAAACGAACTACACGATCTTTGTGCTATGCTTAGGATTGTCTTGTCCATCACATCATTCTCCTAATGATGTGATCCCGTTATCAACGACATCCAATGTCCATAGTCAGAAACCATGACTATCTGTTGATCACAACGAGCTAGTCAACTAGAGGATCACTAGGGACATATTGTGGTCTATGTATTCACACGCGATTACGATTTCCGGATAATACAGCTTATAGCATGAATAAAAGACAATTATCATGAACAAGGAAATATAATAATACTTTTATTATTGCCTCTAGGGCATATTTCCAACAGTCTCCCACTTGCACTAGAGTCAATAATCTAGTTCACATCGCCATGTGATTAACACTCACAGTCACATCGCCATGTGACCAACATCATCAAATGAGTTCGGGGTTTGATCATGTTTTGCTTGTGAGAGAGGTTTTAGTCAACGGTCCGAACCTTTCAGATCCGTGTGTGCTTTGCAAATTTCTAGGTCATATTGTAAATGCTGCTTCCACGCTCCACTTGGAGCTATTCCAAATGGTTGCTCCACTATACGTATCCGGTTTGCTACTCAGAGTCACTCGGATAGGTGTTAAAGCTTGCATCGACGTAACCCTTTACGCCGAACTCTTTATCACCTCCATAATCGAGAAACATGTCCTTACTTACTCCAAGGACAATTTTTGACCGCTGTCCAATGATCCATTCCTGGATCATTCTTGTACCCCTTGACTAACTCATGGCAAGGCACACTTCCTAAGCGGTACACAAAGATAGCATACTATAGAGCCTACGTCTGAAGCATAGGGGACAACATTCGTTCTTTCTCTCTCTTCTGTCGTGGTCGAGCTTTAACTCTTAACTTCATACTCCCTCCGTCCCAAAATACTTGTCGGAGAAATTGATAAAAATGGATGTATCTAAAACTAAAATATGTCTAGATACATCCATTTCTCCGACGAGTATTTCAGGACGGAGGGAGTACCTTACAACTCAGACAAGAACTCCTTCTTTGACTGATCCATCTTGAACACCTTCAAGATCATGTCAAGGTATGTGCTCATTTTGAAAGTACCATTTAGCGTTTTTGATCTATCCTCATAGATCTTGATGCTCAATTTTCAAGTAGCTTAATCCAGGTTTTCCATTGAAAAACATTTTTCAAATAACCCTATATGCTTTCCAGAAATTCTACATCATTTCTGATCAACAATATGTCAACAACATATACCCATCAGAAATTCTATAGTGCTCCCACTCACTTCTTTGGAAATACAAGTTTCTCATAAACTTTTGTATAAACCCAAAATCTTTGATTATCTTATCAAAGTGTATATTCCAACTCCGAGATGCTTACTCCAATCCATGGAAGGATCGCTGGAGCTAGCATACCTTTTAGCATCCTTAGGATCGACAAAACCTTTCTGATTGTATCACATACAACCTTTCCTTACGAAAACTGGTAAGGAAACTCGTTTTGACATCCATCTGCCAGATTTCATAAATGCAGCTAATGCTAACATGATTCCGATAGACTTAAGCATCGCTACGAATGAGAAAATATCATTGTAGTCAACTCCTTGAGCTTGTGAAAAAACTCTTTGCCACAAGTCGAGCTTCATAGACGATGACATTACCATCCACGTCCGTCTTCTTCTTAAAGATCCATTTATCTCAATGGCTTGCCGATCATCGGGCAAGTCCACCAAAGTCCATGCTTTGTTCTGATACATGGATCCTATCTCGGATTTCATGGCTTCTAACCATTTGCCAGAATTTGGGCCCACCATTGCTTCTCCATAGCTCGTAGGTTCATTGTTGTCTAGCAACATGTCCTTCAAGACAAGATTACTATATCACTCTGAAGCAGTACGCATCCTTGTCACCCTACGAGGTACGGTAGTGACTTGATCCGAAGTTTCATGATCAGTATCATAAGCTTCTACTTCAATTGGTGTAGGTGCCACAGAACAACTTCACGTGCCCTCGCTACACACTAGTTGTAGTGACGGTTCAATAACCATATCAAGTCTCCACCATCCTCCCACTCAACTTTTCGAGACAAACTTTTCCTCGAGAAAGGACCCGATTCAAGAAACAATCCCTATTGCTTTCGGACCTGAATTAGGAGGTAGACCCAACTGTTTTGGGTGTCCTATGAAGATGCATTTTATCCGCTTTGGGTTCGAGCTTATCAACCTAAAAATTTTTCACATAAGCGTCGCAGCCCCAAACCTTTAAGAAATGACAGCTTAGGTTTCTCTAAACCATAGTTCATATGGTGTCATCTCAACGGAATTACGTGGTGCCCTATTTAAAGTGAATGTGGTTGTCTCTAATGCCTAACCCATAAACTATAGTGGTAATACGATAAGAGACATCATGGTACGCACCATATCCAATAGGGTGCAACTATGATGTTCGGACACACCATCAAACTATGGTGTTCCAGCGGTATTAATTGTGAAACAATTTCCACAATGTCTTAATTATGTGCAAAGCTCAGAACTCAGATACTCATCTCTATGATCATATCATAGACAGTTCATCCTCTTGTCACAATGATCTTCAACTTCACTCTGAAATTACTTGAACCATTCAATAATTCAGACTTGTGTTTCATCAAGTAAATATACTCTACATCTACTCGAATCATCTGTGAAGTAAGAACATAACGATATTCATCAGATGCCTCAAAGACTCATTGACTGCACACATCAAAATGTGTTACTTCCAACAAGTTGCTATCTTGTTCCATTTTACTGAAAAACGAGGCCTTTTAGTCATCTTGCCCATGTGGTATGATTTGCATATCTCAAGTGATTCAAAATCAAGTGAGTCCAAACGATCCATCTGCATGGAGTTTCTTCATGCGTATACACCGATAGACATGGTTCGCATGTCTCAAACTTCTCAAAACGAGTGAGTCCAAAGATCCATCAATATGGAGCTTCTTCATGCTTTTATACCAATATGACTTTCAATGGCAGTGCCACAAGTAAGTGGTACTATCATTACTATCTTATATCTTTTGGCATGAAAATGTGTATCACTACGATCGAGATTCAATAAACTATTCCTTTAGGTGCAAGACCATTGAAGGTATTATTCAAATAAATAGAGTAACCATTATTCTCCTTAAATGAATAACCGTATTGCAATGGACATAATCCAATCATGTCTATGCTCAACGCAAACACCAAATCTCGATGGTAGAGGGAGCGTGCGATGCTTGATCACATCAACCTTGGAAATACTTCCAACACATATCGTCAGCTCACCTTTAGCTAGTCTCCATTTATTCCGTAGCTCTTTTATTTCGAGTTACTAACACTTAGCAACCGAACCGGTATCTAGTACCCTGGTGCTACTAGGAGTACTAGTAAAGTACACATTAACATTATGTATATCCAATATACTTCTATCGACCTTGCCAGCCTTCTCATCTACCAAGTATCTAGGGTAATTCCGCTCTAGTGGTGGTTCCTTTATTACGAAGCACTTAGTCTCGGTTTGGGTTCAACCTTGGGTTTCTTCATCGGAGCAGCAAATGATTTGCCGCTTCATGAAGTATCCCTTCTTTCCTTGCCCTTCTTAAAACTAGTGGTTTCACCAACCATCAACAATTGATGCTCCTTCTGATTTCTACTTTCGTGTCAAACATCACGAATACCTCAAGGATCATCATATCTATCCCGATATGTTATAGTTCATCACGAAGCTCTAGCAGCTTGGTGGTAATGACTTTGGAGAAACATCACTATCTCATCCGGAAGATCGACTCCCACTCGATTCAAGTGAATGTTGCACTCGGACAATCGAGCACAAGCTCAACGATTGAGCTTTTCTCCCTTAGTTTGCGAGCTAAGAAAATCGCCGGAGGTCTCATACCTCTTGACGTGGCACGAGCCTAAAATCTCAATTTCAGCCCTCGAAACATCTCATATGTTCCGCGACGTTTGAAAAACATCTTGGTGCCTTAATTCTAAACCGCTTATCCGAACTATCACGTAGTTATCAAAACGTGTATGTTCGATGTTCGCAACATCCACAAACGACGTTTGGGGTTCAAAGACACCGAGCGGTGCATTAAGGACATGAGCTTTCTCCGTCCGCATAATCGCCATCACAACTTTCAACTATTATTTTCTAGGAACATATCTAAACAAGGAACTAAAGCGCGAGCTTACAACATAATTTGCAAAGATCTTTTGACTATGTTCAGATAATTAAGTTCATCTTATGAACTCCCACTCGATAGACATCCCTCGGTCATCTAAGTGATTACATGATCCAAGTCAACTAGGCCGTGTCCGATCATCACGTGAGACGGACTAGTCATCATCGGTGAACATCTTCATGTTGATCGTATCTACTATACGACTCATGCTCGACCTTTCGGTCTCCGTGTTCCGAGGCCATGTCCGTACATGCTAGGCTCGTAGTTAACCCTAAGTGTTTTCATTGTGTAAAACCTGTCTTACACCCGTTGTATGTGAACGTAAGAATCCATCACACCCGATCATCACGTGGTGCTTAGAAGCGACTTAACCGTAGCAACGTGCACGCTTAGGGAGAACACTTCTTGAAATTTTGTAAGGATCATCTTATTTACTACCGTCGTCCTAAGTAAACAAGACGCATAAACATGATAAACATCACATGCAATCAAATAGTGACATGATATGGCCAATATCATTTTGCTCCTTTGATCTCCATCTTCGGGCTCCATGATCATCATCGCCACCGCATGACATCATGATCTCCATCATCATGATCTCCATCATCGTGTCTTCATGAAGTTGTCTCGCCAACTATTACTTCTACTACTATGGCTACCGTTAGCCATAAAGTAAAGTAATTACATGGCGTTGTTCAATGACACGCAGGTCATACAATAAATCAAGACAACTCCTATGGCTCCTGCCATTGTCATACTCATCGACATGCAAGTCGTGATTCCTATTACAAGAACATGATCAATCTCATACATCACATATCATTCATCACATTCTTCTTGGCCATATCACATCACATAGCATACCCCGCAAAAACAAGTTAGACGCCCTCTAATTGTTGTTTGCATGTTTTACGTGGCTGCTATGGGTTTCTAGCAAGAACGTTTCTTACCTCGCAAAACCACAACGTGATATGCCAATTGCTATATACCCTTCATAAGGACCCTTTTCATCGAATCCGTTCCGACTAAAGTGGGAGAGATCGCACCCACTAGCCACCTTATGCACGGTGCATGTCAATCGGTGGAACTGCCTCACGTAAGAGCGTGTAAGGTCGGTCCGGCCGCTTCATCCCACAATACCGTCAAACAAGATTGGACTAGTAATGGTAAGCATATTGAACAACATCAACGCCCACAACTACTTTGTGTTCTACTCGTGCAAAGAATCTACGCAATAGACCTAGCTCGATACCACTTTGTTGGGGAACGTGGCGAAAATTCAAAATTTTCCTATGTGTCACCAAGATCTATCTATGGAGAAACCAGAACGAGGGAAGGAGAGTGCATCTACATACCCTTGTAGATCGCTAAGCGAAGCGCTCAAGAGAACGGGGTTGAAGGAGTCGTGCTTGTCGTGATCCAAATCACCGGAGATCATAGTGCCGAATGGACGGCACCTCCGCGTTCAACACACGTACAGCCGGTGACGCCTCCCACGCCTTGATCCAGCAAGGAGAGAGGGAGAGGTTGAGGAAGACTCCATCCAGCAGCAAGAAGACAACGGCGTGGTGGTGATGGAGGCGTGGTAGTCCAAACAGGCTTCGCCAAGCACCGCGAGATATGAGGAGAAGGGAGAGAGGTATGGCTGCGCCAACAAGAGAAGAAACTCATGTGTTGGGCTGCTCCTATGCCTCCACTATATATAGGGGAGAGGGGCTGCGCCCACCCAGGTTTCCACCCTAGGGGCGGCGGCAGCCCTAGATCCCATCTGGGGCGGCGAGGGTGGAGAGGGGAAACTTGCCCCCAAGCAAGGCGGGCGCCTCCCCAAACCCTAGGCGCCTTGGGCCTTGGTGGGGCGCACCAGCCCACCCGGGCTGGTCCTCTCACACTTGGCCCATGCAGCCCTCTGGGCCGGTGGCCCCACTTCAGGACCCCGGACCCTCCCGTGGTCCCAGACGCTATCGATAAAACCCAAACTTTTCCGGTGACCAAAACAGACTTCCCATATATAAATCTTTACCTCCGGACCATTCCGGAACTCCTCGTGAAGTTCGGGATCTCATCCAGACTCAACAACATTCGGTAACCACATACAAGCTTCCTTTATAACCCTAGCGTCATCGAACCTTATGTGTAGACCCTACGGGTTCGGAGACATGTAGACATGACCGAGACGTTCTCCGTCAATAACCAACAGCGGATCTGGATACCCATGTTGGCTCCCACATGTTCCACGATGATCTCATCGGATGAACCACGATGTCAAGGACTCGACGATCCCGTATACAATTCCCTTTGTCTAGCGGTATTTTACTTGCCCGAGATTCGATCGTCGGTATACCGATACCTTGTTAAATCTCGTTACGGCAAGTCTCTTTACTCGTTCCGCAACACATCATCCCGTGATCAACCCCTTGGTCACACTGTGCACATTATGATGATGTCCTACCGAGTGGGCCCAGAGATACCTCTCCGTTTACACGGGTGACAAATCCCGCCTCGATCCGTGTCAACCCAAAAGACACTTTCGGAGATACCGTAATGCACCTTTATAGTCACCCGATTCGCCAGACGCTTGATACACCCAAAGCACTCCTACGGTATCCGGGAGTTACACGATCTCATGGTCTAAGGAAGAGATACTTGACATTGGAAAAGCTCTAGCAAACGAACTACACGATCTTTGTGCTATGCTTAGGATTGGGTCTTGTCCATCACATCATTCTCCTAATGATGTGATCCCGTTATCAACGACATCCAATGTCCATAGCCAGGAAACCATGACTATCTGTTGATCACAACGAGCTAGTCAACTAGAGGCTCACTAGGGACATATTGTGGTCTATGTATTCACACGTGTATTACGATTTCCGGATAATACAGTTATAGCATGAATAAAAGACAATTATCATGAACAAGGAAATATAATAATACTTTTATTATTGCCTCTAGGGCATATTTCCAACATGTCCGTCCAAACCTATTAACATGGGATCTATTTTAGAGGATCTTGATGTGAGAAACACAACGATGAAAATGATTTGGGTGTGCGGTTCAAGAGATAATACATTTATAAAAAAACACGAAACTCTCAGGTTGCGACAATTGCTACACATGCAATGAGCCATTCGTCACCATAAGAGAAGATGAGAGTGTTCTTTGTAACGGGTACCCTCCAACTAGTGATTTCGTAAAAGTATACATTTAACCCCGAGTCCACTTCAATAGAGCCATAATTAATGAAAAAAGGGTAAATGTAGCCTTTGAGTGGTTTTGCAACATCGGGTTTTGGTTGTAACAAGTCTGATTGAATTATGAACCGTACGATGATGTGTCACTAAATGGTTTGGGATGAAATTTCCCCGTTTGCAAGACGAACCCTAGCTCTCGAGTTCCTCTGTCTCCCTGGAACCCTAGCAGACGATTTTCCCAAGCTCACATCCGACAAGGATTCATCACGCTCAACAAAATCCATCGAGGCGCCTTCACACAACAATGGAACCAGCGACTGCCGTGTTAGATCCCAACAACTCTATGTTTTGTGGGCGATGGGATCTTCAGGGGGTGGGGAGATTGCCTGCTAGGGTCCCATGTAAACAAGGGGGTTCAAGAGCTAGGGTCCGTCGCGCAAATGAGGAAATTTTATCCCTAACCATTCAATGGCACGTCATCATGACATTGATAGCTCAGTTAGCCTCATTACAGCCAAAAACACTATCGATATGACGCAAAACCACTCAAGGGCTAAAACCGGATTTATTAACTTCAGAGTCCAAATCACATGGTTTTTGACACGGGCATGACTATTGAAGTGGATTTGAGGGTGGAAAGTATATTTTCCTCTTTTTCACCCCAAAAGCTATCAAACTCTTTTTTCTGGAAGAAATAATTTTTTAGTGGGGTGACGCATGGGCCCGTTCGTTCATGGGCTGACCCACTTTGTAGAGTTCAGCGCTTCACTTCAGTTAATTTCTAGTTTTTTTTAAAAAAATAGTATGCTCATGTTTCAATTCGATTTGTTTGTTTCAACATAAAAAGTAAGAATATAGTTTTGGAAAACGTGAACAAAAATTACGGGAAAATGTAAAAAAAATCAAAAAATGTTATGCTTTTCATAAAGATATTTGTGAACATTGTTTTGGGAAAACACAAACATTTTTAGAGAAATGTGAACATATTTTAAATTTGTGATTGCTTTTCTAAAACATGAACATTTTTTAGAACCGTACTTTTTGAAATTCCATTTTTATAAACCATTTTTTCTAAAAAAATCAAACAGTTTTTGTAATTTGTGATAAATAAAACAACAGGAAAAAAAGACCGGACCAAAACCTTCTAGAAAGGTTCCAAAACCAGATTCCGACAGGCCTATAATTGGCCTTTTCCTGCACGAAATGTTGATACCTTGTGGCACAGAGCGATATATAGAAATTGCCTTTTTATACTCAGTTTTTTTAATTGAGATTATCTATTGAGTAGGTCTTGGTTTCATCATCAGTAAATTCACTGAAGGCTGTTGCAAGTCCTATTTTTAATAATAATAAATGAAGTTTTTACCTCTTGTTGCCAAAGCAGGGATGGTTGAGGCGTTAGCGATGCAACATGATCTACTCAGTCTCTTCAAGTTGGGTGCCACAACCGTGCAAGCCAAATCAGACTCTTTGGAGGGTTTTTTTTTCACAATTGACTCTACTCTTTGGAGGTTATTAATGCATGTCCGGAGAATATAGCTTTTTCCAAATAAGAAAACTGCCAATTCAATTATCATCAACGAAAATAACAAAAATTACAACCATGTGGCGAAGGCCCGCCGTCATCATTCCTCTCTCGTCGGAGTGAGGAAGTCATTGTAATAAGGCCACAAGGTCAGTGCACGGGAACAACGATCACCAATTTAGAGAAGCATATATCAAAAGTACCAAATCTGTAGACACACAACCAAAGATGTCACATCACCGACCAAACAAATCCGAACAAGTGAATTCTTTTTGCCCATATATAGATTCTTTTATGTTCCATAACCGGTCACCACTCCCACTGTGGATCCAAGAAAATATGAACAGTACCAGCTCCAATTTCACTCCGGTGGCACCACAGCATTAGACTCCCTTGTACAACCCGTTTCCCAAAATTGCAACAAAAATCACACCACTCTATTATAGTAGGACAAAACGAAAGAGGCAAATTGACCTGCCAGCCAGAACCAGATCTCAGGGGCTGTTCGGCGTCACTCCGCTCCACAGCTCCCAGAGCGGAGTAGGCGGAGCTGTAGGTCAAAATGGTGGAGTTGCCATTTATCCTCTCCACAGATTCCCACAGCGGACCATTACCGAACAGAGCCTCAGTGTCAGCAAAACCGCACACGCAGCCACGCACGCTCATGGAGCATATACCCCCAAATTCATACCCCACGGTGCATAGTTACCACGAACAAACACTTTTCGATCAAAACTTACACCTCAGCATCACACAACCAGTACTCAACTGCATCAAACAACACAGTTTGCTTCCTCGTTCAAACGAATCCACAACCATCACTCTGACAGGTCATCTATATTTGAGATTGATTCGGTATAAAATGAATGTCCATCAGTTCTCAACAAGCTAAAATCCGTCGGCCCAAATGCAAAACACGACTTTAGGCAATTGGGCCATAGCAAGTACAGAAGAGAAGATGGGTAGAAAGAAAAAAAAAGAGCCTACAAAGAGAATGCTGGGTGCTTCCTTCTTCCAGGAGCAGGGGGACTTAAAAAACAAACACCGAGCTCTTCCTTTACTACTAGTTGCAGTTAGGGGTCCGGGAGAAGGCCTGGAAGCTGAATCGAATTTACCAAGGGGCCATTGGCTCACCCGGAAGCCAATACTCTTAGAATCTGAAATCCGGCTCGACATCCATTGCCCATCCAAACTTCGCAAGAATCGTCTTGCTGAAAATCTGTCAGCAAAAATAGCCAAGCCAAGCAAGTAAAAAATGAGATATTAGCATAGGGAAGTAACAGAGCTGGGCACGAACTACTAAATGCTATAATTAGGTGTAGACATGTAATATGATCACTGAAGCTAACAAAGAAGCAGCTATGCAATGAACTTGTATAATCTATGAAAGAAACTAGTAGTCCTTAAACTATGATACCTTCTCAATAGGGACTTCATGGGTTTTGCACCATGCTACCGTAATTCTGGGATCAAGGTAGTTGATCTTTGATGTCCCTAATGCTACCGTCTTCAAATCCTCCTTCGTCTTCTTATCCATCTCCATTTTCTCTATCTTGGTTTCTATCTGAGAGATCTTCTTCTCAATCCTGCAAGTAGATTTGTTGAGACTGTTTGCTCCACTCTTTGTTCAAATGTACAAAAATATGATATATCTGTGATTAAGATATTACGCTTCAGGTGCCAAAGTTCTCTTTGGCTTCCCATCTGCACCGTTGCCTAGAGGCTTTCCTCTCTTCACTTTGCCCAAATCTTTGTTCAGCTCATCGATCTGGGCCTGGAGAAAAGAAGCAAATGATAACAAAAGAGCTTACAGGACAAAGTAATAATAATTTAAGTTCCGACCTAATCATTTGCAACCACGACCAACCTTTAATTCGTCAATCTTTTCATTCAGCTTAGTCATCTGGGTATCATGTGACTTTGACACAGCACGCTGATGGTTACAGATTATAGCAACCTGGGTAAACAAAAGGCACCATTGAGAGTTGAAAAAGATGATAATACATGATTTTTCTTCTTAAGAGTAACAGACTCTACCTCTTTGTTTGCTCGTTGATAGACAGCAATCTTCTCAAGAAGGGTTCCATCTTCTGTTTCTTCATGCAACTGCAATATCAGCACATGTACATTTTTATTTGGACCAATAAAATACTCCCTTCATTCCTAAATATAGGTCTTTTTCGAGATTTCAATCTCCCTCCGTTCCTAAATATAAGTCTTGAAATCTCTAAAAAAAACTTATATTTAGGAACCGAGGAAGTACATAACATGGTAATCACATTAAACATGGTAATGCCACACGTTCTTTTGGGAATAAGAAGAAAAAATCAGGTAACTGCAGCAACTGAAGATACAGTGGTGACTGTTACATTGATAGACTAAATATTTAGTGCAGCTACGATATTAAAGTTCAATAACAAAAAATACAAAAAATGCTCCTGATTGTCTTAATAGCGGCAAAGGACAAATAATCACTTCACTGAGCCACAAGAGTCCTGGTAAGAAATGGTGAGTTCTGCTTTGAACTTACGATAGCATCCAAGGTAATCGAAGCATTATATGTACGGAACACTTTTGCAGTAAGGCCAGGCATCAAGTCCTTCAGATGATGATTTAGTTTCGTTGTATCAAGCTTGTCAAAGACAGGATCTCCGTCCTTTTTGCCTATAAAAAGACAAGAGGAACACATGTAAACAAATTTTCCAGGGCAGCAAGAGGGACAGATGGAGGGAAAGCATGGGAGGTACCAGTTCGGAATTCCTCAATCGCATTGTACACAGGTAATTCAACCTCTACAGTGTTGAAATATCTTATAGAATCTTTACCAAGGAAGTCAAACTGCAAGTCACCAAACATCAGATTAACATCAAAATTACTATATCACAGTAAGTGAGAGTAACCATCATACAAAAATGATGAATATCAAGACCTGAAGCTTATTTGGAGGCACACAGGTAACATTATCAACCTTCAGCGTACAACAACCAACAGTATCAGCCTCATCATCATCCTGAAAAGCGAATCAAGTAGCATGAAATATATGTGAATGAAGCTCGAAGTTAAGTTTAAATGAAAAATAATGCTGAAAGAAAGAATTTTTTGGTAGAAGATTAGCTTATCATGTAAATACTTGGTGGCAACTAATCCTTTGTAGTCTTGCCACAAAAAAGCGCAAAAAGACATTAATCCTTTATAGTTTGAGGGGAAAAGAATAATTTATTATACCGATGTTGATGATGCTGATGAGATATATTCCCTCCGTTCACAAATATAAAATGTTTTGGAAATTTCAATGTGGAGTAAATAAGTGAACAAACACACTAAAATGTGTCAATATACATCCATTCAGAAAAAAGTTAGAACATCTTATATTTGTGAACGAAGGGAGTACCACATAAAAAGCAAGTATAGTTGTGCATTAACAGATAATATATTCTTTGTGCATGCTGTTTGAATGTGTTCTTTGGCAACAAGCATAGTTGTGCATGCTGCATTGCCAACAGAAATAACATACCAACCATTCCAAATAAAATTGAGTATCAGTACAGAACTGCAAGCAATTAGGTCCAGTAGGACAGTACCTTCTCATTACCAGCCCTAAGGGCTAGTTTATCTATGAGGTATGTTGCCACTGCAATTTGCTTCTTTGAGACATCTTTGCTCTTGAAATCCTTCGTGTAATTTACACGAATGTTGTCTATGTGATCCTGCCATCGCCATGCAGAAAGATGGTTATCTGTACTTGTCGACTTAAAAAACATGACACACAAACTGAACCTCCTCACCTTCAATTTTCGGGACTTCTCATATTTCTCCTTGTCACTCTGTCCCTTTAGTGAGCTGCTTGCTGCCAAGAAAACATACTTGAAATCTTTTTGGCTAATCGGGTCATTCCAAAAGGCCAACCATGTAACAGTATTGTCATGTTTGACTTCTTTCCAGCTGCATAACACATGAGCAATCAAGAGTTTATATATGCTACCAGCTCCTCCACAAATACATATAATTTACTAACAGAGATAAAAATTGCGGTACCTTTCTCCCTCTATTGGACACTCTGGGACTGCAGTGCCTTTCCCAATGTTTATAGTAATATCACTTGGACGAATACGTTTCTTCAGTTTTCCCATCTGAAATGATGTAATAAAAAGCCTTAAACTTAAGGCCCTCACTTAAAGAGGGTAAAATGTATGCGATTAAACATTTTCAAATGTGCACCTTAGGATGCTCTCCTCGTCCCCTGAACAAGCCTGGTGGTTCTACTCTGAAATTGCCAACCTGAATTGAACAAACAGTTTAGTCCAGAAGACACAACTGTTATGCATGTACAAGAAATCAGGAACAGGAAGAGCAGTGCAAGATAGGTAAATCATCATTTAATAATAACAGTAACATGCCATTCTTTGCATCCAATGTAAAGATCTTGATTGGTTAACTAGCATGGTCAGCCTACCAATTGCTGACTGAGAATGTGTATCTAGCACAAATGTATGATAACAAATTAACAAAGGAATTATATGATTCAAGAAGGCAACAAGTGAGTAAGAAAATGACAGTACAGAAACAGAACCTTCTCTCTAACACCATCAACAACAGCCCACATATACTTCTCCTCTTGTTTCAATTTCTCTTCCTTCAATGCTTTCTTCTCCTGTAAGCAAAAATCAAGATTAATCACTTCAGACGAAGGAGGCAGAATAAACATGCATTCTCCAACCTACTAGATTACAACAGTATGAACAATAATTTCATTCCACGGAATAATTCCGACATGCAGAGCTATGCTAACAAGTCAGTAAAAATCTACCTCTGATGTCATCTGTTTCTTCTTCTCCTTCTCTCTGAGGTGCCATTCATAAATAGGGGTGAAGTCACAAAGCTCAAATTTCTTGATGATATGGTTTTTACCAAGAATTTTTTTCCAGTCACCAAAAAAGTTGTCGATAAATGTTTTCTTTGCTGCGTACTCCGTGTCTTTCATCACAGCAAACATGGTTGCAACCTGCAACACAGAGAATTAGCAAAGGAACGAATTATTCAGATTCAAAGCACCATGGCCACTACATCATTCTCATTGCTATGAATCCAAAGTTGCAAAACAAAATAGCAAATGCTTTAGAGATCACCTCCTCCTCTTCTGGAGTCAGCTCAACAGGTTGCCCATTGTAAAGCATTTTGACGCCATGGGGGTTGTATGGAGGGGGGAAAATAACACCATTGTGCTCCAAAGTAGACCATTTCTTTCCACCGCCAGATCCTGGAGGCACCCTCAGTGATTTTGAGAACTGGGAACTTTTCATTGTTTTCTTTGTTTTTGTTTTGAATTTCTTATTGTCCTTCTTAACAGATAAAGGACTCTTCTTTACAATATTCTTTACAGGTGGCTTGCTTTTTGAAGACTCCCCCGGTGTCAGTTTCCTTTCGACGGGTACACTGTTATTGTCATCATCCTTGGATTCTCTTTTGACACTTCCTGAGGCAGAAGCATCAGAAGATTTGGCCTTCTTAAGAGCTGAACTTGTTTGATTATTGTTATCACTTGGCCTTTTAACTGAATTCCGGGGACTCAAATTATTGTTTGGCCCCTTGTTGTTAGACGGGAGCTTGTCCTTGGAATTTGAGATACTCGCAGATGTACCTGCAGTACCTCTTGAAAATCGGGCAGACAGTGGCTTCTCATCCTCTGAATCGGAGGTGCTAGCTCTACTTTTTGGAGCAGCATTAGTGGGTAACCTGCTGGCAAGTGGTTTCTCATCCTCTGAATCATCATTAGATTGCACAATCTTATGTGCAGCCTTCAATAAAACGGGCTTATTTGTGCTATTATTAGAAGCCCCTTTTGCTGGGTTGAACCTCTGAACAAGTGGCTTATGATCATCATCTGAATCATCATCAGGTTGCAGAGTCTTAAGTGGTGCAGTCTTCAACAAAACGGTCTTATTTGTGCTATTATTAGAAGCCACTTTTGCTGAGTTGATATTCATACCATGTGGCTTATGATCATCTTCTGAACCATAAGCATTCTCACCTCCTGTGTCGACTTTCTTTAATTTCGTGTCTGGCTTTTTCCTAAACGCAAGTGGCTTGTCATCATCTGAATCATCTGACTTGTCACCTTCGACATGAGGTCTTCTCATTTTACTCTTATCCACTGTGTTACTCTTTTGACTACGTTCTACAGAACTGTTTGGCTGAACAGACCCTGAAGGCCGAGGGTTTGAGCCGGTCGACTGTGGCTTCAGTGGCAGCGGCGATCTGGAAGCGCCATTAATCCCATTCCTCTGCTGATTTGAGGCCACAGCTTTAGGGTTCCTAACATAAGTGATATTTGCTGATGAGCCTTCCTGCTTCGAGGGGGGCGGCCTGCTGGTTGACGACCTCTTGAAGGATAGCGGGGTATCGTCATCGTCGTTGTCATATAATGTATGATTGACGACAGACATTGCTTCCTCGCAGTGGCAGGATGCCTGATGGAATAGACCAATTCAACCCCACCTGCAAGCACAGTTCACCATTGTAAGAAAACTGGAGGTGATGAACGGGTGGAAGAATAAACTATGCGCAAATCACGGCATCTGAGAGCTAAACCGTGCTCCAAATTTTGGGTTGCCGTCATCCCCTGTCTGTCAAGGTCACCACAGATACTAGCGGCCTAGAGATAGCTGTTCAATATATATACTACTAACATCATCAGACACGACGCAACAAGACACCGGCCCGGGCCACCGCGTTGCCACGCACGCGCCCCGTCCCAGATCGACAGCCCCGCGCCGAGAAACAGAAACCAGCCGCTCTCATATGCGCGAACACGTCGACGCCCCCGATCCGCTGGGCGCGGCCCCGTCGGGTCTCCAGGACGGCGCGCGGACCCCATGCCCAGCGCGCGCGAGAGACGGAGAAGGTGCGGGGAGGGAGGGAGCGAGCGAGACGCACCTCGTCGCGTGTCCGGCGCGTCGGCCGGCGGGCGCGGAGCGAGGAGACAGAGTAGCCGGACGGATCTCGACGCGGCCCGCCCTCCGTCAAGGCGGCAGCGGCAGCGGCGGCGGTGGGGGGATGGGACGGAGTTTAGGGTTAGGGCTGGCGCGGCTTATCTATGTCCTCTCCCGCTGCTCGCTCGTATTTCTATCTCTCACCCGCCTTCTCTCGTCTCTCGTCTTCTCTGGTCTCGGTTTTTTTCTCTCTCCCTCTCACGCCAGAGAGATGGGTGGGGAGCAGAGAGAGAGGGGGCACCGGGAGGATACACTAGACCAGTGGGGCCTGCCTGCAGTGACACATACGGCGGGGAGGACAGAGCGGCGTCAGGGTAATAGTTGGGGCCCACCGGAGAGAGACAGGGGCCCGTGTGCAGACAGAGAGCTGGCGATGCGTGCGATGCAGCCTGGCTCACGCCTCGCTCGCTCTCCGTTGCGTGCACCGGAACTGTCCGGAAGCCCGAAGAAGGGCCCCGCCGGTGGGGTCGTTGTGTCAGCGGGTGCCTTCGCGTCTCCTTGTGTGGACAGGCGGCGGCGAGCGAGGTGGAAAGCGACCCATACATGAACCCGCCATCACGTTTCCGGGTATGGAAAGCGGAAAAGCTTGGATGGATGGTTGAATGTTTAACGCTCATTCAATGTGTGCGCTACTTCGTTTCTTGCCATGCACTCCTACTCAACAAAGTCGGCAACGGTATTTTCTTCCGGCTTCTCGGTATATTCATCTTCTATCATGAGAGTAAAGTGAACATTAAAAATAATTAAAATTTCATCCAGACCCGTAGACGATAGTGAGGACAGGCCACAATGAAAAGTATCATTAAACCCATTAAGGCCGAAAAAAGGGGCGAGCAACCAACGACACATGTTGGCTGACTGCGGTGAAAAAGTAAATTTTACATTTCTTACCTTCCTTTGAAAGATGAAAGTGAGATTTTTTTTTCCTTTTTGAGAAAAGCATTTTTTTTAGATGGAAGTAAGTTTTTTTTAATGTGCTCTTAAGCTGGGTGACGGATGTGAGAAAGTTTTTTTTTATTTCGAGATGAATGTGAGGTTTTTCTGAAAGATGAAGAAACACACGCACACCTTCCTCTCAAGCACCCCGCAATGACGGCCCCAACCACTAGTCAATCAGTAGACTAGTATCATGCATATGATACTAGTTTATGATATTACTTCCGTCATAATTTGATATTATGTAGCTTATTTATGGCCATGCACGACACATATTAGTGCATCATTTAATATGATATGGTATCGTATCATGGTGCTTCCCGATGGTGTTCTGGATAGGGGGTGCTTGCCACGTCGGCTCCCAACCATATGGGTTGGGCCGAGGCCCCCCAGATGAACTAGTGGGCCACGTTCGCAGGGCCCAGGAGCGCCAAGGCGCGTACCAAAGACATAAAGGTCATCTTCGGCACGATTACCCCTAGATGTAACCCCTATGTCACCCCTAGCCGCCTGTTGGTATCTATATAAGGCGAGGAAGTAGAACTGCAGAGGACAACTCTCATACACACTCGATCTCGTGTTAGATCAACGTGTAACTTGTACTTCCTCCGGATCAATGCGATCGAAGTAAGACGTATGATATTATCTCTTCGAGAGAGCCCAGACCTGGGTAATTCTTGTGTCCCTGCTATCGTTGTGCCAATGCTACCAGCTCGGGACCTCCTACCTGAGATCTGCTGGATTGACTCCATCTTTAGTGGCCCACACAGATACAGGTCCCCTTGAGTAGTTGAAGTTGTTCTATGTCGTATGTGGTCGACAATTAGGTCGGCAAAGGCTCAATTTCTGTACCCGAACTCCCCTACCACGGCTTGACCAGATAGTCGGGGCAGATCGAGGGTTTAACACCTCGTCGAGACTCGAGCTCGACGATTTAGGATTCGATGTTTTCCCCACCCGTGACACTAGAGCAGGCCAAGAAAAAGCATGCCACACTTATGTTGGAAATATAGCATACAATTAATATAATTACGAAATTATGTGATACCGATGACAAAGATAGATCTAACAGATTTACACATGCGATCATATAGATGAAATCTAACAAGGCATATGAAAAACAACATGGATAGAAATCCCTCAACTAGATCACATAAAATATGACCGATCATAAGATGATTTCTTACAGCGGGTTGATGATGACAAGGTCGCAGTGCAGATGGGCGATGTTGATGAGAGTTGATGAAGTCTGTGGACTGTGGTTGACGTAGTCGAGGAAGATGAAGAAGTCATGCGGATGCACTGTGTAGAAACTTTATCACACGACTACCCGTGTAGGTCGACGATGCCGGGGAAAGTCCGGAGACTACTGTTTTCCTCGCCCCGCTGCACGGCATGGAGAGGATCAACGAAGGTCGACAACAGCGACTCAGAAGAGAACAATTAGGGTTGTGTGTATGTAATCTCTTTTTGAGAAGGACATCTCCCTCTTATAGACTCGGATGAATAACCCCCACGCAGCATGTTCTGCCTATATCCTAGGATCCGCCCCAGGGATATCTCCATCATGAACAAACCTCTAACTGCACGTAATCGTGCGAGTTTATCTTTAGTTCGTGCGTGAGACAGATGCGGGTGGATAAGAGTAAAAGTTGTGCGATGAAAATAAAAAAATGCATTTTATTACGCCACAATCACACTCGCCTCGCCAAAGCCCAAAGTCACAAGTCATGTGTAACTAAAAGAGAATAAATGTGAAATGCGGGCCAGCGCGTGTGGTGTACACTTAGCATAGATTTTTCTAGTCATCCTAATTACGTGAAGCATGAAAGGCCCCCTTATATGCATGTCAAACTCTTGCTCCTTTAGAAATGTGGGACTAAACTCCCACATGGTTGTCCACCCCCTTGACATCTCTTCAATTCTGAAATTTATATAGCAGGTTTAAAGTCAGGTTGAACTATACCTATCACTTCATGATCCAGTCATCTTACAGCTAGGCAATGGACAATGCATTGAATTGCCAGTCTTTTGTAGAAGAGATTCACATGAAGGCATCACTGATACTACGCCGCCTTGATCCATGCCTAAGGCTTGGAGCGTTATGGTCGTGCCCCCTTGTCCTTTAATAAGCTCATTATAGATCACCCAAATCTCATGTAGTGCAAACCTCACAACTAAGCTCACATAGGTGTGTTCTTTCAAGAGTACCCTGTAGGACGGTATCTTGCCGAAGTGTTTCGGCCTTAGAACATAATAAGACAAATGTCAACCTCACATGCAGTACTAAGATTACTCATCTCAGCGGGAAATGGAAGATACATATATACTCTACCCAGTTGCTCCAACAACTTGTTTTCCCTTTTCCTAATTCACGGAATCTCCGATCACATAGGTTGGGTTTCTGTATTTGTGCAACTCAGGTGGTTCTCGAGCCCATTTCCCTTGATACTCCATCTATCACTGCACGTGATAGTCCCTTTGTAAAGGGATCCGCCAGGTTTTTGGCACTAATATAACCAATGACGACCACTCCTTTACGTCTCAAATTCCTGACAGATTTGATACGTCGTTTCACATGTCTTGATGACTTTAGGTTATCCTTCAAACTTTTAACCTTACTGATCATGGTTTGGTCATCACAGTTCAGAAGGATGGCCGGATTGGTTTTTCAACCATTGGCAACTCACTCAAGAGTTCACGCAACCACTCTGCCTCCACAATGGTTGAGCCAAGTGCTACAAGTTCAGCCTCCATAGTAAACTTTGTTAAGATAGTCTGCTTGCTGGACCTACAAGAGCTTGCAACACCGCTAAAAATAAATATATATCCACTAGTGGCTTTGTTCTCATATGCATCTGAGATCCAATTAGCATCAATATACCCCTCTAGTACATCTGGGTACCCTATATAGTGTAGTCCATACGTTGTGGTTCCTCTCAAATACCTCTCGTTCTAGTATAATCAAGTGATCGTTCCCTGGGTTTGAATTAAACCGCCTCAATTTGTTAACAACAAATGAAATGTCAGGTCTAGTTGCACCAACAAGGTACATGAGAGAACCAACGATTTGAGAGTATTTTAGCTGCTCGACCCCTTGTCCTCTGTTCTTTTGAAGCTTTAGACTTGGGCCATAAGGAGTTGGAGATGATTTAGAGTCCTCAAAACCAAACCGACTCAAGATTTTCTCCACATAATGAGACTGACTTAGTGTAATCTCATTCTCATTCATTTGTAGCTTTATGTTTAAAATAACATCTGCCTCTCCCAAATCTTTCATATCAAAGTTTCGAGACAAAAATGATATAACATCATTTATAACATCCATATCAGCCCCCAAATTTAATATGTCATCAACGTATAAGCATAATGTTGGGGAACGTAGTAATTTCAAAAAAATTCCTATGCACACGCAAGATCATGGTGATGGCATAGCAACAAGAGGGGAGAGTATTGTCCACGTACCCTCGTAGACTGTAAGCGGAAGCATTATGACAACGCGGTTGATGTAGTCGTACGTCTTCACGATTCGACCGTTCCAAGTACCGAACGTACGGCACCTCCGAGTTCAAGACACGTTCAGCTCGATGGCGATCCCGGGCTCCGATCCAAAGAAAGCGTCGGGGATGAGTTCCACAAGACGACGGTGTGGTGACGATGATGATGTTCTACCGGCGCAGGGCTTCGCCTAAACTTTGCGACGATATGACCGAGGTGGAATATGGTGGAGGGGGGCACCGCACACGGCTAAGGAACGATCCGTAGATCAACTTGTGTGTCTCTAGGGTGCCCCCCTGCCCCCGTATATAAAGGAGCAAGGGGGGAGGCCGGCCGGCCCTAGGGGGCGCGCCAAGGAGGGGGGAGTCCTCCTCCTAGTGGGAGTAGGACTCCCCTTTCCTAGTCCCACTAGGAAGGAGGAAGGGGAAGGAAAGAGAGGAAGAGGAGAGGAAGGGCGCGCGCCCTCCCTAGTCCAGTCGGACTCCTCATGGGGGCGCCACCTATGGGCTGCCCTCTCTCTCCCCTCAGCCCACTAAGGCCCAATACTTCCCGGGGTTCCAGAACCCCCCAAGCACTCCATTTTCTCAAAATCACCCGAACACTTCGTGTCCGAATATAGTCGTCCAATATATCAATCTTTATGTATCGACCGTTTGAGACTCCTCATCATGTCCGTGATCACATCCGGACTCAACAAACTTCGGTACATCAAAACTTATAAACTCATAATAAAACTGTCATCGTAACGTTAAGCGTGCGGACCCTACGGGTTCGAGAACTATGTAGACATGACCTAGAACTATTCTCGGTCAATAACCAATAGCGGGACCTGGATGCCCATATTGGCTCCTACATATTCTACGAAGATCTTTATCGGTCAAACCGCATAACAACAAACGTTGTTCCCTTTGTCATCGGTATGTTACTTGCCCGAGATTCGATCGTCGGTATCCAATACCTAGTTCAATCTCGTTACTGGCAAGTCTCTTTACTCGTTACGTAATGCATCATTCCGTAACTAACTCATTAGCTACATTGCTTGCAAGGCTTATAGTGATGTGCATTACCGAGAGGGCCAGAGATACCTCTCCGACAATCGGAGTGACAAAACCTAATCTCGAAATCGCCAACCCAACATGTACCTTTGGAGACACCTGTAGTGCTCCTTTATAATCACCCGATTCGTTGTGACGTTTGGTAGCACCAAAGTGTTCCTCCGTAAACGGAGTTGCATAATCTCATAGTTACAGGAACATGTATAAGTCATGAAGAAAGCAATAGCAATATACTAAACAATCAAGTGCTAGGCTAACGGAATGGGTCATGTCAATCACATCATTCTCCTAATGATGTGATCCCATTAATCAAATGACAACACATGTCTATGGTTAGGAAACATAACCATCTTTGATTAATAAGCTAGTCAAGTAGAGGCATACTAGTGACGTTGTGTTTGTCTATGTATTCACACATGTATTAGTTTTCCGGTTAATACAATTCTAGCATGAATAATAAACATTTATCATGATATGAGGAAATAAATAATAACTTTATTGCCTCTAGGGCATATTTCCTTCACATAAGATTATACTCTTACCCCCACCACATTTATAGTACACACATTTGTCTCCTATATTCACCACAAAGCCTACCGAAGTGAGAATTTTGTCATTTTGTTCATGCCATTGCTTCGGAGCTTGCTTGAAGCCATAGAGTGATTTCTTTAATCTACACACCATGTTCTCTTGCCCGGTTTCTACAAAATCATCAGGTTGCTACATATAAGTTTTCTCATCGAGCTCTCCATTTAGGAAAGTTGTCTTCACGTCCATTTGATGGATTAGGAATTTATGTGAAGCTGCAAGTGCAATTAGCACCCGAATTGTAGTCATCCTAGCAACAAGCGAGTATGTATCAAAGAAATCCTCACCTTCTTTTTGGGTAAA
Organism: Aegilops speltoides; assembly: GCA_021437245.1. Taxonomy (NCBI): domain Eukaryota; kingdom Viridiplantae; phylum Streptophyta; class Magnoliopsida; order Poales; family Poaceae; genus Aegilops; species Aegilops speltoides. Next base: position 350,320,063 of record CM038147.1, read on the forward strand.
ACCCTTGGCCACAAGTCTAGTCTTATACTTTTCAATGGTACCATCTGGTCTTAACTCCTTTTGATATCCATTTGCAACCAATATGTTTGCAACCCATCGGGTGTGGATAGATTTCCCATGTTCCGTTAGTGGAATGGAATCCCATTTCACTTTGAACTACCTCCTTCCAATAATCAGCATCTAGGGATCAATGCATATGCTTCAGAAAGAGTTCTGGGAACATCATCCACGAGATACACAACAAAGTCATCTCCAAAGGACTATTTAGTCTGTTGTCTCTTGCTCCTCCTGGGAGCTACTTCACTGTCATTCTCCTCATTGGAATTATACGGAGTTACAAAAGGAGTATTTTCCTGTTCGGGTTCAAGTTCTACTTGTAAAGTTTGTTGACTAGTGGATGTTTTCTATTCCTTCATTGTAGATATGTTCTCAAAGAAAGTAGCATCTCGAGATTCTATCAAAGTGTTAGTATGCACATCTGAAAACTCAGATTTTGTTTGACACGAGAAATAACAAAACTAACGATGTTTATTGTGTTATTATCTCTCTACGCGCCAGGGGAAATGAATATGCGGGCGTGCCAGTGTACTAGGTAAACAAATAAAAGATAGGAAAACTTGCACTTTATTAATCTCTCATCGGAGAAACAAAATTACAAGCTTCCGTTACGTAGCGCTCCGTGGCCTGCTAGCGCGGCCGATATGACTTGTGCGATTGCAAAGTTCAGGTTCACGGGTCCTTGGAAGGCTCCCGCTTAATTACGTCAACGAGTCAAAGTCGCGGACCACCTCCGATTAAGCTGCTGCAATGGTCGTTGATGACCCGCAAGTATACGGGATAATTGTAGCCTCTTTTGATAAGTAAGAGTGTCGAACCAAATGAGGAGCTAAAGGTAGAACAAATACTCTCTCAAGTCCTATCTGCCACTGATACGACTCTATGCACGCTTAGTGTTCGCTTTACCTAGAACAAGTATGAAACTAGAAGTACTTTGTAGGTGTTGTAGGATAGGTTTGCAAGATAATAAATAACACGTAAATATAAACTAGGGGTTGTTTGGATAAAGATGCAATAAAGTAAATATAGCGAGTGTGGAAAAGTGGTGGTAGGAGTTGTGAAATTGTCCCTAAGCAATTGACTACGTTACTAGACCGGTAATCACTATTGCAATTCTATTTGAGGGAGAGGCATAAGCTAACATACTTTCTCTTCTTGGATCATATGCACTTATGATTGGAACTCTAGCAAGCATCCGCAACTACTAAAGATCATTAAGGTAAAACCCAACCATAGCATTAAAGTATCAAGTCCCCTTTATCCCATACGCAAACAACCTACTTACTCGGTATGTGTACATCACTCCACGCCACCCAAATAAGCAAATCATGAACATATTGCAAACCCTACAGCGGGGATCCCTCACGCTTGCGCGACACGGAGAGCACCATAGGATAGCTCCAATAATAAAACATGCAACTCAAACTAATCATAGCAATTCATCAATCACCGATAGGACAACGAAAATCTACTCAGACATCATAGGATGGCAACACATCATTGGATAATAATATGAAGCATAAAGCACCATGTTCAAGTAGAGGGTACAACGGGTTGCGGGAGAGTGGACCGCTGAATATAGAAGGAGGAAGGTGATGGAGATGTTGGTGAAGATGGCGGAGGTGTTGGTGTAGATCGCGGTGATGATGATGGCCCCCGACAGCGTTCCAGTGCCACCGGAAGCAAGGGGGAGAGAGCCCCCCTTCTTCTTCTTCTTCCTTGGCCTTCTCCCTAGATGGGAGAAGGGTTTCCCCTCTGGTCCTTGGCTCCCATGGCGTGGGAGGGGCGAGAGCCCCTCCGAGATTGGATCTATCTCTCTGTCTCTCTTTGTTTCTGCGTTCTCAGATTTTGCCCCTTCACTGTTTCTTTTATATCCGGAGATCCGTAACTCCGATTGGGTGAATCTTTCGCCCAGATTTTTCTCATAAAATTAGCTTTCTTGCGGCAAAATAAGAGCGTCAACTGGGGGCCCAGGAGAGTCCAGGGCACGCTTGCCTCCCTGGGCGCGCCCCCTGACTTGTGCCCCCCTCGGGCACCGTATCGCGTTTATTCTTCCTCCCAAAAATCACAAATATTCCAAAATAATTCTCGGTCCGTTTTTATCCCATTTGGACTCCGTTTGATATTGGGTTTCTGCGAAACATAAAACATGCAACAAATAGGAACTGGCACTGGGCACTGGATCAATATGTTAATAGTATAAAAAGTTGCCAAAAGTATATGAAAGTTGAATAATATTGGCATGGAACAATCAAAAATTATAGATACGACGGAGACGTATCAGCATCCCCAAGCTTAATTCCTGCTCGTCCTCAAGTAGGTAAATGATAAAAAAAAGATAATTTTTGATGTGGAATGCTACCTAACATAATATTGATCATATGTCTAATCATGGCATGAATATTAAGACACGAGTGATTCAAAGCAATAGTCTATCATTTGACATAAAAACAATAATACTTAGGGCATCCCAACAAACAATCATGTCTTTCAAAATATCAATGCTTCGAGCGTTATCCTACAAAATCATATAGTCTTGTATGCTCCTTTTCTTAACACAAGGTACCCCTCATGCCTATCCCGGTGTCAGCCAAGCAATTGTTTCATACTTTAGTATTCTCAAAAAATTTCAACTCACACGCAATAAATGAGCGTGAGCCATGGATATAGCACTATGGGTGGAATAGAATATGATGGTGGAGGTTATGTGGAGAAGACAAAAAGGGAGAAAGTCTCACATCGACGCGGCTAATCAACGGGCTATGGAGATGCCCATCAATTGATGTCAATGCGAGGAGTAGGGATTGCCATGCAACGGATGCACTAGAGCTATAAGTGTATGAAAGCTCAAACTGAAAACTAAGTGGGTGTGCATCCAACTTGCTTGCTCATGAAGACCTAGGGCATTTGAGGAAGTCCATCGTTGGAATATACAAGCCAAGTTCTATAATGAAAATTCCCACTAGTATATGAAAGTGATAACATATGAGACTCTCTATATGAAGAACATGGTGCTACTATGAAGCACAAGTGCGGTAAAAGGATAGTAACATTGCCCCTTTTCTTTTCTTTTTTTGAATGGGCTTCTTTGGCCCCCTTTTTTATTTAGGCTTCTTTGGCCTTTCATTTTTTTATTTTTTTCATGGGGCAATGCTCTATAATGATGATCATCACACTTTTATTTACTTACAACTCAATATTACAACTCGATACTGGAACAAAGATATGATTCTATATGAATGCGTCCGGCGGTGTACCGGGATGTGCAACGATTAGCATAGCAATGACATCAAAAAACGTACAAGCCATGAAAACATCATGCTAGCTATCTTACGATCATGCAAGGCAATAAGACAATGAATGCTCAAGTCATGTATATGATGATGATGGAAGTTGCATGGCAATATATCTCGGAATGGCTATGGAAATGCCATGATAGGTAGGTATGGTGGCTGTTTTGAGGAAGATATAAGGAGGCTTATGTGTGATAGAGCGTATCATATCACGGGGTTTGGATGCACCGGCGAAGTTTGCACCAACTCTCGAGGTGAGAAAGGGCAATGCACGGTACCGAAGAGGCTAGCAATGATGAAAGGGTGAGAGTGCGTATAATCCATGGACTCAACATTAGTCATAAAGAACTCACATACTTATTGCAAAAATTTACTAGCCCTTGAAACAAAGTACTACGCGCATGCTCCTAGAGGGTAGGTTGGTAGGAGTTAACCATCGCGCTCCCCCGACCTTCACGCAAAGATAAACAATCAAAATACAATGCACGCCAATTTGGTTACATAGTCAGTAGACCATACGTGCATGCTTCGGGAATCACAAACCTTAACACCAACATCCTTACTAAACACAAACATCTACTAGTACCTCCACATATTATCACCTCTATATCGCAAAACTATTGCAAGGAATCAAACATATCATATTCAGTGATCCACAAGTTTATGTAGGATTTTATGACTAACCATGTGATTGACCAATTCCTGTCATCTCTCTAAATTTATATAAGTGAAGTAAGAGAGTTTAATTCTTTCTACAAAATATATGCCCACGCTCTAACAAATATAAGTGAAGCAAAAGAGCATTCTAGAAATGGTGGTTTTCTATGTGAAGAGAAACAGGCAATCCAGACCTCAAATGATATAAGTGAAGCACATGAAGCATTCTATAAAGCCATACTCAAAAGATATAAGTGAAGTGCAATAAGCATTCTATAAATCAACCAAGGACTATCTCATATTGCAAAAAAGAAAAGTGAAAACTAAATGTAAAAGATGCTCCAAGACTTGCACATATCGCATGAACGAAACGAATACGAAAACATACCGTCACTTGTTGAAGAAAGAGGGGATGCCTTCCGGGGCATCCCCAAGCTTAGACGCTTGAGTCTCCTTGATATTTACTTGGGGTGCCTTGGGCATCCCCAAGCTTGAGCTCTTGCCTCTCTTCCTTTTCCTCATATCGAAACCTCCTCGATCAAACACTTCATCCACACAAAACTTCAACAGAAAACTCGGTAAGATCTGTTAGTATAATAAAGCAAATTACTACTCTAAGTATTGTATCAAACCAATTCATATTTTGTTTTTGCATTGTGTCTACTGTAATAGCTTTTACATGGCTTAATCCACTAATAGAAGTTGATAGTTTCATCAAAACAAGTAAACTATGCATCAAAAACAGAATCTGTCAAAAATAGAACAGTCTGTAGCAATCTGAACATTCACCATACTTCTGGTACCCCAAAAATTCTACCAAAATTAATTGAAATAAACAATTTGTACAGAAAGACAGTGCAAAAGGAATCAGAACCATTTGACGTTCCAGTTAAAAATATAAAATCGTGCACTACAGCCAAAGTTTCTGTCCTGCACCGTACAAACAACAAGCATTGTAAACATCCTAAAGGCAAACCTTGGCACATTATTTTTATAATACAATGGAATTGTACAAGGGGATAATTATTTTTGATGAAAAGTTTCTGTAATCAAGATTCACAAAGTTTCCGTGAGCATGAACAAAGTTCAAGGAGCTCTCCCACTTCAAGAATGCTTGTCTTTCTCACTTTCACTTTTCTTTTTGAAAAGTTTTTGGGTTCCCCTCTTTATTTTTTGTTTTTAAACTACATGAAAGCACTCAACAGAAATAAATTACTCTCTAAAACTTCCAGGTTGTCTCCCTGACAGCGCTTTCTTTAAATCCATTAAGCTAGGCATATAGTGCTCAAGTAATGGATCCACCCGGATCCCAAGGTATATCAAAGCCAATTTTAATTAACAATGATTTGTAATTTAGTAGTGAGCACAAAGTAACATATATCATGCAACAACGAAGTCTAACTCTCTTCCTATGCATCGACATGTCATAAAAGAACAATTCATGCACACATAGTAAAGGCCAATGCATAGTATAAGCGGTTTCTTGCGATTTTATCATATTGGAAACATAGAGAGGTGGAGATATAGTTCCTCTCTCATAATAATTGCAAGTAGGAGCAGCAAGCACATGCATAATATATTCATCAAAATCATCATGTGTAGCGGTAAAAGGCAACCCATAATCCTTAATAAGCACAAACTTCTCCGATATAGTGTAGTTTGGAGAATTCAAAAAGATAATAGGACTATCATGCGTGGGTGCAATAGCAACAATTTCATGTTTAACATAAGGAACTATAGCAAGTTTATCTCCATAAGCATAATTCATATTGGCATCTTGGCCACAAGCATAGCAAGCATCATCAAAAAGGGATATTTCAAGAGAATCAACGGGATCATAACAATCATCATAGCAATCATCCTTCGGTAAGCACGAAGGGGAATTAAACAATGTATAAGTTGAAGAGTTACTCTCATTAGAAGGTGGGCACGGGTAGCTAATCCACTCTTCCTCCTTTTATTCTTCGCTCTCCTCATCATCTTTTTCATCCAATGAGCTCACAGTTTCATCAATTTCTTCTTCCATAGACTCCTGCAAAATATTAGTCTCTTCTTGGACAGCGGAGAAGTCCTCAATATATAGTTTAACATAGACATTAGAAGCATAATTATCATAACAATATTCAAGTATGGCAAAATTTTCAGATTTTTAGAGAGTAGCATCATACTTTTCAATCAAAGAAGCAATTTCATAAGCACCCTTAAAAGCAACAAATTCTTCAATTTGTTAAACATGATAGTAATTATAAACACCCTTAGCATACGATTCCATTATCAATAAGCTCACATTGGTAGGGAAGGTGTTTCTTAGGGTTTTTAGAACAACAAGTAACATCATATATTTCACATAAAGTCCAAGCATAGCATTGCAAATGATGAATTTGATCCAGTAAAAGTTTCCCTCTTTTAGATATATGGTGTCGCACATAACAAGCATGCTCATCTAAAGATTTGCTCTCAACTAAGCTAGTTGGGGTTTCAGCATGAGCACAAAGGGATCGAAGATGATCCAAGTAAAAAGCTTCGGGAGTGTGATAGATTTAGGGTGGTTCTTCAACCATTGGTTCAGTAGGTACAACTAACTTTTTTTGGTATTTTGCGTTTCCTACCCATAACTAAAGATAGAAAACAACTAAGAACAGCAAATAAAAATTATTTAGTGATAAAGCAAACAAGCACACACGAGGATATTCACCCCACGCTATGACTCCCCGGCAACGTCGCCAGAAAAAGGTCTTGATGACCCGCAAGTATACGGGATAATTGTAGTCTCTTTCAATAAGTAAGAGTGTCGAACCCAACGAGGAGATAAAGGTAGAACAAATACTCTCTCAAGTCCTATCTGCCACTGATATGACTCTACGCACGCTTAGTGTTTGCTTTACCTAGAACAAATATGAAACTAGAAGTACTTTTGTAGGACCTTGAGAAGAGGTGTCTAGAGGGGGGGGGGTGATTAGACACTAAGTACCAAAGTTGCAGTTTTTAGTGTTCTTTAAGTTTAAGTGGAGTTTAGGCACAATTTCAACATTCACAATACATATCAAGCAAGCATGCAAAGAGTATATGAGCAGCGGAAAGTAAAGCATGAAACTTGCAAGAAAGTAAAGGGAAGGGTTTGGAGGATTCAAACGCAACTGGAGACATGGATGTTTTTGGCGTGGTTCCGATAGGTGGTGCTACAGTACATCCACGTTGATCGAGACTTCAACCCACGAAGGGTAATGGCTGCGCGAGTCCACGGAGGGCTCCACCCATGAAGGGTCCACGAAGAAGCAACCTTGTCTATCCCACCATGGCCATCGCCCATGAAGGACTTGCCTCACTAGCGGTAGATCTTCACGAAGTAGGCGATCTCCTTGCCCTTACAAACTCCTTGGTTCAACTCCACAATCTTGTCGGAGGCTCCCAAGTGACACCTAGCCAATCTAGGAGACACCACTCTCCAAGAAGTAACAAATGGTGCGTTGATGATGAACTCCTTGCTCTTGTGCTTCAAATGATAGTCTCCCCAACACTCAACTCTCTCTCATAGGTTTTGGATCTGGTGGAAAGAAGATTTGAGTGGAAAGCAACTTGGGAAGGCTAGAGATCAAGATTCATATGGTAAGAATGGAATATCTTGGCCTCAACACATGAGTAGGTAGTTCTCTCTCAGAAAATGTATACTGGAGGTGTAGGTTCAGTCTGATGGCTCTCTCCACGAATGAAGAGGAGGTGGAGGGGTATATATAGCCTCCACACAAAATCTAACCGTTACACACAATCTACCAAACTCGGTGGGACCGAATCGTTAAACTCGGTCAGACCGATTTAGCAAATAATGTGACCGTTAGGGTTTTCGGTGGGACTAGCATGCATCTCGGTGAGACCGATTTGGATAGGGTTAGGGCATAACGTAATCTCGGTAAGACCGATTACACAAACTCGGTGAGACCGATTTGGTAATAAGCTTTCCAGAGAGTTGGTCAGGCAAACTCGATGGGACCGATTACTTGAACTCGGTGGAACCGATTTTGGTAATAAGTTTCCAGAGAGTTTGCATTGTAATCTCGGTAGTACCGATTGCTCAAACTCGGTGAGACCGATTTTGATAATGGACATACACAGAGAGATTACAATCCCATCTCGGTGTGAGCGAGATCCCTATCGGTAAGACCGATTTGCTTAGGGTTTGTGGCAGTGGCTATGACTTTTGGAATCGGTGGCGCCGGATAGAAAGAATCGGTGTGGCCGATTTTGGCTTTGGGTTTAGGTCATTTGTGGATGTGGGAACTAGCTGAGGGTTTTGGAGCATATCACTAAGCACTGTGGAGCAAGAAACTCATTACGCAACACCTCATCCCTTCTTGATAGTATTGGCTTTTTCTATAGACTCAATTTGATCTTGGACCACTAAAATATAAAATGAAGAGTCTTAAGCTTGAAGCTTGAGCCAATCCTTTGTCCTTAGCATCTTGAAGGAGTTCCCACATCCTTTAGTCCATGCCTCTCCATTGTTGAACTTATCTGAAATATACTAGATAAAAGTGTTAGTCCAATAGGAGATATGTTGACATTAATTACCAAAACCACCTAGGGAGCACTTGTGCTTTCAATCTCCCCCTTTTTGGTAATTGATGGCAACATACATCAAAGCTTTAGATAAAGATATAAAGAATAGCAAGTAAAGCTTTGGAAAGACATGTAACAAGCATAGGCTCCCCCTACATGTATGCAATCATGTGAATATGGAACATAGAAGCATGTGAGAGCATGAACATAATAGAGCAGGCAATGTGTTACATGTATCTTGGCCATATGCATCAGAGCAAAGGATGTTAAAGAAAATACCTTCATGCTCATGAGTTCTTCTTGCAAACAATATGTACATCAGCAAGAATTCCTCATACACATGATTGTGATGCATATACTTACCTTGTAGTCTTGAGTTGGCTTAGGATGGAATGAACATGCGTAAACAAAGTTACATAACACAGATGCATCTACTAGCCATAACAAACAAAAGAAACCACAAGAATACCAAGACTGGGATGACATGTAGAGAGTGAGTACTGAGTACCACATTGAATTAGACATGTCCCCAAGAGTAAAGATATGAAATGAATTTAAATGATCTCTTTCCCTTGGATGTCTTACTCCCCCTGAATCTAACATGGGATACTGGGAGAAGATAGGGAACAGAAAATCAGAGCTGAAAGAAAATAGAGTTGAACGATATGAATGATGATCAGAGCTAATGTTTAGAGCTAATGTATGCTAATGCAAATAAGCACAATCGATCATATGAACATGTCTCTCCCCTCAAGAAGACATGTGGACATCTCTCCTCTTGAACACCAAGCATCTGGGATCCTTGAGAAATACTTTCTACTTAAGTATCCTCTCCCCCTGGAGATCTCTCTCTTCTTTTGAGGGTATCTCCCCCTAGAAGGTCTCTCTCTCTCTCCCCCTTAAGAAGGAAGGTGATAAGCTTTGATGCTCTCTCTCTATCTCCAAATGATAAGCTTTGATGTTCTCTCTCTCCCCCTTTGACATCAATTTCCAAGAAGGTTCTTCTGGAATCTGTCGAATGGGTTTGGTCCTTGAGACACAGAACAAAGCAATGATAAAAATGTGATGCTTGTAGAGGACAAGATTCATTGAGTGGAGCTGGATCAGAAGAAACACAGAATATGTGGCAAAAAAAAGTTTTTCTTGTTATGAAATCGGTGGCACCGAGTGGTATACTTCGGTCGTACCGAGAGGATTCGGTTGGGCCGAAAATAACAAATCGGTGAAACCGAATTCATCGCAGAGAAAACACTTGTCACCTCAGCTCACTGGACTAGTAAGATCTCACAAGGATTTGCAAGGAATTTACTGAAAGATGTGCAATGAATTGGAATGCAGAAAATGCAGAGCAAACAGAAAGAAAGAATTCTAGATGAAGTTTTTTTTGAAAGGGGAAACAAATATGCATGAGACAAATGCAAAAACATAGAAAAGAACACAAGAGAACTTCATCTAGAGATGGTCGGCGACAAAGTCACCTATGCTAGAGTATATTGACTTAGGAGTCAAGTGAGATCACTTGATCATAGGTCATACTCATCGTTTAAGCTCAAAATGGGGTTACCATTTTTCGTCTAAGCATCTTGATGTATTCTCATCTTGTCGAGTTGCTTTAGCTCATGACTTGGAGTAAAGCTTCTCTAAGATGGAATAACATACCTTGGTTGGTGGTGTTGTCCATGTAGTTGAACTTGTGTGGGGTGCTCAAGGTTGATGTAGCTCATCAAGAATTTGGAGCACCACTTGGAATTTGAGTCCATCTACCTACATGGGTTAGTTCTTGCAAGGAAGAGCACTTGTGTATCCAAAAATGACAATCATGAAGCTCAACATAGAATTTGTCAAAGGATATGTTTAAGAGGTTTCGTGCTTCCCTGTCTTCAACCACCATAGTGTAGAGACTTGGTGATGTAGAGATTGCTCAAGATATGAGTGGATTACAATCTCATGGAATTTGATTCCACCAAGTACCTACAAGAGTTAGATAACATGCAAGATACAAATATATCCAAGACATATGATATTCGTCATAAGAGAAAAACATCAAGGATTAGTCATAAGCTCATGTCTTGCATGTATCCAATGGAGTTTCTACTCTAAGTTTGAAGCATCAATGATGTTCAATTCTCCTCTTAACCTGCAAAACACTTTCTCATCAAGAGGTTTAGTGAATATATCCGCTAATTGCTTTTCGGTGCAAACATGCTTAAGATCAATGTCACCCTTTGCAACATGATCTCGAATGAAATGATGACGAACTTCAATATGCTTAGTTCGAGAATGTTGCACATGGTTATGACCAATTTTGATAGCACTTTCATTGTCACAAAGCAATGGAACATGTCCCACATATATCCCACAATCTTTAAGAGTTTGGGTCATCCAAAGTAATTGAGCACAACATGAACCAGCGGCAATATATTCAGCTTCGGTGGTGGATAAGGATACCGAGTTTTGTTTCTTGGAGGACCAAGACACAAGAGATCTACCAAGAAATTGACAAGTACCCGAAGTGGACTTTCTATCAACCTTGTCTTCGGCATAGTCCGAGTCGGAATAGCCAACAAGATCGAAAGAAGCCCTCTTAGGATACCAAATGCCAAAGTTTGGTGTATGGATTAAGTATCTCACTATCCTTTTCACAGCCTTAAGATGACATTCCTTAGGAACAGCTTGATATCGTGCACACATGCACACACTTAACATGATATCGGGACGTGAAGCACATAGATAGAACAATGAACCGATCATAGAGCGATAAACCTTTTGATCAACCGGTTCACCGTCTTTGGTCAAGTCATTATGTCCACTAGTAGGCATGGGTGTAGAAATACCTTTGCATTCTTGCATATTGAACTTCTTGAACAAGTCCTTGGTGTACTTCGTTTGAGAAACAAAGGTACCTTCCTTAGTTTGCTTGATTTGCAGCCCAAGGAAGAATTTGAGTTCACTCATCATAGACATCTCAAACTTCTGCGACATTAGCTTCCCAAACTTTTCACTAGAATGAGGGTTAGTTGAACCGAATATGATATCATCAACATAAATTTGGCACACAAATAGTTCTCAATTAACCCTTTTAGTAAAAAGAGTAGAATCAATTTTCCCAATTTCAAAGCCTTTTTCAATAAGGAACTTGGTCAAGCATTTATACCAAGCTCTAGGAGCTTGTTTGTAACGCCCTCGATGCGGCTATATCTCCCACGTGTCGAAGCACGACTTAGAGGCATAACCGCATTGAAAGCAATGTCGCAAGTGAGGTAATCTTCACACAACCCAAGTAATACATAAGGGAAAGAGGTACATAGTTGGCTTACAATCGCCACTTCACACAAATCCATGAATAAAGCATTACATCATCCAGATACAATCAAGGTCCGACTATGGAACCAAAATAAAAGAAGAACCCCAAATGCGACAAAGCTCCCCGATCGGCCCCAACTGGGCTCCACTACTGATCTACTAGAGCGAAACAACACAAAGGGCAAGATCTTCATCGAGCTCCTCCTTGAGCTTGGTTGCGTCACACGCCGATAACCTAGGCACCGCAAACTGGTTTTGGAAGTATCCGGTGAGCCACGAGGACTCGACAATCCCATTACCATGGGTATCAAGACTAGCAAAGCTTAATGGGAAAGGAAGGGGTAAAGTGGTGAGGTTGCGGCTGACTAAGCATATATGGTGGCTAACATACGCAAATAAGGCGAGAAGAGAAACCAGTGAACGATCGTGAAGCTAGCAACGATCAAGAGGTGATCCTGAACACCTACTTCGTCAAACATAACACGAAACCGTGTTCACTACGGACTCCGCCGAGAAGAGACCATCATGGCTACACACGCGGTTGATGCGTTTTAATTCGGATCTGGTGTCAAGTTATCTACAACCGGACATTAACAAATTCCCATCTGCCACATAAGCGCGCACGGCTCTCGAAAGTTTATACCTGCGGGGTGTCCCAACAGCCCATGACAAGCTCTCGCGATCATCGAAGGAATAGACCTTCACCCGAGACACTCCGATCGGACTCGGTATCCGGTACATCAAGACATTTCGACAATGGTAAAACAAGACTAGCAAAGCCGCCCGATCTTGCCGACAATCCCGATAGGAGCTGCACATATCTCGTTCTCGAGGCAACACCGGATAGGTCGACCTCTGAGTAAAACCAGCCCTCGAGTTGCCCGAGGTGGCCCATGATCTGCCGGTTCGGACCAACACTTAGACAAGCAACGGCCGGGGCGGGGGCTAAAATAAAGATGACCCTTGGGTTAATTACTCCCAAGGAAAATATAGGTGGTGGTGAGGCAAATGGTAAAAGTCAATGTTGGGCCTTCTTTGGACAAGTTTTATTCAAAGCGAACTGTCGGGGGTCCCATAAATCACCCGACCGCGTTAGGAGCATAAAATCCGGGAACATAACACGGTATGACGGAAACTAGAGCGGCAAGAGTGGAACAAAACACCAGGCATAAGGCCGAGCCTTCCACCCTTTACCAAATATATAGATGCATTAATAATATAAGAGATATTGTGATATCCCAACATAAACCCTGTCCACCATGGAGCAATCTTTAACTTCACCTGCAGCTAGCAACGCTATAAGAGGGGCTGAGCAAAACGGTAACATAGCCAATCAATGGTTTGCTAGGAATGGTGTCAAAGGTTAGAGGTTCATGGCAATTTGGGAGGCTGACAAGCAAAAGGTAGGCATCGTAGCATAGGCATAGCAAAAGAGCGAGCAAACTAGCATAGCAAACATAGTAGTGATTTCGAGGGTATGGTCATCTTGCCTGAGATCCCGCAAGGAAGAAGAACGATTCCATGAAGAAGACAAACGGACGAAGTCGAACGGATCCTCACAACTCCGGAACGAAACCGAAGCTAACGAGAGAAGCAAACCAGAAAGAAACAAACAACATGGTAAACACACAAGCATAAACATGGCATGATGCACAAACAAGTATGATGCATGACCGGTTTAATGAGGCATGGCATGGCAAAGTGCAACAAACAATACTACAAGTTAAGTGGAGCTCAATATGCAACGAGTTGCATATTGACGGAACGCCACATCAATTATTTAGTTCTCTCTTGTTAAGGCTAACCAACAATATTAAATGTTGTTGAACATGGCAAGAGGTGAAGCATAATATAAACTACCTATCCAGGCAAGTTTAAGTGAGTCCGGAAACAACAAACAACAATTCCGGAAAAACCTCATGTCATTTAGCAATTTAATGCAACAACAAGTTTAAAACATTTTAATTGTTGTTATCATGATGCGGATGACATATGCAAGTTTTATGCAATTATTATGAAAATGTTGACATGAGCATGTTATGAAGCATTTGTCGCCATGGCGGAACAAAAGGGTGCCACGGCGGCGAAACGAAAAGGGTGCCACGGCGGCGAAAAGGAAATGGTGCCACGACAACATATCCGAAAATGATGCCACGGCAACATATCGGTTCCGGTAGCTCACGGAGATACCGGTGCAAAAGAAGTGGGCGTGAGCGTGTCATGCAAGGATGGTGGGGTGCTCCCGGATTCCGGGTTCCCACGGGACGGCGGCATGGCAAACGAGGAACGCGCAAAGGCAACTCGGACATGGTGCAAACATGAGCATCTCATGCATCGTAAACATTCGTTCTCGGAAGGGCATCTCGGCAGTCGTCTCGGGTTATACCTTTGAAGCGTGCGTTTCGAAGCGGTTCGGGTTCGGTATGATGTAGAGGGAGTAGACGTTCATGTAGCGGTCGTAGAGGAAGTAGTTGTTCACGTGTCGTCGTGGGAAGTAGTCGTACACATGCCGTAGTGGAAGTAGTGGTTCCGCAGCGGCGGTAGTGGTAGTAGTTGTTCATGTCCGTAGATGATTCGGGGTCCACGGGTCTTCGAGTCGGCGGTAGTCGTACACGGCAACCATAGTTGAACTTGAGCGTTTGGTGTTGTAGTGGAGCGAACGTCCGTGTAGCCTTGCGGTGTAGGTACTTGACGGTTTCTGTAGAAGCGAACTTGAGGTACTCGGGGCGAGAGGTTGCGGCGTTGCAATAGAGCGGCCGTGGGAGGCCCGCGACGGAGAAGGACGGCGAGGACAGCCGTTGGACGAGCGGCGAAGGGAGGCACGTCCTCCTCCTGCTCGAACGAAGCGAGGCGAAGCAGGGCTCCGGACGGCGCGGAGGCGAGAGGCATGACGACGCGGCGCTTGAACCGATCTGGCGTTGAGGCGGGTCTTGGCAGCAGCGAGCGTCGCGGAGGACGGCGCTCTCCTTCCGGCGAGGCGAGAGCAGGCGGGGGCAAGCATGGTGAAGGAGAGGTGGCGGCCGGGTTGCGAGGAAGACGGCAGGGCGAGGCGGCTGGTCCGCTGCTGTAGTGGCCGGCGACGACATCTGGGGCGCGACCTGCGAGGTCGGCGAGGCTCGGCATGCGGACTCTGCTCATGCAGCTTGAACACGGGACGAGGAGGAGGTTGGGCGCGGGCAGCCGGGTGCCGTGGGGAGGCGCGGAAGATGGAGAGGAGGCCGGCCGGGCGGCACTGGAGGGACGGAGAGGAGGAGATGGGATCGGCGGGAGGAGGGAAGAGCGTGGGGATTCTCTCCTGGTGCGATCGTGTGTGCGGATGGCGGCGACACGGAGCGAGGGGAGAGCATGGAGGATCGATCGGGCTGGGGCCTCTCGATCGGCTAGGGTTAGGTGTAGTTGGGCCTTAGGCCTTGGTGGGTCGGCTTTGGCTGTGGTAGTGGGAGGCCCACTGGCTGGCTTCTCCCTCTCTCTTTCTCCAAAGGAAAAAGAACAGAGATAAGAAATAAGAGGAAGAGAGGGTTATGGAAAGAATTTGAGAACAAGGACAATTTTCCTGGACTCATAAAAATGAGCTTGATCCAAGAAAAATAGAGTGGGCAAGATTGCAATAATTAAATTCAAAGTCATTTGAATTTAATTCAAATAGTTTGAACAAGGACTAGGTTTTGAAGTGTCCAAAATGTTCGGATTTTGGTGGAGCTCGGAAAATGATGAAAGAAATTATGGGCGAGTTGGAGACCAAGAATTGAGATAACAAAGGCATTGGGATTTTGCAAGTGTTTATGGTGAATTCCAAAAATGGAATATTTACTATAGCTCTCTAAATATCGAGGATATGTTTTAAAGAGAATCACCATGTGAATTCCCTCGATTTAAATGGATCAAAGATCCATGCCATTTATTTAGTTGAGTTGCAGAAGATGAATGACATGATGCAATGCAAAAATAAAAGAGCAAGCAAAAATGAAACACACGGCGAAACCCGGAATATATGGAAGTCTTCTCGAGCATCAGTCTCGGGGCGTTACAACACTCCACCACTACGAGAGGATCTCGTCCCGAGATCTAGAATGGCACCGGAGGGGAAAACGGAAGAGAGAAAGAAAGGTAAAACTAAGTTGCTTCTTTGACAAACGAGTGAAACCACGGACCTTGAAAAATTGAACAAATTGAAAGAAAGAATACAATGGAGATGAACGAAGTTGAAAACACCCCGTTAGAAAAGAGGAACAAGGAAGAACAATTTCTTATAGCACTCCGGTTGAAAACAGATACAAGACTTGATAGGAAGAAAAGAGCTTGAGCAGAGGACACGACACTCCGGTTAAATGGATAAGCACGAAAAGAACATGATCTCCAAAATGATATAATGGGTCAAAGAAAACATCACAATGCCTTCGGGACAAATGAAAGAGTGGAATCGAGAGAACAGAGAAGAGAATAACAACTTCTATCACAATTGAATTTGAAAGAGCCTCCTTAAAAAGAAGGATTGAACGGAGTTGTTAGAAACCCAACAATGAAAAGAATAAGCTTGTAGTGGACTTATTGAAACATCTCAACATTTGAGGTGACAAATGGCCACTAAAGAAGCCATTGATTTGAGTGAGAGCACCAAGGCGATGAAAAACTTCTTTCACCAAGAGGATAGGAGAAAACTTGGATCATTGATAAGCACCATAATAGCACCATTCCTTAGGGAAGGCTTTAGGTGAAATCTTTACCAAGATAACTCCAACGAAGAGATTGATGGATTTAAAATACCTCATTCTTGACAACATATGAATCATGGAACATGAAGGAAATTGTCAAGAGTGACATAACACCATCTCAAAAGATAAGATAGAAGGAATTGCACTTTGGAATGCAAGACGGAGAATACTTGAACTCCCCAAAACAAAACATGCGTTGAGCACCATGTAGAGCCTCCATGAAGAACTCCGGTAAACAAAAGGGTGATAGAAAGAAAGAGAAGTTGAAAACACAAGGTGAATCCTTGCAATGATTTAGATGGATCTTCGTGATGATGAGAGCTTGGAACTCCGGGAAAAGAAATGATGAAACAACTGAAACCGATAATGTGATATGATGAACAAACACCGAAAAGAAGAGATTAATCAACTTGGATGAGACAAGAATAAGAATTAAGTTATGCGTATCCTTCACCAATTTAATTGATGATAAGCAACGGATTTGGCATACTACTTATTCTTCTTGAAAAGGATTAAGGAGAGAATAGCACAAAACTTGAGAAAGGTATTGATGGAACCACCGATGGGATTTGGAAACAACGAATGAATTGATGATAACAAAAGAAGTGAAATCTTGAATGAACCACCATAAGAATTGAAAATGAAAATAGCAAAGTCACAATTCACCGGGAAGAATTGGAAAACGAATGAAGATATATGAAGGGATTTAGATACATGAGAACGTAGAGAACATGAACTGATTAGAGGATATTTGAACGATGCACCGGTAAGATTTAGAGAACGATAGCTACACACTGAGAATGAAGAATTATGACATGATGGCCTTCGGAGGAAAGAAATGGAAACAACTCATGAAATGCTCTGGATGGGTGAAAAGAATTCTCATCGAAACAATTATGAGAATGGCATGAAGCTAGAACCACACATCTTTGGAAGAACGGGTAAGGATTTAAGAGGAACTCTTCTTCCGTCTTCAAATGTTGAGAATGAAGATGAGAACCACCATGAATTGTTGAGACACTCCGGAATGAAAATTTGAAAGGTTGAACCAACGATGAAAAGAAATTTGACAGATCTTGGAGAAAAGCATTTGACTGATGATAACTCATTCTTACGTCAAACTTGGAAAAGAATTTGCGAATGGCTCCTGATAATTAGAAGAGTCAGGTAAGATCCTGGACAAAGACCTGTGGGTTAGGGCCCACTCAAAAGAAAACACCGTTGGAAATGATTTTAAAGAGAGATTGCACCGGTTGAATTAAATGACTTGAATGAGATCACAACCTCGAAATATCTTGAACGGATTGAGAATGGAAACACAAATCTTCTGAGATATCTTCAACACTCTGGAACAAATGAATAGCGAGAAGTGAATGATTGAGAGGTGCACTGGCATGAGAAAGCATTTGACACGAGGAAAGGAATATGATCAACACTGAAAGCTTGAATTGGATCCACCGGAGAAGAAACAACAATGAAGGATGATGATCTTGAAAGCTCGTGAGCATCTTCACGAGGGATCACCGGATCAGAACATTGACGGAAAAGAATGGAGAAACTTCACAAAAATAAAAGGATACTTGGTAAAGAAATCTTAGTCCTTGAGGAAAAAGGGTGGGAGGGCGGGAAAACAAAGGCAACTTGGGACGGATGAAACAAACACCGTTGAGAAAAAAATGATAATTGGTCTTGCTGATGTTGAAGTGATCGGATCCACTTGAAGAGAAACACACCGGTTGAAAAGGATTGACATGACAATCTTGATTGTCGAGAAGGATTGGTATTCACATCGGAG
Source organism: Aegilops speltoides (assembly GCA_021437245.1). NCBI lineage: Eukaryota > Viridiplantae > Streptophyta > Magnoliopsida > Poales > Poaceae > Aegilops > Aegilops speltoides. Next base: position 350,338,434 of record CM038147.1, read on the forward strand.
TATGAGAACACCATTTCGGAAAGGTATGGAATCAACACTTGACATTGAAGCAACTCGAATACCACAACTCAAAAAAAAACAAAGGACTGGCTTGCAGAATAAGCCGGAACAAATACATATGATAGAGATTTACCCAATCCCATATCATGCATCTGTCGGAAAGATATTCTTGGAGCTACTTGAATACCCACCTATAAACTCCCGAAACTTTCTGGTTATGCAATCTGGTGTTGGGGATACAGGGGAAGCAATATATCTCACCCAAACTAACAATACCTACATCCAAGCTGTATCCATCCGTCAACACATAACCAAGAAACCTTCGGAAATCGTGTACCTCAACCTTCGAAAAGCATCCGTTATACGAGTCATGGCAATACTCCCTACTCACCTCGATCTTTGGGTTATCGGGGTTATCTCACCAACAAGCGCATAAAAGAGATTTTCGATGTCGGTACTAAACTCGGTATTCGAGAAGCTGCAACGGTAAAATTATGACGACAACACCTCGAGCTCAACTCCCGAGACACTTCCACTAAACCCCTGACAGGAGGCACCAAGACAATGTTCTCATCATAAAACCATCGGAACGATTCCAAGATACCCGCGTGATCCTAAATTATTTTTTTTAGTGAAATTTGAGAAGAGAAGAGTCAAAACTCTACGTCAGGAGACCTCACCAGAGCGACGAAGGGACTGAGGAGTAAAAATAATTCCTAACTCTCCGATATATATAACCCTAAATGACTCAAAACATTTTTCTAGACACAACTCGACCGCTAAAATGATCAAGCAGTGGGTCTCCTAAGGTCGGGGAAGGCCCTGATTACCAACTTGTAACGCCCTCGATGCGGCTATATCTCCCACGTGTCGAAGCATGACTTAGAGGCATAACCGCATTGAAAGCAATGTCGCAAGTGAGGTAATCTTCACACAACCCAAGTAATACATAAGGGAAAGAGGTACATAGTTGGCTTACAATCGCCACTTCACACAAATCCATGAATAAAGCATTACATCATCCAGATACAATCAAGGTCCGACTACGGAACCAAAATAAAAGAAGAACCCCAAATGCGACAAAGGTCCCCGATCGGCCCCAACTGGGCTCCACTACTGATCTACTAGAGCGAAACAACACAAAGGGCAAGATCTTCATCGAGCTCCTCCTTGAGCTTGGTTGCGTCACCTGCTCGGTAACCTAGGCACCTGCAAACTGGTTTTGGAAGTATCTGGTGAGCCACGAGGACTCAGCAATCCCATTACCATGGGTATCAAGACTAGCAAAGCTTAATGGGAAAGGAAGGGGTAAAGTGGTGAGGTTGCAGCAGCGGCTAAGCATATATGGTGGCTAACATACGCAAATAAGAGCAAGAAGAGAAACCAGCGGAACAGTCGTGAAGCTAGCAACGATCAAGAGGTGATCCTGAACACCTACTTACGTCAAACATAACACAGAAACCGTGTTCACTTCCTGGACTCCGCCGAGAAGAGACCATCACGGCTACATACGCGGTTGATGCGTTTTAATTCGGATCTGGTGTCAAGTTATCTACAACCGGACATTAACAAATTCCCATCTGCCACATAACCGTAGGCACGGCTCTCGAAAGTTTATACCTGCAGGGTGTCCCAACAGCCCATGACAAGCTCTCGCGATCATCGAAGAATAGACCTTCACCCGAGACACTCCGTCGGACTCGGTATCCGGTACATCAAGACATTTCGACAATGGTAAAACAAGACCAGCAAAGCCGCCCGATCGCCAACAATCCCGATAGGAGCTGCACATATCTCGTTCTCGAGGCAACACGGATAGGTCGACCTCTGAGTAAAACCAGCCCTCGAGTTGCCCGAGGTGGCCCCGATCTGCCGGTTCGGACCAACACTTAGACAAGCACTAGCCGGGGGCTAAAATAAAGATGACCCTTGGGTTAATTACTCCCAAGGGAAAATATAGGTGGTGGTGAGGCAAATGGTAAAAGTCAATGTTGGGCCTTCTTTGGACAAGTTTTATTCAAAGCGAACTGTCGGGGGTCCCATAAATCACCCGACCGCGTTAGGAGCATAAAATCCGGGAACATAACACCGGTATGGCGGAAACTAGGGCGGCAAGAGTGGAACAAAACACCAGGCATAAGGCCGAGCCTTCCACCCTTTACCAAATATATAGATGCATTAATAATATAAGAGATATTGTGATATCCCAACATAAACCCTGTCCACCATGGAGCAATCTTCAACTTCACCTGCAGCTAGCAATGCTATAAGAGGGGCTGAGCAAAATGGTAACATAGCCAATCAATGGTTTGCTAGGAATGGTGTCAAAGGTTAGAGGTTCATGGCAATTTGGGAGGCTGACAAGCAAAAGGTAGGCATCGTAGCATAGGCATAGCAAAAGAGCGAGCAAACTAGCATAGCAAAGATAGTAGTGATTTCGAGGGTATGATCATCTTGCCTGAGATCCCGCAAGGAAGAAGAACGATTCCATGAAGAAGACAAACGGACGAAGTCGAACGGATCCTCACAACTCCGGAACGAAACCGAAGCTAACGAGAGAAGCAAACCGGAAAGAAACAAACAACATGGTAAACACACAAGCATAAACATGGCATGATGCACAAACAAGTATGATGCATGACCAGTTTAATGAGGCATGGCATGGCAAAGTGCAACAAACAATACTACAAGTTAAGTGGAGCTCAATATGCAACGAGTTGCATATTGACGGAACGCCACATCAATTATTTAGTTCTCTCTCGTTAAGGCTAACCAACAATATTAAATGTTGTTGAACATGGCAAGAGGTGAAGCATAATATAAACTACCTATCCAGGCAAGTTTAAGTGAGGCCGGAAACAACAAACAACAATTCCGGAAAAACCTCATGTCACTTAGCAATTTAATGCAACAACAAGTTTAAAACATTTTAATTGTTGTTATCATGATGCGGATGACATATGCAAGTTTTATGCAATTATTATGAAAATGTTGACATGAGCACGTTATGAAGCATTTGTCGCCATGGCGGAACAAAAGGGTGCCACGGCGGCGAAACGAAAAGGGTGCCACGGCGGCGAAAAGGAAATGGTGCCACGGCAACATATCCGAAAATGATGCCACGGCAACATATCGGTTCCGGTAGCTCACGGAGATACGGTGCAAAAGAAGTGGGCGTGGCGTGTCATGCAAGGATGGTGGGGTGCTCCGGTTCGGGTTCCCACGGACGGCGGCATGGTAAACAAGGAACGCGCAAAGGCAACTCGGACATGGTGCAAACATGAGCATCTCATGCATCGTAAACATTCGTTCTCGGAAGGGCATCTCGGCAGTCATCTCGGGTTATACCTTTGAAGCGTGCGTTTCAAAGCGGTTCGGGTTCGGTATGATGTAGAGGGAGTAGACGTTCATGTAGCGGTCGTAGAGGAAGTAGTTGTTCACGTGTCGTCGTGGGAAGTAGTCGTACACATGCCGTAGTGGAAGTAGTGGTTCACGGCGACGGTAGTGGTAGTAGTTGTTCATGTCCCGTAGATGATTCGGGGTCCATGGGGTCTTCGAGGGTCGACGGTAGTCGTACCGGCAACCATAGTTGAACTTGCGTTTGGTGTTGTAGTGGAGCGAGCGTCCGTGTAGCCTTGCGGTGTAGGTACTTGCGGTTTCTGTTGGCGAACTTGAGGTACTCCGGGCGAGGTTGCGACGTTGCAATAGAGCAGCCGTGGGAGGCCCGCGACGGAGAAGGACGGCGAGGACAGCCGTTGGACGAGCGAAGCGGCGGAGGCATCGTCCTCCTCCTGCTCGAACGAAGCGGGCGAAGCGGGATCCGGACGGCGCGGAGGCGGAGAGGCGTGGCACGGCGGCGCGCTTGGGACCGATCTGGCGTTGAGGCGGGTCTTGGCAGCAGCGAGCGTCGCGGAGGACGGCGCTCTCCTTCCGGCGAGTAGAGAGCAGCGGCGGCGGGCATGGTGAAGGAGAGGTGGCCGACCGGGTTGCGAGGAAAACGGCAGGGGCGAGCGGCCTGGTCCGCTGCTTTGTAGTGGCCGGTGGCAGCGTCTCGGGGGCGCGACTGCAGGTCGGCGAGGCTCGGCCCGCGGACTCTGCTCCAATGCTGAGCCTGAGGACGAGGAGGAGGTTGGGCGCGGGGGCAGCCGGGTGCCGTAGAGGGAGGCGCGCGGAAGATGGAGAGGAGGCCGGGCGCTGGCGGCACTGGAGGGACGGAGAGGAGGAGATGGGATCGACGGGAGGAGGGAAGAGCGTGGGGATTCTCTCCCTGGTGCGATGCGTGTGCAGATGGCGGCGGCACGGGAACTAGGAGGAGAGCATGGAGGGATCGATCGGGGCTGGGGCCTCTCGATCGGCTAGGGTTAGGTGTAGTTGGGCCTTAGGCCTTGGTGGGTCGGCCTGGCTGCGGTAGCTGGGAGGCCCAGCTGGGCTGGCTTCTCCCTCTCTCTTTCTCCAAAGGAAAAAAAACAGAGATAAGAAATAAGAGAAAGAGAGGGTTATGGAAAGAATTTGAGAACAAGGACAATTTTCCTGGACTCATAAAAATGAGCTTGATCCAAGAAAAATAGAGTGGGCAAGATTGCAATAATTAAATTCAAAGTCATTTGAATTTAATTCAAATAGTTTGAACAAGGACTAGGTTTTGAAGTGTCCAAAATGTTCGGATTTTTGGTGGAGCTCCGGAAAATGATGAAAGAAATTATGGGCAGAGTTGGAGACCAAGAATTGAGATAACAAAGGCATTGGTATTTTGCAAGTGTGTTATGGTGAATTCCAAAAATGGAATATTTACTATAGCTCTCTAAATATCGAGGTTATGTTTTAAAGAGAATCACCATGTGAATTCCCTCGATTTAAATGGATCAAAGATCCATGCCATTTATTTAGTTGAGTTGCAAAAGATTAATGACATGATGGCATGATGACATGATGCAATGCAAAAATAAAAGAGCAAGCAAAAATGAAACACACGGCGAAACCCGGAATATATGGAAGTCTTCTCGAGCATCGGTCTCGGGGCGTTACATTGTTTAAGACCATAAAGAGCTTTCTGAAGTTTGTAAACATGATTGGGTTTCTTAGGATTGACAAAGCCGGGAGGTTGCTTAACATAAACTTCCTCCTCTATCTCACCATTTAGAAAAGCACTTTTAATTTCAATTTGGTACAAGGTGATATCACGATGATTAGCATAGGCAAGTAAGATGTGAATGGACTCAAGTCTAGCAACGGGAGCATAAGTCTCAGCATAGTCCATACCTTCGACTTGTGTGTAGCCTTGGGCGACGAGACGTGCTTTGTTGCGAACTACTTGTCCATCTTCATCTTGCTTGTTGCGAAACACCCATTTGGTACCGATGACGTTGTGGTTGTTGTCGGGCTTCTCAACCAATGTCCAAACTTGATTTCTCTCAAAGTTATGTAGCTCTTCATGCATAGCATTTATCCAATTCGGATCTTCCAATGCTTCTTCAACCTTCATAGGTTCAATGCTAGAGATGAAAGAATAGTTTTCACAAAAGTTAGCTAAACGAGTTTTAGAGCGAGTGATTCTCCTGGTTTGAATGTCATTGTAGATTTGTTCGACGGGATGATCTTTAGCAACTCTTGCTCGAACTCGTGAAAGCTTTTGCTTGGGTCTTCGTTGAACATCTTCTTCATCTTGTTCTTCTTCTTCTTGGCCTTCTTCATTGTTGGCGTTGGCGTTCTCTTGTCGTGGTGGAGAAGGAGGTTGTTGACGTTCATCTTGATGCACTTCCTCGTTTTCTCCATCTTGGTGTGTCCCACTTGTGGATGCTTCCGTATCAACTCTTGGTTCACCTTATTGTGAAGTAGAAGCTTCCACTTGGACGGACGAGGTACTCTCCTTCACCTTCGTTGGGCGAACCTTGCCAATAGACAAGTCTTGAATTGCTTCTGAAGGATCTTCGTCACCTACATCAATTGGCAATTGCTCTACTTGCGAGCCGTTAGATTCATCAAACTTCACATCTACCATCTCTTCAACCTTTCGGGTGAAATTGTTGTAGACACGATAAGTGTGAGAGTTTGAGCCATAACAGAGTAGGAAACCTTCATGAGATTTAGGAGCAAATTTAGAGCGACGATGCTTATCAAGAATGTAGCACTTTGGGCGAATACTCGAAAGTATCCAGCTTGGGGTTTGTTACGGTGAGGAGCTCGTATGCCGTCTTGCCGAGTAGCTTGTGAAGATACAAGCGATTTGTTGCATGACAAGCTGTCTCAACATTCGCCCAAAAGTGCTTGACGTCTTGTACTCATCAAGCATCGTTCTCGCCATTTCGATGAGCGTCCAGTTCTTCCTCTCAACAACTCCGTTTTGTTGAGGTGTGTACGTAGCCGAGAACTCGTGTGAAATCCCTTCTTCATCAAGAAAGGTGTCCACATTTGTGTTCTTGAACTCTGTTCCGTTGTCGCTGCGAACCTTCTTGATCTTCACTTCAAATTGATTTTGGGCCTTCCTTGCGAAGTTTTTGAAGCTCTTTTGGACCTGCAATTTATCATCGAGAAAGAACACCCACGTAAATCTTGAAAAATCATCAACTATAACTAGACCAAAAGAATTTCCACCGAGACTCTTGTAAGAGTTGGGACCAAAAAGATCCATGTGTAGTAGCTCGAGTGGCCTCCTTGTAGTCATGATGTTCTTCACGGGATGCCTTCCTCCAACCTGTTTACCTGCCTCACAAGCGCTGCAAAGTCTATCCTTATCAAATATGACATCATTAACTCCAAGGATATGATTTCCTTTAATAAGCTTGCCAAGGTTTCGCATACCAACATGACCTAATCGTCTATGCCACAACCAACCTTTTGAGGACTTAGCAATGAAGCAAGTTTTAGGTTGAGCCTTTTTAGTGAAATCAACAATGTATAAATCACCTCTACGCACACCGGTAAAGACCATTTTATGATTATCTTGACGAAACACTTGGCAATCTACTTCAGTAAATAGAACATTGAAACCGAAATCAGCAAGTCTGAATCTTTGAAAGTAAGTTGTAACCAAGAGATTCAACGAGCATGACATTTTGTATGGAGCTATCATGTGATATGGCCACCTTACCGAGGCCAACCACCTTACCCTTTGAGTTGTCACCAAAAGTGACATACTTTTGAGGACTATCATTATCAGCAAGCTCATAGAACATATCTTTATCTCCGGTCATGTGATCGGTACATCCACTATCAAGAACCCATTCCTTTCCTCCTGACATATATCCCCGAAGATTTGCCATAAGGCCAAAGTGTCTCATTGCATCATCAAGATCGAAGTCACTATCATCATCCTCATCATAGTATCCATGTTCAACATTGTCATGTGGTGGATCAAGTTCTAGAGAGGGTGATTCATTACAATGAGTTTGACAATAATCTTGCTTATGAATTCTTATAGCTTCGGAAATAATATCACTAATAATACCAACATTTCCTTTGGCACGCATAAGGTTTGTAAGCTCAAATAGACGATCACCAAACATAGGATCACTAGTATTCATCTTACTCAAGGCAATAGACTTATGGAGAATTTCATTAAGATTTTTCAAGGAATAATCTAGAAATTGTTCCTCAAGAAATTTCCATATGGTGTAGGCACACTTAAAAGTAGGCAAACATCCAAGCAAGTTTCTAGGCAATCCTCTAATGATAAGATCGGCAGTTCTAAGATTCCTAATCATGTCAATTGACTCATCATGGGTAGGATGCATAGGATCAACATAAGGTGCAGAAGGGCTAGCAATGTACTTGTTAAAATGATATTGATTGAAAATAACAAGCATCTCATTTTTTCACTCATGAAAATACTCCCCATCAAGAATAGGCACTCTATGTCTAATACTCCCAATAGTAGACTCATCCATCTTCCTCCAATGGTGATTAAACCAAAGCAATGGAGACCAATGCTCTGATACCACTTGTAGGACCTTGAGAAGAGGTCTCTAGAGGGGTGGGGGGTGATTAGACACTAAGTACCAAAGTTGCATTTTTAGTGTTCTTTAAGTTTAAGTGGAGTTTAGGCACAATTTCAACATTCACAATACATATCAAGCAAGCATGCAAAGAGTATATGAGTAGCGGAAAGTAAGGCATGAAACTTGCAAGAAAGTAAAGGGAAGGGTTTGGAGGATTCAAACGCAATTGGAGACACGGATGTTTTTGGCGTGGTTCCGATAGGTGGTGCTATCGTACATCCACGTTGATGGACACTTCAACCCACGAATGGTAATGGCTGCATGAGTCCACGGAGGGCTCCACCCACGAAGGGTCCACGAAGAAGCAACCTTGTCTATCCCACCATGTCCGTCACCCATGAAGGACTTGCCTCACTAGCGGTAGATCTTCACGAAGTAGGCGATCTCCTTGCCCTTACAAACTCCTTGGTTCAACTCCACAATCTTGACGGAGGCTCCCAAGTGACACCTAGCCAATCTAGGAGACACCACTCTCCAAGAAGTAACAAATGGTGCGTTGATGATGAACTCCTTGCACTTGTGCTTCAAATGATAGTCTCCCCAACACTCAACTCTCTCTCATAGGTTTTGGATCTGGTGGAAAGAAGATTTGAGTGGAAAGAAACTTGGGAAGGCTAGAGATCAAGATTCATATGGTAAGAATGGAATATCTTGGCCTCAACACATGACTAGGTAGTTCTCTCTCAGAAAATGTATACTCGAGGTGTAGGTTCAGTCTGATGGCTCTCTCCACAAATGAAGAGGAGGTGGAGGGGTATATATAGCCTCCACACAAAATCTAACCGTTACACACAATCTACCAAACTCGGTGGGACCGAATCGTTAAACTCGGTCAGACCGATTTAGCAAATAATGTGACCGTTAGGGTTTTCGGTGGGACTGACATGCATCTCGGTGAGACCGATTCGGATAGGGTTAGGGCATAACGTAATCTCGGTAAGACCGATTACACAAACTCGGTGAGACCGATTTGGTAATAAGCTTTCCAGAGAGTTGGTCAGGCAAACTCGGTGGGACCGATTACTCAAACTCGGTGGAACCAATTTTGGTAATAAGTTTCCAGAGAGTTTGCATTGTAATCTCGGTAGTACCGATTGCTCAAACCCGGTGAGACCGATTTTAATAATGGACATACACAGAGAGATTACAATCCCATCTCGGTGAGACCGGGATCCCTATCGGTAAGACCGATTTGCTTAGGGTTTGTGGCAGTGGCTATGACTTTTGGAATCGGTGGCGCCGGATAGAAAGAATCGGTGTGGCCGATTTTGGCTTTGGGTTTAGGTCATTTGTGGATGTGTGATAGTAGCTGAGGGTTTTGGAGCATATCACTAAGCACTGTGGAGCAAGAAACTCATTACGCAACACCTCATCCCTTCTTGATAGTATTGGCTTTTCCTATAGACTCAATGTGATCTTGGACCACTAAAATATAAAATGAAGAGTCTTGAGCTTGAAGCTTGAGCCAATCCTTTGTCCTTAGCATCTTGAAGGAGTTCCCACGTCCTTTAGTCCATGCCACTCCATTGTTAAACTTATCTGAAATATACTAGATAAAAGTGTTAGTCCAACAGGAGATATGTTGACATTAATTACCAAAACCACCTAAGGAGCACTTGTGCTTTCAACTTTGTAGGTGTTGTAGGATAGGTTTGCAAGATAATAAAGAACATGTAAATATAAACTAGGGGCTGTTTAGATAAAGATGCAATAAAGTAAATATAGAGAGTGTGGAAAAGTGGCGATAGCAGTTGTGAAATTGTCCCTAAGCAATTGACTACATTACTAGACCGGTAATCACTATTGCAATTCTATTTGAGGGAGAGGCATAAGCTAACATACTTTCTCTTCTTGGATCATATGCACTTATGATTGGGACTCTAGCAAGCATCTGCAACTACTAAAGTTCATTAAGGTAAAACCCAACCATAGCATTAAAGTATCAAGTCCCCTTTATCCCATACGCAAACAACCTTCTTACTTGGGTCTGTGCTTCTTCCACTCACGCCACCCACCGTAAGCAAATCATGAACATATTGCAAACCCTACAGCAGGGATCCCTCACGCTTGCACGACACGGAGATCACCATAGGACATCACCAATAATAAAACATGCAACTCAAACCAATCATAGCAGTTCATCAATCACCGACAGGATAACGAAAATCTACTCAGACATCATAGGATGGCAACACATCATTGGATAATAATATGAAGCATAACACACCATGTTCAAGTAGAGGGTACATCGGGTTGCGGGAGAGTGGACCGCTGAATATAGAAGGGGGATGGTGATGGAGCTGTTGGTGAAGATGGCGGAGGTGTTGGTGTAGATCGTGGTGATGATGATGGCCCCCGGCAGCGTTCCGGCGCCACTGGAAGCAAGGGGGAGAGAGCCCCCCTTCTTCTTCTTCTTCCGTGACCTTCTCCCTAGATGGAAGAAGGGATTCCCCTTTGGTCCTTGGCTGCCACGGCGTGGGAGGGGCGAGAGCCCCTCCGAGATTGGATCTATCTCTCTGTCTCTCTCTGTTTCTGCGTTCTCAGATTGTGCCCCTTCACCGTTTCTTTTATATCCGGAGATCCATAACTCCGATTGAGGTGAATCTTTTGCCCAAATTTTTCTCATAAAATTAGCTTTGTTGCGGCAAAAGAAGAGCGTCAACCGCCTTACGGGGGCCCAGGAGAGTCCAGGGCACGCCTGCCTCCCTGGGCGCGCCCCCTGTCTCGTGGCCCCCTCGGGCACCGTCTCGCGTTGATCCTTCCTCCCAAAAATCACAAATATTCCAAAATAATTCTCTGTCCGTTTTTATCCTGTGTGGACTCCGTTTGATATTGGGTTTCTGCGAAACATAAAACATGCAACAAACAGGAACTGGCACCGGGCACTGGATCAATATGTTAGTCCTAAAAAATAGTACAAAAAGTTGCCAAAAGTATATGAAAGTTGAATAATATTGGCATGGAACAATCAAATATTATAGATACGACAGCGATGTATCAGTCGTCGTCTTCAAGTCTCATCTTCTCCAAGTGCTCGGTGTAGACGATGATGATGATGGGGCGGAATAGAAGGGTGGAGCGGTACGTCTGTCACTCTAGCGATGCTTAGCTATATCCCTCCGGCTCTCGATGTTTGGTGATGAAGATGTCTAGCCTCGTCAGCTCTGATAGATGGGTGGCCTTCGCCTCGTCGGTGCCCGGCCTGGTGGTGTCCGCCTCGTCAGTGTCGGACTGGGTGTCTTGCCTTTGCCTCGTCGGTTCCCGGCAGGATAGGGTACCTTCATCGAAAAAGGACATGTCGGTGAAGTGGCTTCGCCTCGTCGCAGCTTGGACGATGTTGGGGAAGGGTGTTGATGTAGTGGATGGAGTAGACTTGAGTGTCACCGCGTAGCATGCGGCGTCGCTTGAAGATGACGAGCTTGTTGACGTAGAACTTGAGGTGTCACATTTACGGTGACGACCTCCACATGGTGTAGGCGGTTGGTGCAGAAGAATGTCGGCGTGCCGGTGCAGTCGGCATCCTCGCCAAGCGATAAATCAAAGAAGATGGCAATATCATCATGTCGAAGTCCGATGGCGCCGAGTTAGAGGACATCCTCGCCAAATGAAGAGTTGATGAAGATTGTGACATCGTGCCGATGTAACCGGCATCCACACCAGGTGTGAAGTCAATGTAGGCATACGATGATGCGTTGATGTAGACATCGTCCTCGTCGGATGAAGAGTTGATGTAGTTGAATGACCGCCAAGCCTGATGTTGGTGACGACGACACTGGCGAGGTTGATGAAGATGTGAGGATGATGGGTAACTCCTCCTCCATCTTCTTCGGTGGCATCGGCCGCTCAACTCCGGATGTGCTGAAATGAGAGGAATAAAAAGAGAGAGATTAAGAGAAGATGGTGTGTGTAGGCATGCCATTGAAGAAGATGGATACCGTGATTTTGATCTTCCCTTGTTGAGGTAGATGATGGCACGGCCTTAGATGTGCGCCTCCTCCTCCTTGCTTGTAGGTGGCTACACTTGTTCTCCTAGAAGATTCACACACAAGTCTGTCGCCGACGCCAATATGCTTAGTGTCTCAGCACGTCATCTACAATCTTCACGGGCGTGCGCCTGGTTGCTGCCATCTTGAGCCTTGCTGTAGCGCGTACTACGTCGCTGCCGCCAAGTGTCTCATCGACTACATGGAGATGGCATCAAAGCTTATTCTTCATGTGTACGTGAATATCATTTGCCCAGCTCTTGGGCGCGATGTGTCGCCGCTCTCAACTATGGTGTAGGTTGATGTTGGCAGGATGGAGATGGCGTCGGGCTGTAGGCTGGCAGCTTCGACGTGGTGGTGGTGGCGGCGTAGATGGTGCCGGCTACAGGCCGGCAGCTCTGACATCATCGTGGCGGTGGTGATGGAGATAGCATCGGGCTTCAGGCTGGCAGCTCCAGTATCGTTGTGGCGGTGGTGATGGAGTCGGGCCGCATGCCGACATGGTGGAGATGGCTCCTAGCTGCACGTCGGCAGCTCTAACGTTGTCATGGTGGTGTGAATCGCGGCGGTCCGCTCACCGGCAGCCCCTCCGATGTCGTCGACGAGGTGAAGTTGGCGCCGAGCTACCCATCGGCAGCCCCGCCACCGTCATCGTGGAACTATACATGGAAGAAGACGCAGCCGACAAACTCTCCTGTGGATGTCTATTGATATCGTGGCGTATCCATGAAGTCAGGGCGTCTGGTGTTGGTGTAGATTCGAGAAGGCACTACCGACTACTTCAGGATGCAAGCGGTGGTGTAGATTGAAGGGAGCTTCGCCGATTCGTTCTCCGGCGTGCGTCTTTGTTGCCGTGGTATGTGCAGTGTGCCGTGACCGTCGTTGGGTCATCGGTGACCGTGTGTCCCGGCTAATGCCTGTGCCTATGATAGGGCCCTCCTCGGCATAGTGCTCGCGGCCTCGGTTAGCGCATGTGGTCACTGCCCTCTGGCTCTGCGTGTGTGTTTCTCCTTGGATGCACGCTATGCTGCTGCTCCTGAATGCCCGTCTTCCACCACATCCGCTTCACGATGTGGATGGCGGGCAGCGTCATGGCGATGAACTCTACTTCGTCATCCACTCGGCTTGATGATGTAGGCAGCAGGCGGCATCATGGAAATGAGCTCCAAGTCTCCCTCCTCCATGGTGATGGCTTGACCATATGGATGGCGGGCCGCGTCAGGGCGAAGGGCTCCGCATCCTCATCTTCGGCAGCCGGCGGCATCGAGGCATGATGAAGCAGGCGATGTACAGGTAGCACGCTCCACACCCTCGACGTCTAGTCCGACCAAGAGGTTGAGAGTCTGGCGTAATCGACCAGCATGGTACGTGTGGATGTAGCCAGCGGCGGGATGCATTGTTGGCGTGCTCCAGCTACGCCCGAGTCAAGGGTGACATGGGCACACGAGGATGAGGGGCTTGGTGAAGAGCGCAAGTAGACATACTACAAGCCGCGCCGTCAGTGAGATTCGACAACGCACGGATGTTGTCTTTTTATCCTCGCCAGGCCTCTTGCTCCTTCCACAGATGGATGAGTCCACCACAACCGTGTTCTGCATACATGAAGGATGAGAGATTTACTTAATAATACCTGACGGGAATATTAGCTGGTCGTCCATGGCCATCGACGTCCGCCATGCACCTTGGTGAGCTCGGCGTTCTTTCCTTCTTCGCCGGATGTTCATGTCTTTTAGCTTCAGGTGCATCGTGGCTTGCCTGCCAGCCGCTGCCGCACGTCCTTTGTCACCGTCGGACAGGGCCAGGACGTGTGTGTTGCCCGGCGGGCTGGCCGCGGTCGTGGACGCGTCATCTCAATCACCACAATGCCACCCCATGAGCGCGTCTCCTCTTGGCCGCGGTCCGCCTGCTTCTGTGCGACACCGTCTCGGGCGCACGCGTCATGCGCACCGTCGCCTCCTTGGGTGCCTCCGGTTTCTTGTGTGGGTCTTCTCAGCTAACCACGCATGCACCTCTGTGTCACCTGAGAGATTAGGAATGGAAAGAACGAGATACATGTATATACATATAAATCATGAAGTAAGAAGAAGTGCATCATGATCGATCGGTTGTGTTCTCCACGGTTCCGCATCGTCACCGCCGATGTCGCCGCCACCACCATGGACTGCGTACATCTCCCGATAGGGCGTGTTGTTCATGACCTCGCACCTTGGCTCACTGAAGCGTCTACCTTTGGGTTCTCATGGGATCATGTACGATCTGGTCGCTTTTGCCTCCGGTTTCTCCATGACGCCGGTGCCACGGGCGTGCCTCTTCTATCTGTTTCCCCCTTTTTTGGCTGTTGCTTCAACCTTTATATACGCCAGCGTCATGGCAATGGATAGCTATGAGATACGCGGACATTGCGGAAGACTTGTTCGGCAGGTGCTATTCTCGTGGAGAAGATAAGCACATTATCTCTTTGAAACTTATCCTCTGTGCGTGCGGTGCATGGTCATGACTGGCACGTTTGGCCTAGCCTGATGGGTCTGCACCGGTAGTCAAGCCAACTAGCCCCTCTACTTAGTGCACTAGCTAGTAGCCACATACACGCATGAGATTTCCATCATATCATGTACGTGAGTGTGTGCATAGCTCTCTGCATGCACATGTCCATCAGCTTGCTAGTTAATTTTCATTACATCATGTATGTGTAGGCATAACTAAATAATAAAATCAACATCTTTGTCACTATCATATACTTGTTTGTGCACACGTATTAACGCTATATTTTTATAATTGACATGCACAAAATTACGACAAAATCTCGTTGAACAAATGCCCCCCACCGAGTCGTGTTCGAGCGCGAAGCGAACCGGACTCAGGTCGGTGAAAATTCTCAGTTCTCCAAAAGGGCGCATCAAGGAATAATAACAATGCATCCTTAAGAAAAGAAAGATCCGGGCGCCATAGGCTACCTCACAGTGTAGACTTTGCAATATTTGTTTCAAAAAGCTAGAGATCTTCAAATTCTATATGCCAACTCGGCGAGTGGTGCAGTGTGATGCGCACCGCAGCCTCACCAGAGGTAGTACAAAACCGGTTTTGTGTATGTTGGGCTGAAAAGATTAAGTTAAATACTCCGCAACAGCTTACCCAAGAGCTCTCATGGCACGGAGTTGATGTTTGCGAGACAATCAACTCAGCAATTCATCCAACCATCAACATCTGCTGTGATTTTTTTAAAGAACTTGCTCTCGCAGCAGCGAGGCAAGAATCGCCAAGTATACTCAGCAAAATGGAGTCTCGTGTACTTTGTTTCTTCTTAACTAGCTCTGATGGGGACAACTAGGTAAGGAACAGTGGATAAACACGCAGTAGCATGAAATCAACTATGATTAACCTTCCTCAATGCTTCCTGCTGCTTGTTCTACCATC
The DNA here is from genome assembly GCA_021437245.1 of Aegilops speltoides. NCBI lineage: Eukaryota > Viridiplantae > Streptophyta > Magnoliopsida > Poales > Poaceae > Aegilops > Aegilops speltoides. The sequence goes on from CM038147.1 coordinate 350,353,825, forward strand.
AAGGCCGAGGACCATGAGGCTTGCACGAGCAGGTATATGTATCTCTTCATCAGGGCAATGAAGGTAAATACTGATGTTGCACAGTGCCGCGCCAGCGAGTGTGTTCGGTTTGCGGCGGCCGCGAGAACCATTGCACCCGAGTAGACCAACAACCCTGGTGTCGAGATAACATCAAAGTTAGTCATAGAATTCCCATCACATGTGCTTGTAGAAGTTATGATGAGAGCGGCTGCATTATCTTGACATTGCTACCATGATTAATGAAGTCAGAACTTGCTTGTGCATATGAGGCACGTGCACGTCCCAACTTCTCTTCAACTCATACAAGAAGGAAGCGTCTGCATACAATGAGACCATGTACACATGTATCCTGACGTCCTTCTCTTGACAGCCGTGCGGCGTCCGAAGGTATCAGTGGCAAGGGCGCGTCTTAGCGGTCACATTGGCGATGGGCGCGTCTTAGCAGGGCCGTGTGTATTGGTGCGGTGCACCCATAACTCAGCGTTAATTAGAATACCTAGGAGGCACTCCAAATTATGGCCGAGGAAGTGGATCTTCCAACATAAAGATGAGACTATGTCGGAGTCATGTATTAAGAATAGCGCAAGTGAATTCACTTGCATGACGAGGAACCTTGTTGTGACCATGTAGCAGCTATGGTGCCAGCCAACAATACAACCTCTCTTTTTTCTTCATTTGACAGCAAAATACCATGCCGTGCCCTGGAGTAAATTTATCAATCTAGCCGTGACCGCAGTTGTCGTGGTGCCAGCAGACTAAATTGAAGGGTTTCACAGATTCACATTGGCCGCACTGGCGCGTTGCACTGCTCCCGTGAAGTTGACGCGTTGATGTAGATGAGATACTAGAAAGCCATTGGTGGGTCACCTCATAATCATTGAGGCAATACCAAGACATTGTGGTTGAGGTAGAAAAAAAGTTCTACACCGGAATGCCATCGGCGTGACCATAACAGAGAGTGCCGGAATAGACATCGGCTCTCGTTGTTGTTGTTGAAGATAAGGGTGCTAGAGTGTCGTGACGGTGTTGTAGGTGCACGGGTGTTGCTGCTACCAGTGCTAACAACATATGTTGATGTAGACCAATAGTACGCCAGAAAATCATCAGTGACATGGTGGACGCACTGGTGTTGCTGCCCCCCAGTGTTGGTGAAGTTTGTGGGTGTAGATGATTTAATGCCGAGGTGTTGTCGGCAATGTCTCGGACACATGGGTTCGCTGCCTCCAATGTTGAAGACATGTGCTACCTCTTGAGCATGCGTTGGTTTTCCCTTGAAGAGGGAAGGGTGATGCAGAAAAGTAGCGTAAGTATTTCCCTCAGTTTTTGAGAACCAAGGTATCAATCCAGTAGGAGACTACACTCAAATCCCTCGTACCTGCACAAACAAATAAGAACCTTGCAACCAACGCGATAAAGGGGTTGTCAATCCCTTCACGGCCACTTGCAAAAGTGAGATCTGATAGAGATAATAAGATAAATATTTTTGGTATTTTTATGATATAGATTGGAAAGTAAAGATTGCAAAATAAAATAGATCGGAAACTTATATGATGGAAAAATAGACCCTGGGGCCATAGGTTTCACTAGTGGCTTCTCTCAAGATAACATAAGTATTACGATGGGTGAACAATTAATGTTGAGCAATTGATAGAAAAGCATATAGTTATGAGAATATCTAGGCATGATCATGTATATAGGCATCACGTCCGCGACAAGTAGATCGAAATGATTCTGCATCTACTACTATTACTCCACACATCGGCCGCTATCCAGCATGCATCTAGAGTATTGAGTTCATAAGAACAGAGTAACGCATTAGGCAAGATGACATGATGTAGAGGGATAAACTCAAGCAATATGATATAAATCCCATATTTTTCTCCTCGATGGCAACAATACAATCGTGCCTTCTTGCCCTAACATCCTTTGGGAAAGGACACCGCAAGGTTGAACCCAAAGCTAAGCACTTCTCCCATTGCAAGAAAGATCAATCTAGTAGCCCAAACCAAACTGATAATTTGAAGAGACTTGCAAATCATACATAAAAGAATTCGTTGGAGATTCAAATATTGTTCATAGATAATCTTGATCATAAACCCACAATTCATCGGATCTCGACAAACACACAGCAAAAAGAATTACATCGAATAGATCTCCAAGAAGATCGAGGAGAACTTTGTTTTGCGATCCAAAGAGAGAGAAGAAGCCATCTAGCTAATAACTACGGACCTGAAGGTCTGAGGTAACTACTCACACATCATTGGAGAGGCCATGGTGTTGATGTAGAAGCCCTCCGTGATCGATTCCCCCTCCGGCGGAGCACCGGAAACGGCCCCAAGATGGGATCTCACGGGTACAGAAGGTTGCAGCGGTGGAAATAGGGTTTCGTGGTGCTCTTGGATGTTTTCAGGGTACATGAGTATATATAGGCGAAAGAAGTCGGTCAGGGGAGCCACGAGGGGCCCACGAGGGTGGGGGGCGCGCCTCCATGCCTCGTGGCCGCCTCGTTGCTTCCTTGAGGTCTACTCCAAGTCTCCTGGATTGCGTTTGTTCCAAAAATGATTCTCCCAAAGGTTTCATTCCGTTTGGACTCCGAACACTGAAATAGGCAAAAAATAGTAATTTGGACTGGGCCTCCGGTTAATAGGTTAGTCCCAAAAATAGTATAAAAGTGTATAATAAAGCCCATTAAACATCCAAAACAGATAATATAATAGCATGGAACAATAAAAAATTATATATACGTTGGAGACGTATCAAGCATCCCCAAGCTTAATTCCTGCTCATCCTCGAGTAGGTAAATGATAAAACCGCAATTTTTGATGTGGAATACTACCTAGCATAATTCTCAATGTAATTTTCTTTATTGTGGCATGAATGTTCAGATCCGAAAGGTTCAAGACAAAAGTTTAATATTGACATGAGTAATAATACTTCAAGCATACTAACAAAGTAATCATGTCTTCTCAAAATAACATGGCCAAAGAAAGTTATCCCTACAAAATCATATAGTCTGGCTATGCTCTATCCTCATCACACAAAATATTTAAATCATGCACAACCCCGGTTTTAGCCAAGCAATTGTTTCATACTTTAGTATTCTCAAACTTTTTCAATCTTCACGCAATACATGAGCGTGAGCCATGGACATAGCACTATAGGTGGAATAGGATGGTGGTTGTGGAGAAGACAAAAAAGGAGAAGATAGTCTCACATCAATTAGGCGTATCAATGGGCTATGGAGATGCCCATTAATAGATATCAATGTGAGTGAGTAGGGATTGCCATGCAAGGAATGCACTAGAGCTATAAGTGTATGAAGGCTCATCAAAATAAACTAAGTGGGTGTGCATCCAACTTGCTTGCTCACGAAGACCTAGGGCAATTTGAGGAAGCCCATCATTGGAATATACAAGCCAAGTTCTATAATGAAAAATTCCCACTAGCATATGAAGGTGACAACATAGGAGACTCTCTATCATGAAGATCATGGTGCTACTTTGAAGCACAAGTGTGGTAAAAGGACAGTAACATTGTCCCTTCTCTCTTTTTCTGTCATTTTTTGGTGGGCTTCCTTGGCCTCTTTTTTTATTTGGGCTTCTTTGGCCTCTTTTATTTTTTATAAAGTCCGGAGACTCATCCCAACTTGTGAGGGAATCATTGCTTCCATCATCCTTTCCTCACATGGGACAATGCTCTAATAATGAAGATCATCACACTTTTATCTACTTACAACTCAAGAATCTTAGAAAAAAATATGACTCTATGTGGATGCCTCCGACGGTTGTCTTAGGGATAATGAATCAAGAGTGACATGTATGAAAAATTATGAATGGTGGCTTTGCCACAAATACGATGTCAACTACATGATCATGCAAAGCAATATGACAATGGTGGGCGTGTCATAATAAGCGTAACGATGGAAAGTTGCATGGCAATATATCTCGAGTGGCTATGGAAATGCCATAATAGGTAGGTATGGTGGCTGTTTTAGGAAGGTATATGGTGGGTGTATGATACGTGAAAGTTCTTGCGGCACAAGAGAGGCTAGCAATGGTGGAAGGGTGAGAGTGCGTATAATCCATGGACTCAACATTAGTCATGAAGAACTCACATACTTATTGCAAAAATATACAAGCTATCAAAACAAAGTACTACACGCATGCTCCTAGGGGAAGGGTTGGTAGGAGTTAACCATCGCGCGATCCCGACCTCCACACATAAGAAAGACAATCAATAAATAAATCGCGCTCCAACTTCATCACATAACGGTTCACCATACGTGCATGCTACGGGAATCACAAACTTTTAACACAAGTATTCCTCAAATTCACAACTACTCAACTAGCATGACCCTAATATTACCATCCTCATATCTCAAAACAATCATCAAGTATCAAGCTTCTCATAGTATTCAATGCACTTTATATGATAGTTTTTATTATACCTATCTTGGATGTTCATCATATTAGGATTAAAATTTTAACCCAAGCAATTAACATGCTGTTCTCAAGGACTCTTAAAATAATATAAGTGAAGTATGAGAGATCAATAATTTCTATAAAATAAAACCACCGCCGTGCTCTAAAAAGATATAAGTGAAGTACTAGAGCAAAATTATCTAGTTCAGAAGATATAAGTTAAGCACATAGAGTATTCTAATAAATTCTGATTCATGTGTGTCTCTCCCAAAAGTTGTGTACAGCAAGGATGATTGTGGTAAACTAAAAGGCAAAGACTCAAATCATACAAGACGCTCCAATAAAAACACATATCATGTGGTGAATAAAAATATAGCATTAAGTAAAGTTACCGATGGACGAAGACGAAAGAGGGGATGCCTTCCGGGGCATCCCCAAGCTTAGGCTTTTGGTTGTCCTTGAATTTTACCTTGGGGTGCCTTGAGAATCCCCAAGCTTAGACTCTTGCCACTCCTTATTCCATAATCTATCAAATCTTTACCCAAAAGCTTGAAAACTTCACAACACAAAACTCAACAGAAAATCTCATGAGCTCCGTTAGCGAAATAAAACAAACCACCACTTTAAGGTACTGTAATGAACTCATTATTTATTTACATTGGTGTTAAACCTACTGTATTCCAACTTCTCTATGGTTCATACCCCCCGATACTAGCCATAGATTCATCAAAATAAGCAAACAACACACGAAAAACAGAATCTGTCAAAAACAGAACAGTTTGTAGCAATCTATAACTTTCGAATACTTATGGAACCCAAAAATTCTACCAAAATAGGAAGTCCTATATAAATTGTTTATTAATCTTTTGCAAAAATTATCAACTGAAAAAAACGTTTCTGTGATTTATGAAAATTATTCTCGTGCGTGCAAAAGTTTCTGTTTTTCAGCAAGATCAAATTAACTATCACCCAAGAAGATCCTATAGGTTTTACTTGGCACAAACACTAATTAAAACATAAAAACACATCTAACCAGAGGCTAGATAAATTATTTGTTACTAAACAGGAACAAAAAGCAAAGAACAAAAATAAAATTGGGTTGCCTCCCAACAAGCGCTATCGTTTAACGCCCCTAGCTAGGCATAAAAGCGAGAATAGATCTAACTATTGCCATCTTTGGTATTCAATTATTCAATAGAACACTTATAAAACTTAGGAGTTTCCTTCTTTTTATTAATGATTAAACTCCTAGGCAAGAAATCAGGAAATTCGTTTGTAGCAAAAGGTTCCTTAATGATAGCGAAAAAGCTGGGGTGAACACTTATTGATTTGAGATCCGCATTTTCCTTACTAGAAGACTCACCCTTATTTTTAGGAACATACATTAATTTGGCAATTTTGGTAGTAGGAGGATTTGGAGTATTTTTCACGGATGAAAAGGCAGGCCCTAAGTTGGTAATAATATCCTCAAGTTTACCGATTCTTGTGGAATCTTGATCTATTCTTTCGTTAACTATAAGTTCCTTTTCTTTAAAAAAATCCAGAGTAACTCCAACCTTAGATCCATATTGGGTAATTTGGTTGTGGATCTTTTATCCAAATTTTCAATTAACTCTACAGTGGCAACTTTATTTTCAATAATTTCAAGCCTTTGCATCACATGTTCCAAAGTTAAAACAGTTCCACTAACCAAAAGAGGTGGTGGACCAAACAAACCTATCCTAGCATTATAAGAATCAAAAGTATGGCTACCCAAGCAATTCCCTACGGTCATGGTATCAAGAATATATCGGTTCCAAGGAGTAACGCCTACATAAAAATTTCAAAGAAGAATGGAAGTAGATTGCTTCCTAGTAGATCTATTCTGAGCATTGCAAATTTTATGCCAAGCATCTTTTAGATTTTCTCCCTCCCTTTGTTTAAAGTTAAGAACTTCATGATCGGGAGTACTAACAGTGATAGAAGGACTAGACATCACGGCGAACGACGACACAAGAAGCAAGCAAAAATGAGGCGAATGGGAAAAAGAGGGCGAATAAAACGGCAAGGGTGAAGTGGGGGAGAGGAAAACGAGAGGCAAATGGCAAATAATGTAATGCGAGGGATATGAGTTTGTGATGGGTACTTGGTATGTCTTGACTTGTGCGTAGACTCCCTGGCAACGGCGCCAGAAATCCATCTTGCTACCTCTTGAGTATGCGTTGGTTTTCCCTTGAAGAGGAAAGGGTGATGCAGCAACGTAGCGTAAGTATTTCCCTCAGTTTTTGAGAACCAAGGTATCAATCCAGTAGGACACTACACTCAAATCCCTCGTACATGCACAAACAAATAAGAACTTTGCAACCAACGCGATGAAGGGGTTGTCAATCCCTTCACGGCCAGTTGCAAAAGTGAGATCTGATAGAGATAATAAGATAAATATTTTGGTATTTTTATGATATAGATTGGAAAGTAAAGATTGCAAAATAAAATAGATCAGAAACTTATATGATGGAAAATAGACCCGAGGGCCATAGGTTTCACTAGTGGCTTCTCTCAAGATAGCATAAGTATTATGATGGGTGAACAAATTAATGTCGAGCAATTGATAGAAAAGTGCATAGTTATGAGAACATCTAGGCATGATCATGTATATAGGCATCACGTCCGTGACAAGTAGATCGAAACGATTCTGCATATACTACTATTACTCCACACATCGACCACTATCCAGCATGCATCTAGAGTATTAAGTTCATAAGAACAGAGTAACGCATTAGGCAAAATGACATGATGTAGAGGGATAAACTCAAACAATATGAGATAAACCCCATCTTTTTATCCTCGATGTCGACAATACAATCGTGCCTTCTTTGCCCTCATCAGAGAAAGGACAAGTAAGATTGAACCCAAAGCTAAGCACTTCTCCCATTGCGGGAAAGATCGATCTAGTAGGCCAAACCAAGCTGATAATTCGAAGAGACTTGCAAATCATACATAAAAGAATCGAGAGGAGATTCAAATATTGTTCATAGATAATCTTGATCATAAACCCACAATTCATCGGATCTCGATAAACACACCGCAAAAAGAATTACATCGAATAGATCTCCAAGAAGATCGAGGAGAACTTTGTATTGAGATCCAAAGAGAGAGAAGAAGCCATCTTTCCCCAATAATAAAGCACGGATTGAGTCCCTCTGGTTCACCAACGCACACGTTTTGCAAAAAGCCCCCTAAGGTATTAAGTAATTAACCCGCAGTCCAGTAAATAAGTGCAAAAAATGCTTCGTAATTCTGCCCCACCCGTGGACACATTTGACAAAAAACACCCCCGAGTTGAGCGCCGCGCCTCACACCCCGACCTAGATTCACCGCCTCCGCACCGCTGGCCCGGATCCTCCGCTGCGCTGTCCTCCCCGCACCCCGGCCTGCCTCCCCTCCTCCATGCCCTCCTTCTCGTGCCGACCGAGTCCTTCGCGCACGGTTCGCCGACGGCGAGGCCCAGGCCGCCGCGCTCCCGGCCTGCACCGGCCGGCTTGAGCATGCGTTGCCGACAACGAAGGGCTGCTCAACAGGCTCGCGAAGGCTCTGGCCACGGCCGCCGCGCTCTATGCCTTGACCCTGCTCGTCGATTATCAAGTTGAATCCACACCATTCCCATATATAAAGTCCCTCGATCTGGCCAGGGCGTGCTCGGGACCTCGATCTCGGCGCAAGCGGGGCCCAGGCTCATGCTGGGGCCGGTCAGGGTTCGGTATGGCGTGCCTCGATCTGGTTGCAGCGTGCTTGGGACCTCAATCTCAGTGCAGGAGGGGGCTCATGCCTACCTCGATTCCCTGCCACCTGACGGCAAGGCTCCTCCTCCATGTAGAAGCTGAGATTCTCCCATAGCTAACCCAACTCCTCTTTGTAACCCGGGTCTCGCTCCACCACTGCCCCAACATGTGCTCCTGCGCCACCTATTCTATCTACAATGGATCTACTGCTCCTGGTCATCAGCCTGGGCAGGTTGCTTACTTTCTCACGGACGCAGCGCCCCGACCGCGGATGCATGCTGATTGTCTGCATTTTTCTTGTCGAGTTGTTGCCACTTCCACCCGATGTTCAGAGCTGCAAAATTGTTGTGTTTAGGCATCACTTCAGTCTTTGCTCCGCATGGGTTGTCATTGTCTCATGTTCAGGCGTAAAGTTCAGTCGGATATTATGGCTGATGTATGTAGTTGTGATGGCTTAGTTTCTTGGATGGATGTCAGTCTCTTGTTATGCCAGATTCGACCAATGTCACGATCTAGGAGGCCATGGACCAGGACCGTGTCCTCACGCTCCAGTTCGATGAAGCTGTGGAGCTCATGCGGTGGTGGTCGCACAGTCGGCGTACGTCCTGCTAATCTCAAGAACACCGAGGGTGCAAACTGCGCCTACATGGATCCATCACTTCTGAGTCGAGGTTCTCTATCCCCATCCTTGTGGCTCCAGCAGCCTGCTGTTCAGTCTGTGTGTTCTAAATGCTTTTCCAACATCGATCAAGACATTACATGTTGTGGTGACTGTTATGACCGTACGAACCTACGGCCGCAGGAGGCCCACCGGGCAATCTTAGCACGCAAGTTATCTTAGTTTTTTTATTTCATATCGTTTCTATATATACGACTTGTAAGACTATTTTGAGATTCAAGCAATAAGACTATTTCTATTGCCCGGCTCCCAGAGGAGCCGGAACCCTAAAACCCTAGCCGCCCCCTGCCTTCACCGCCGCCACACGCGCCAGGACGGCGCCACGCCGCCGCTCGCTGCGCTCAAGCCCTCGCCCTTCTCCCTCCTTTCCCTACAGCCTACGGCCAAGACCGGGCAAAACCCTAGCTCCTAACACCTTGGTATCAGCTACCTAGGTTTCGACCATGTCATCGCCACCACCAATTCCGTCGCCACCCCCACCGCCGCCGCTGCCCACCAACTCCCCCACCGCCACTGCCACCACCTCCACCACCACTGCTGCATCATCGTCGAGCGCCACGGCCTCGCTGACCCTCCCGTCGGCGTCGTTACTTCTACCCCAACCTGACAACGCCGCGGTCAGCGCCTCCGTCAAAATTCACCGCCATCTCCTCCCCCATGCCGAACCGGTTCTCACGGAGGCCATGGCGGCGTGCTCAATGACACAGTGGTGCGTGGTCGAGCGTCCGTCTATATTTGGCTAGCAGTATGGGCCGCCAACGCCGCTACCTCGTAGTTCCTCGGGACGGTGACAACTTGTCGTGGTACCCGTCCCCACCGTCATCGCCGGGCTCTTGATCGTCTCCAATGTATCTATAATTTTTATTGTTCCATGCTATTATATTACCCTTTTGGATGTTTATGGGCTTTATTTTACATATTTATATCATTTTGGGACTAACCTACTAGCAGGAGGCCCGGCCGTATATAGCTTTTTTTTGCCTATTTTAGTATTTGAAGAAAAGGAATATCAAGCGGAGTCCAAGCGGAATGAAACCTTCGGGAGCGTGATTTTGGAGCGAACATGATCCGAGAGGACTTGGAGTTCAAGTCAAGAAGCAATTGAGGCGGCGAAGAGATAGGAGGCGCACCCACATCTCTGGGCCCCTCGGTGACCACCGACGTACTTCTTCCTCCTATATATACCCACGCACACGAAAATATCCATGGAGCCAACGAAAAACAATTTCCACCGCCAGTAACCTTCGTATCCGTGAGATCCCATCTTGGATCCTTCACGCATGACTCACTCATGGGAGGAATCGACCACGGAGGGCTTCTACATCAACACCATAGCCCCTGCGATGAGTTGTGAGTAGTTTACCATAGACCTTCGTGTCCATAGTTATTAGCTAGATGGCTTCTTCTCTCTTTTTGGATCTCAATACCATGTTCTCCCCCTCTCTTGTGGAGATCTATTCGATGTAAACTCTTTTTGCGGTGTGTTTGTCGAGATCCGATGAATTGTGGGTTTATGATCAAGTTTATCTATGAGAAATATTTGAATCTTCTTTGAATTCTTTTATGTATGATCGAGTTATCTTCGCAAGTCTCTTCGAATTATCAGTTTGGTTTGGCCTACTAGATTGATCTTTCTTGCCATGGGAGAAGTGCTTAGCTTTGGGTTCAATCTTGCGGTGTCCTTACCCGGATGTTAGGGGTTGCAAGGCACGTATTGTATTGTTGCCATCGAGGATAAAAGATGGGGTTTATATCATATTGCTTGAGTTTATCCTCTACATCATGCCATCTTTCTTAATCGTTACTCATTCTTTATGAACTTAATACTCTAGATGCATCTTTGGATAGCGGTCGATGTGTGGAGTAATAGTAGTAGATGCGGCGGTATCGGTCTACTTATCACAGACGTGATGCCTATACACATGATCATGCCTAGATAATCTCATAATTATTAAGCTTTTCTATCAATTGCTTTCGTGATAATTTGTTCACCCACCGTAATACTTATGCTATCTTGAGAGAAGCCACTAGTGAAACCTATGGCCCCCGGGTCTATCTTTTATCATATAAGCTTTCAATCTACTTTTATTTGCATCTTTACTTTTTTGCATCTATATTATAAAATACCAAAAATATTTATCTTATCATACTATCTCTATTAGATCGCACTTTTGCAAGTGGCCGTGAAGGGATTGACAACCCCTTTATTACATTGGTTGCGAGTTCTTTGTTTGTTTGTGTAGGTGCGTGGGACTTTTGAGGAGCCTCCTACTTTGGATTGATACCTTGGTTCTCAAAAGCGAGGAAATACTTACGCTACTTTCTTTGCATCAGCCTTTCCTTTCAAGGAAAACCAACGAAGCTCAAGGCGTAGCAGCTACCGGCGCTTCAATGCCGCCTCGCCCCGATGGCGATACTGCCTTCATGGCGTCACCGTGTGCAGCCAGCCAAGAAATTACCAGGCCCGCGATGGCGGCTGGCCGCGCCACCCCGCCTCCACTACAAAAAAAAGACACATCCGTGACATTTTGGGCCGAACGAAATTTTTTTCAGTCATACATATGCCACTTCTATGACAATAATTGTGACAAAACCGGTATCATCATAGATGTGGTGGGCTCCTACTTCTATGACAAAAATCATGATGAAAATGGGCTTTTAAGTCTGGCAGCCGGAGATGCAAATTGCATGACATTCTTTGGGCCGTCCATGGCGGAAAAACCGTGGTAGAAGCGAGGGAGGAACATTTGGGAGTTGCCGATTACGGTGGGAGGTCGGGGCCGAGCGATGCGCGTTTCTCTCGTACACGTCCGCGCGTGTGTGCGGTGTTAGCTCTAATCAACCCGAACGGGCGTTGGGCTCTAATCTGAACCGGGCGATTGCCTGCGAACTCGCATTCGAACCCGAAGCGATCGATCGATGGTCGTTAATCGAACCCGATGGAGCAATTCGCCCGCTACTACAACTAATCGAAGCCGATTTGATTAGATGAGCGATGGCGTTGCGGGGGGGTGGATGAGCGATGGCGGTGGCATTGCCTCTGGATGAAACAGGACCCGTGGTGTGGAGGGCTGGATGAGCGATGAAGCGGTGGAGGGTGGCCGTGGAGGGTGGTTGAGCAGGGGCCCGTGGTGTGGAGGGCTGGATGAGCGATGAGACGGTGGAGGGGTGGCCGTGGAGGGTGGTTGAATAGGACCCCATGGTGTGGAGGGCTGGATGAGCAGTGAAGCAGGTGGAGGGTGCCCGTGGAGGGTGGTTGAGCGATGGCTGGTGGAGTAGAAGCGCGGTGGAGGCCGGATGAGCAGGGCCCGTGGAGGTGGAGGAGGTCGACGGTGGCAAGTGGAGGTGGAGGAGGTCGGCGGTGGAGATGAACGATATCTTGTGGAGTCCGTTTTGCGATCGCCACACCCTCCCGATGAACAGGACCCCGTTTGACCGTGGCGCTCCAACACAAGTCTGTTTAAATCCGTTTTGCGATCGCCACACCCTCCCGATCAGCAGGACCCCCATTTCGACCGTAGGAGGTCCGTTTCCTCCGTTTTGCGATGCGCTAGGCCCCTCCCGATCAGCGGGATCCCGTTTGAGCGTGGCGGTTGAACACAAAACCGTTCCTCCGTTGTCAGCGATGCGCGAGCCTCGTTTCCATCGCTGTTCGTCCAAGCCCTCCCGATGAACACGACCACGCATTCCGTTCCGACCCAGCGGTTGGCTCCCCATGAACACGGCGGCGATGTTGTTTCTCCGTTCCAACCCAGCCATGTACATATCTTGCGAGTAGGCGTTTGAGACCTGCCGTATGTACGTGCGTGGCAGTATTTTCTTTCTTGCACCCTCGCCGTTATGCGTGCGTGTACATGCTACGTCGCGCGCCTCTACTACGACATCGCGGCGCCTCTACTACGACACGTCGCGCCTCTACATCGACCGATCATGCGTACATGTTCGCGACCGAATGACAACGCTTCGTGCGCTTCACCGGTGGGTCCGGTATCGAGCACTTCCTTACTGCGAAGATGTAGCTGGTGGGTCCCAGCGGTCGGCGAATCGTTTTTTGCGGGCGCACCTCCTTGCGTGCGAAGATGTAGCTGGTGGGTCCCATGAGTCGGGAGGCGAATTATTTTTTGCCGGACGCACTTCCTTACGTGCGAAGATGTAGCTGGTGGGTCCCAGATCGAGGTGCGAATCGTTTTTTGCCCGGCGCACTTCCTTGCATGCGAAGATGTAGTGGTGGGTCCCAGCGGTCGAAGCGAATGGTTTTTTCGGACGCACTTCCTTGCGTGCGAAGATGTAAGCTAGTGGGTCCCAGAGAGGGGAAGCGTTTTTTCACGAAATCGGTGGCCCGTCCGGTGGAGTCCCTGCGATTAGGTGGAGAATAATTATTTTGCGCATAATAAGGAGGCACTTCCTTCTTTGGGCGTGGACCCGGTATCGACCTCTCCACGTCGGTCCACGTCCGATGGAAGCCATTCCTTGACCACGTTGACCACGCCACGCCGAAAGCACTAGGGCGCTGGGCGGCGGTGAGGCCTAGGAAGGGACGGCGCGAGCGGGGAAGGCGCAAAGATGGATGCCCAGCGTGAGGAGTATGAGGTTCACTCGTTCGGCTGCGGTGTGAGGCTGCCGTCGCCATGAAAAACGGGGGGTGTGGGTGCGTAGAGGGATGGCACGGCGGCGGTGGGAGTAGTAGGGGCGGTGAGGCCTCCGTGGCATCCACCCGACCACGCGCGGCGGGAGTAAGCGGCACGACCGGCGCTGCTTTGGTAATTTGGAGCAAGAAGACGAGAGGTTGAAGAAGCACTCTGACCATTGGATGGACATCGTGCGGTCACTAGAGCTAGAATCGTTCATATATTGACTAAAGTTGACAAAGGCCTCCGTCGATCAACTTAGTAGGCCCAAAATCAGCCTCCCACCAAGGTTGGTCCCAGCTACCGGGGGTATTCATTTTTGTGCGTAATAAGGAGGCACTTCCGGTGGGTCGGTGACAATGAGGAGCGTTTTTGCGAAATCGGTGGCCCGTCTGTGGGTCCCAGCGATCGAAGCGTTTTTGCGAAATCTGGTGGCCCGTCCGGTGGGTCCGTCTTTGTCGGTGGAGGAATAATTATTTTCCGCATAATAAGGAGGCACTTCCTTGCGGTGCCGTGGACCCAAATTCGACCTCTCCGTATAGTACTCTTCCGATGGAAGTCGATCGTTCTTGCATTGACCACGCCACAAAGAGCACCACGGCGGTGGGCGATGGCGAGCCTAGGAAGGGGACGACGGGCCGGGAAGACACAACATTGGAAGCCAGCGGAGAGGAGTAGGAGGGTTCACGGTTGGCTGCGGTGTGAGGCTGCCATCGCCATGAGAATAACGAGGGTGTGGGTGAGTAGAGGATGCCACGCCAGCGGTGGGAGTATTAGGGGCTGAGGCTGCTTGGCCTGACACCTAGCCACGGGAGGCGAGGCGAAGCGGTCCGGGCGCTGCTTTGGCGGCCGGAGCAAGAAGATCGAGATTGAAGAAACCTGACGGCCGTTGGATTGACATCCAGCAGTTCGTCTGCTAGAATCGTTTGTTGGCGTAGTATATAATAACTAAAAATCTTGCATCTGCGTCAACTAAACAAGCCCACAAGTCAGACCACTCCCTCTTTTTTTTTAATAATTTATATATAGCTCATGGCAACTTCTTATGCAATTTATTGCAGTCGTTTTTTTGGTTGGACAGGGCCAATTTCGTATATTTTTGTGGGTTCCAAACTATTTTTAATACCGAAATGTCGAGCCAGATTTAAAGTACTTTGAAGATATATTTAAATTAGGTTAATGCCGAGTGAAATAGGAATCTGAAAATGTGAACAAAATCAGAAATTATAAAGTAATTGCCAATTTGTCATCTGTTTTTATATTTACAACCCATTTCATATTACTTTTAAGATTTGCAGGCGTCTTGAAAGAGTTGCACCCATCGAGTGAGAAAAATAAGTAGGCTGGATTGGGTATTCTTGAAAAAAATAAATTGGGCTCATTTTCACAAAGAAAAAAATAGCTGGGCTGATCACATGGTGAACATAAAATATAAGCTCGGGCTAGGCGGGCCACAACCAGTTCAAACCCCGCTCCGTCTCAACAATACCAAACAAAAAAAATCTTTCGAGTAGCTCGTCCCGTGTCGGCCGATCTTGTGCTGTTCTCTTGTCTATTGACTATATCGCTCACAATGTCGTGGGTCCCGGATGTCGAGAAAACACTAGGAGGAAGCATTTTATTTTTCCATCTGTTGGCGTGGTGGCCCCTCATCGCTATCCTCTCCACGTGCTTCCGCCGATTCTGTTGTTTGTTGACCATGTTGACAACGCGAGAGGGTGGCGCTTCTGCAGCGCACCAAAGCGCCAGAGGGCGTCGGCATTAACGATTTAGGAGGCGGTGGGGCGGCGTCGTCTTGTTGGCGCAACCGACCGTGGGAGGCGAAGAAGCGGCCCGTACCGACGCTGGTTTAGTTTTAGCGGCGGGAGGAAGACAGATGAAGAAACATGACAGATCGTAAAAGCGGTAGGAGTACTTAATAACCTTAATCAAACCAGCGGGGCACTTAACAACCAAAGCGAAAGCGATATGAGTACTTATCTGAGTTCAACCGTACAAAGCACGCCTCGAGCAGTGCTACTTTGCCTACAGTTAACCAAGGGTGAGGCCGTCAAGCTGCAGGACAAGTCCCAGGCGCCACCCCGCGCATCCACAACCTTCTGAAAGCGGCTTCATCTTGCAACGTGGTCAATAAACAGGATATTCGCTTTAGAGCCATGGAAAAGCATGAACATAATCTTCTGCCCTATTCTCCAAGATGGACGGGCCTTCATTATTTGAGACCACCCATGAATAAGTATCTTTTCACCTCCAAGGGGAATTGAGTAGGTCGACATAAACATCATGTTACGACCAAGCGCCAAGTCGACCCGACCATGGTCGGAGCATCTCAGATAGGAACAATAGAACTTCGGCGAGTTCTGTTTCAAGAAGATCACAATTGTAAAACTGTGTATAAGCAATAGTTTATGAAGAACATATATAACAGAAAACAGCTCGTACCATAAGTTTCTCGACACACTTGGACTTGTTCAACGAGTGCAGCAGTGGCACACATATCCCACATGGCCTTCCACCATTGAAACGCCCCACAAGGACCTCAAGACGATTAATAAAGTGTAGGAACTTGTGCATGTCGATCCAGTCAACTTCAGTGCCATTAGTAATAGCCGAGTTATTACAGAGTAACAAACGAGCAGACTGCTTAACTCTGAAAAAACCTACACGTGCCACCAATTATAAGAAAATATTTGTTAGAAGTAGCATCTTCGTGAGAGATTCGTTGCTACTTCTAAAGTTAAATTGTGACTAGTTAGACAGAATAGGTGGATTAAGAAGTAATCGAGGCAACAAGCAAGAACCAGATACAAAACTAACATGGATGAACAATTGGAACCACATCGGGGTGGAAGATCATAGTGAAGATGAGACCAGGTTCTGCTATTTCCATCAACATTCGTGCGCCAACTTTCAGTCCGTAACACTTGAGAAAGTTTATCCAAGTTCGGCCATAAAAAAGCAGCGATCTTCTTGGTTCATGAACCCAACTCGGAAGTAATATCCATGGCTTGTCTTCACTGTGACCATTAAACTAGTGTATTCAGTTATGGCAAGGCCGAGCATCTTGAGTACATGTGTTCTGCCAGAGCAAATAATACACTGCAGGAAAAATAATATGAGAACACAGCATGTTCAAAAAAACCCCACCCTCCCAGATAGAGAAGAGGATTCTAGGAACATACTGTGCGCATTTCAAAATGCTATGTTAGGATGAGAAGGAACAAGTGTGGCGTCTCGCCGAGGGTGCAGAAATCTGTAGGGTACTCGCACTTTGGGCACTACAACTGAAACACAGTAGATTCAGTACGAAGAAAAATGCATCAACGGCGGCGGCTGCCATCCTAGGATTACCTGCGCCCAAGGCGCTTGGATTTATCGGGGATGGATGAAGAATTCGTACTGGTTCTCCATGAGAAAACCCTATGCAATCGCCGAGCGGGGTTTTCTCCAACAAGCGACGAGGAGAAGGAGATTGAGGCCAGGTGAAATATTGCCGCTTCGTCCATCCACTTACTACTAAAATTTGGAAAGGGGGGTTGTGATTTGACGGCTCATTGGGCATTCTTGCTGGCCTTCTGACCGGGGTGTGTCTACCGTGAAGTTGTGCACTCTAATTTGTGCATATGACACGTGGGCCCGTTGCGGTTGCCCACATATCAGCGAAAGGAAGTAGAAAGATAGGGTAACTAGTTACACATAAATATATTTTTGACGAGAGATACTCCCTCTGTAAAGAAATATACAAATCTTTATATATCACAAGCTCACCTTGCGGAGAAATATACTCCCTCTCGCAGCGCACGGGCATTATGGGGGTTCAACATTTTTATGGGGGTTCAGTGAGAATATAATACTCGAGATAGGCTCACGGTTACGGACTTTGGGCATGAGCCGACCACATGTTTGGGGGCCCATGTGTTCTACCTCAGCGCTTTTCATATTGCAAGCGATCGATCTGCGCTGGTTTTAGATCTTTGTCATGGGCGAATACACAAAATTGAATAAAGCACGGCAATTTGTTGGAATGAAATCGAGCGATAGTTCTTAACCAGCAATCAGAGTTGCAATTCTATCAACGATATACCATGTGATAAATAATACTGTCGTACTACTTATACACACATGACACTTGTTTCGCCATGCCAGATTATTACATCAAAATCTATCGAAGGATAGATCAGTTCGGCAGTTGCGTGCTGCTACTGAAGAATTTCAAAGTTGATTTGGACCAGCTCTCCTTGCTGAGAAAGTTCGATTTTGACATCATCCCCTACCGCAAGATATGATTTATATTTGAACCTTGGCCATCCTTTAGCATCAATCATCATGCGACCATCCTTTGTACTTACGGTATATTGAGCAGGTTCATTCACACCAAGGCTGCGCATGGTAAGAGAAACTTGGCATGATGCGCCGGATTGTTGAACGACTCCCTCGTTGCTCTAGGAATTCTCTGTTTGCAAACAAGAAGACATACCCAAACAGTTAGATCAACACAATGAATCATGTGAAACAACATGGAAAGAAAAAAGAACGAAGCACTTGGGCGGCCAATGCTTACCAAGAAGGTGGACATGTCGGTTTTTGTAAGGACTTTGGTATATGAAGTGTGAACGCAGCCCGATCTGTTGCGATGCAACCGCACGGGCGAACTAGATGCAAGTGCAAGTGTTGGTGCAGTCTGCGGCGGCTGCCGCTGCGGTGATGGTGCTCCTTGTAGAGCTGGTACGGTGTCGATGCCGATCCTCCAATGAGATCGGTGATCCACGACGCAGCCGGTGCCCAATCGTCACCGGATCGGTAGACCGAGCTGCCATTGTCGATGCTAGAGCAATCTGCCGGTGCTCGATCTGTCTTGAGACAACAGCGATCGTGTGCGGTCTGCTATGATCAACTTTCTAACTTGACTAGGATCCGTGACCGTGATCCGGTTTTTCTTCATTTCTTTTAAGCGAGAAGGACTAATTGTGGCGTTTTGTTAAACCAAACTGCAGTTCATCATAGGGATTCAACTTGTACTCGGACAATGGTGATCCAATTTTTCCCATAATATAAGTGATGGGCGGTGCCTTCGTTCTTGACACGACATAAGAGGTGAAACTCGCAAACATAGCCATCGTGAAAGCAAACCAAGCGGTTTATTCGTGATGAATGTCACATGGCAAAACCTGCATCGTAAAATTGCGGAAAAGAAAGAAAACATGACATTAAATCAATAAGATTTAGACAGTAAATCAATAAGATTTACTTGATGTGACACGAGTGAATCCTTACCAGGAAATCACTATGTTGAAGTACTAAACAGAAGATTGATCGTCCAACTACTTGTGGCATGCAGGGGCCCCGCCTACTCCCACAAGCAGGACAGTCCAAAGGTCATGACAAATCGTATGGACCGAACATCCATGGGACTGGAAATCCTAGTGGGTGCGATAAACCGTGCAATGCATACAAATATTGGAGTGTAACCATAATTGATAAACCGTCCTCACAAAAAATATGATCTGGATACTTCAAAATGTACAGACTGAATTGAGTGGACAGACATTAACATAGACCGTTCTCAGGACTGACCACACACCAAAAGCGGCAGTACTAATAAACAATATAGGGTTCACAAACACAAATCAAGTACTGAACAATAGTACTTTCTACAGACAAGCAAAGTTGCACTAACTAAACTCTGTAGACTATTTCTTGCCACCGACCTACGAGATGAACCCCGCATAACCGACTAGGCCATGGACTTCGTGTGAGATGTCTACATGCACCATCACCATCTTGTCAACCTTGGAGAACCTAACAGAGTGGTATTTCCACTCATAAACATGATGATGAAGACAGGCCGCATCAGTTTGTTGGGAAGCTTTACAAGAACCACACCCTTCAGAATCGAAGGCACAGCCAGAAATTGTTGTTGTCAAGTACAGCCTCGAGAACATGCCCGACAACAATGCTACAGAAAACACAAGTTCGGGACACGTGGCGACAAGGACAGAGCAGCTGGATAGTTCAAAGATAGAACTCATCATCGGTCTTCCAGTTCACACGGCATGACTTTGAGAACTTCATCTCCACCGTGGACTGGTTCTAATTCAAACAGAAACCATATTTTATTACTACCTCCGTTCAGAAATATAAGATGTTTTTCGATATTATACTCCATATATGACTACATATACGCACAGAAATGAGTGAACCAAGACACTAGAACATGTCTTCAAAGGCATGAGAGCAGAGGGATTACATGCAATATCCATAACACAAGTTACTGCGGAAAATATACCCTCTTAAAAGGTAGCATTGATGTTCATAAAGTACTCCTTCCGTCCCAAAATTCTTGTCTTAGATTTGTCTAGATACGGACGTATCAAGTCACATTTTAGTATTAGATACATCCGTATCTAGACAAATCTAAGACAAGAAAGTTGGGACAAAGGGAGTAGTTGAAAGTAATCTATAAGAAATCAGTGTCAACCTCTCGCATGTTTTGGTCAAAAGAGGAATTTAGAACCGTCATTTGGCACACTAAAATCACATGCAAGATCACCCAGAAAGTTGTACTACTAGTACTAGTACTGCGTGTTAGATGAAAAAACATGATCAAGATCGAGAAAAAGATCGTCAACAAGAGACATTACCTGGACTTGCTTAATGAGGGAACCCGGAGAGGGGGACTTGGACAGGGCGATGGCTTTGAGCTTGTCTGTGGTAGTCTAGTCGGGGTGCTTGCGCTTCTTCGTACCATGAGCCTTGACGGTTTTGGCCAGAGCCATAGACATCACGTCGGCCGGTGCTCCGGCGTCCATCCAAGAGAGGAAGCTGAGAGAGAAGAGTGAAAGGAGGAACAAGATGAGGGAGAAGCGAAGTGAGTGGGGGTTTTCTTCAAGAGAGGAAGCTGAGAGAGAAGGGTGAAATGATGGTTGCTTCGTTCGTCCAACTTACTGCTGGAAAGGAGGGGGTTTTGTGATTTGACGGCTCATTGGGCATTACTGCGGCGGTTCGATCGGGGTAGTCTACCGTCACTCTAGTACGGAGTAATTTAGTGCATGGCTGGTGGACCCAGGTGCTGGCTGTCCCACACGTCGGCGAAAGTGGGTAATTTAGTGCACGGCTGGAGGTGGATTCGCACAGTAAAGCGTGTCCATTGTTTTTCATTCTGAAAAAAATGATTACATCAAGTGTTTCCACTCTTACGACGGAGGAGTGCGAAACACGGCAGCCACTTGAACATACACAGTGCTCCTCCTACTAGGCATGTGCAGTGGTTCATACGTCAGTACTACACAATCTTGTTGCTAGTGTAGTAAGATATGACAATAACAAATGATGTTGTGTGAATGTTGACTACTCCTATATGTAAATAGTACCGCTTTTTCGACTATCCGGTCGAGAATGAACGGTGAGATCAATGTTAACAGAACTAGGTCCACAGCGCATGGAGAGTACGATGCTACAGTACTCCACGAAACATGAACCATATGAAGCACATCCAATAGTGTTAGACAGGGTGTATGAAGGGTGCACGGGATGGGAGCAAAAGTTCCCTTCTCGACCCACTTTTGGGTGTTTGGCGGAGTGCATGAAGGGTGCATGAGTCCACACTAGTAGGTGGACAAAAATACACGAAGAGGAAATAACTATATTGAGATGAGAATGCAACCAAACACACCCACACGCTTTGTGCTCGATGGTGATCTGCACCGTCGAAGTTTGATCCAACGGCCATGTTCTTGCGCCGAGACATGGATATGCCCATGCAGAGGCGCCTAAACACCACCAAGTCCCTCTGCTTCTCGAGGCGCACGATGTTGGTGATGCAGGTGCAACCTCCGTGAAACTGCTCCCGTCGATGGGAGCCAGCTCGTCAAAGACGGCGTCAATAGCACGAATGGATTCGGTGATGAGCCTCGAAAGGATTCGCCCGACAACGGCGGCGGCAGCCCGCAACCCTCCTTGTCCAGCTCATCCCCACCATCGCGGAGGAGGCTCAGCTCCTCGGAGATATAGGTGAAGAAGGAGACCAGGTCAGGAAGCCGCAGCTCGTTGAAGTCGACCGGGTGGTCGAACGGGTTTAGCCCGACGACCGGCATCGTCGCACTGACACGATGGTAAGCATCGCGCAGCCGCAACACGTGCGTGGCAACTTGGTTCACCAAGTGGCTGAGGCGATCCTGGACCTCGTCACGATCAGCCCGCTTGCGCTCCAGCCGGCTCCCCTGATGGCCTATCGTATCTCCCGCTTTCTGCAGCAACACCGCCGACGCCTCGAGCATCTTTGTGGTGGACGCATGCCGCTTTTGAAGCTCCATGAACTCCCGCACATAACGGAGGAGCATGACAGTCCTCTCCTCCTTGAGCTCACGGAGCTTCACGTCCTTGGCCCTGAGCTCCGCATCCTTGGCATGGAGCTCCTGTGTCAGGCGCCTCACCTCGGACTCCGTGATCTGCTGCGCCGCCATGGCACCAGGTAGAAGCAATGGGGAGAGGAAGCAAAGGGGGCGAAACGGCTGAAAGGCAATGCAATCTATGGGAAGGCGGAGGGAGCCAGCCGAGGAGCGGGAAATCTTTTGGTTTTCACCACGGTAAAACACCAGTCGACGACTTCTCTATCGAGGAGCGATGGGTTTTACAGGGAGTCATCATGACTAATTGCTGCCGCGCCTGCTCTCGTCAATCAAAAAATTAAAAATCCTATCGCGCCTGCTCCCGTCAATCAAAAAAATTAAAAATCCTGCCACACCCAAACACCAGAGCAACGCCGCGGTGGATATTTAAATTTACCTGCCGGCAAGTAGATAAAAAAAGGGGTGAAAAAACAAATGTGGCGGCGGCCTAGCTAATCGGTCGAACTAGCCCAACTAGCTAGCCACCGTGCTTCACTGATGTACTCGGCAGGAAAGGTGGTCTTTCATGATTTGAGGACTCATTTACTTGCTTCGGCGCTACAACCGAGGAGGACCCAGAAAATGCGCGGTAGGGCGTCCCACGTCAGGAAGAACATATGCGTGCACCACCCGGGAGGACCCCGAAACCGCGCGGTAGGGTGTGCCACGTATCGGCACGGAGGAAAAATGTGCATGTAAAAATATACTGTATCAGACGTAGTACCTATGGTTTGACCTCGGGACCCAGCCAGTCGGTCGAAAACACCCCACTAGCCACACAACTTCATCATGCAAACGTGGCCCGGTTAGCTCCGTCTCGGCCAGCCACAACGTCTCTTGTTCTAGGCAATTCTTCTATTTTCCAAGATTTTTTTAGTTGTAATAACACCACGGCAAGCTAGCGCCGCTCTTCGTGTGTGCCCGTGCAAAGGTTAGACGATGGAGAGAAGAGAGATTGAGATCGCAGACCTGGGACCCACTAGTAAGTGAGCCAACGGTCATGCACGTGTTGACGAGGCACTCCTCTACTCTACTCAACGCAAGTGTATCAGATAAAATCAAGTTATGGGACAAAGCCAACAACCGTTCGTTTTTTCAGGCTATCGACTTACTCTTTGTAGTCCAGGTTGCCAGTTCGAATCTTGTCTTTCAGATTTGTTAGTTTTAGGTCCAAATTTGGTTAATGACAAGTGGGACCCCCGTGTGTTGTTCCGATATTTCAGTGTAGGATGGTTTTTTTGAACAAACACTTTGCGCGGTTAGACAAGTAACGACACGAGTTACACGTATTTTGCAAGTTTACAAACAAAAATGACAGCGACATAGAATATCACATCCACCCCGCAGCTTACATACTATGGTGATACGAGTTTTTACACCATTGGAAGTGAGATCCAATGGCTTGGGAGTAGTCTTTGTAATTATGCGCAATTTAAAAACTCTCCAAAGGTTTTTTTGCAAATAAAACATTCAGGCCTCGTGTGTGCCGCTGCATCTTCGATCCAATGGCTCCCCGGTGCTCATATTAGGTGCTCCCCGTAGCTTAATTACCCGCTACGGTGATATGAGCATCTAGGTCGGATGATCAGTGATCAGATAGCACATGCGTAGTACTTGTACTTTCTGCGCATTTCCCAAACTCTATCAGCCGTATATTGCAAAAACATTCAAACCTCCTACTATGGGCCATTAGATCTCAATGAACTCGTATCACCATAGAATCTACGGTGCGGGAGCACCTCATACTCTCCCGTGCAAGAAAACATAAGGTGCTATCGCAGCTTGGATGCTACGGTGATACGAGCTTGGAGGTTGTTTGATCTGAGATCCAATGGCATATGAGCAGTTTTTCTGCTTGTAAGTAGTGGCCGAACTCTTTTGGGGCTTTTCTGCAAAAAAACATTCGAACCACCGAGGAGGTGTTGGGTCACAAATCCAACGCCTCCAAAGAGCTTGTATCACTAAAGCATCTAAGGTGTGGTAGCACATGATATTCTTACATACAGGAGAATATGATGTCCTCCTTCATCTTAGATGCTACGGTGATACGAGCTTCGAGGTCGTTGGATATGGGATCAAAGGGCATCTAAGTAGTTTTTGTACAAATTATGTGCAATTCTCAAACGCATCAAGGTTTCCTGCAAAAAAAATTAAGACACATCATGTGAGCTGCTATATCTTAGATCTACAAGCTCCAAGCAACTCGTATCAGCATATAGCATCTAAGGTATGTGGGCACATGATATTCTCCCGGGGAGGAGGGGTGGGGGGTGCACAACCAATCGGTGGTTGGGAAGGTGGGGACAAATATAATCTAAACAACCCTAAACAGAGCTCCACAATTTTATCTAAGGTCGAGGGGTTGACCCCCGACAATCATAGCTCCGCCTAAACACAACATTTGCATGTACTGTAGTACTAGACTTAATATCATGTTTCAGTTTCATGTTCATTCTAAATATTGAACTGAGGACCATGGATGTCTTACATTTTACTCCCTTCGTTCCTAAATATTAGTCTTTTTAGAGGCTTCAAATGGACTGGCACATACAGATGTATATAGACATATTTTAGAGTTCACTCATTTTGCTCCGTATGTAGTCACTTGTTGAACTCTCTAAAAGACTAATATTTAGGAATAGAAGGAGTATTTTTGAATTTGTGTCATACATGCATGGTTTGGAAAAATAGGTGCACTATACTTATTGGATTGTTGTTGTGTTCGTGCGTGTGTGTCTCTCTCTGTGTGTGTGTGGTCATATGCTTGATACATACAAAGTTTTCTCACCTCCATATTGTTCATCTTTTAAATTTGAATTTGCATTGGAAAACTTACTAGGGATACCATGAAATGTGAAATCCACGTTGAGATCACTATATCACAAACTCACTCTAATTCAACAACTCGTCATAAATCAATTACCACGTTGAATTAGTATTTGCAAGGAAAATACGGGTACTGTAATACACATAGATTCGTTCGGCAATTTAAAAGGTTCCTTTCGTATTCTCGAATGGTAGGACCCAAGGGCGTACCAGCCAGACCTTGGCTCGTGTTGATCCTAAAAAAACGGGCTCGTGTCCTTCGGTGGCGTCGTGGTATGCACATTAAACAACCCCAACCAATCGAGCCTCGGCGTTTCAAGTCGAAATATCCGCAGCCGTAATTCCAGCCCTAGGAAATTCCCTCATGTCCCGGTCCATAATGACTACCAATGAACAACGGAGGGATGCTTTAGTAACTAGACAACGTTACCTACCGTGCCGA
This sequence comes from Aegilops speltoides, assembly GCA_021437245.1. Lineage (NCBI taxonomy): Eukaryota > Viridiplantae > Streptophyta > Magnoliopsida > Poales > Poaceae > Aegilops > Aegilops speltoides. The sequence continues at coordinate 350,378,987 of CM038147.1, forward strand.
GCACGGTTCAATTCCCTCGGTCGCCGCTCGTCAAGGTCACCCGTCAACTGCATTGCCTAGTACACTGCTACTACTACACCAGGATGAGCACAAAATTGAGCCCGTTTGTTCGTGCCTAGTACTTGAGTTAATATATCAGGCAATGCAGTGGTACAGAGGGATTATCCTTTTACTCCCTCCTTTCCGGTTTATAGGGCTTATCTCAAAATTTTAGTTTTCCCATTTTATAAGTCTCAATTTGGTTGTTCCCCATCACATGTTCAGATTTCAAGGTGCAATAAATCATTACATGCAAGTATTAAGAGAAAATTGACCAGTGCATGTACTTTATGCATGCATGCATTGTAATTAATGCATTCGTAAACACAATTTTTGAGGAAAACAAGCGCATTAATTGAGTGGTTTTGCAAACTACAACAATTGTTCCACCACTCACCATCTACCTTGGTTGGTGAGATTTTTGAATTGAGCCCTATAAACCGGAAAGGAGGTTTAGCTAAGCAAAATGTTTAACAAATCTTTTCTTAAGAAATACAACAGGACAGATGTACGGCTTGAAAATTTATTGCATGATGCAGGTGTCACATCCCTAGTTCTGGTATGCACTAGACTAGCCCTTCATGTGTGCATCATGTTTAAATTTTATTTAAGTTGAAATGGGGATTGCTCAAACCCTAGCACCAGATCAAATCAACTAGGTTCAAATAAAAATATTCTCAATGAACCCAAAATGCTCTTCAGAAAAGTTCATTATTTTTGGATTGGTCTAGAACCTCTCCCAAAAATGGTGGACATTTTCCTAGGCCATTCTGGATTTTTGAATTAAATCATTACCTATTTGCATTTGGGCATTTAAATACTATAAAATATTTTCAATGCTCAAATAATCCCAAACTGAAATGTTTGCTGTAGGATATATTTCCAACAGTGGTCATGAGCAGCTGCATGCTTTTTGGGATTGATTTAGTATTTTTAATAAAGCCACAAAGCTGCAGATAAATAGAAAACTGTAACAGAATTAGAAAAAGAGAGAGAGAGGAAAACCCACCTGAGCCTACCTGTGAAGCCACATGGCGGCCCAAGTGGCCGGCCCAGCCCACCAAGCCATCCTCCTGTCGCCTTCCTTCCCCTCGCCCCAAAGCAGCTCGGTGGCGAGCGCCGACGCCGCCAGCCACCTCACCTTGCCACCGAGGCGCCCAACGCGTCTGAGACGCGCCCAAACCCCCTGCCTCTCCTCACTCTCTGTTCTCTCCCTCGCTCTCTAGCTCCTTCCCCAAGTCGCCCGAAGCGCCATCGCCGCCGCCAGCTGCTGCCACGCCACCGCCACCCATACCCCGCCGACGCCAAGAAGCTCCGCCAAGATGCCCTCTTCCTCCTCGATGAGTCACGTGAGCTCGGCCGCCCTGCATCGCCGTCTGCATCGCCTTCTTCTCCCTCCGGTCGCCGAGATCGCCGGCAACGCCATGACGCCGTCCGTGCTTCCCCGAGCCCACTTCGACGCCCCTACAACCGCAGTGAGCCACTACGTCGAACCCCTCGCTCCCCGTGCCCGTTTGCCCCCTCTGGCTGTCGCTTCCGTCAAGACCGAGACCTCACTACCGCCGGCCATGGCGCCACCGCGGCTACTAACGCCATTGCTCGCACCTGAGCGTGTCCCCGTGTTCAGTGCTTCCCCAGGAGCACGCAACACCCACCAGTTCCTCCCGTAGTGCACCGTAGCGTCGAATCGGTCGGCGCCGAACTCCGCCGCCGCAGGCGGACACATTGTCGATTTAGGTCGTCTCCGCGACCCTCTAGCACCAAATGACGCGACGAGGCCTGTGGTTCCAACGGTGCCATCCGTGCCCCGAACCGTGGCCTGTGCTGCGTTTCCGGACCGCACCGCCGTCTCGGGCCTCGCCAGCGTCATGTCGCCGGTGGGTTTGACCCATTTGACATGTGGGCCCCGCCCCTGGTCAAACCTAGATTAGGAGTTAATCTAATATTAATTTAGTTAACTAAACTAGACACTGACATGTGGGCCCCGCCCTGCTAACAGCCTGGTTAGGGTTAGATTAGCAATAACTAACTCAGTTAGTTGACCGAGTCACTGACCAGTGGGTCCCTCGGGTCAGGTTTGACCTGGACGGCGCCTTTGACCTGCCGACGTCACCCCGACGTCAGGCTGACGCAGTAAATCCTTTTCTGGATTTATTCTGATATAGGAAATTCCAGAAAATATTCCAAACTTCTAAAATTCATAGAAATTCAACCGTAGCTCCAAATGAAACAAGTTATATATGAAAAATGATCAGAAAAATACAATCTATCCATCTGCACTGGTTTCATGCAAGTTTAAGCAACTTAACCTTGCTGTTCATATCAAAGCATGATAATGCACTTTATGAATTCATAGTTTGAGTTTGAATTTGAATCTTTGGTTCAAATAAGCTCAAACCTTTCTGTTCTTAGCTGCATTAGCCCAAATCACAACATATTGCCATGTCATGATCATGCATCATATTGTGCATTGCATTGATTGTGTTTCTTCTTTGTTTGTTGGTGGTTGTTTCCTCTCGATAGACGTGTTCCGACGATGAGTTCGATGACACCGATGAAGAAACTATATTATCTTCAGAAGTGTCAGGCAAGCAAAACCCCCTTGTTCATTCCGATACAATCCCACTCTCTCGCTCCTGCTCTCTTTTACTGCATTAGGACAACAACGATTCATCTCATTACTTGCTCTGCGGTAGTGAACCCTTTATCCTTTGCATGACCTGTCATTCCACAAGAAATAGATGAAACCCACTAGCATGAGTAGGAGTTGTTTGAGCCTCGATGTGCCTACTCATCCATGCTTGTTTGTCATGCCCGCTATTGCTTAGAGTTGAGTCAGTCCGATTCATCGGGATGAATCGAGGTGTGTGAACATGTTCTCTTGTTGAGAGCTAACTGTGTGAACACGATTTGGTAAAGGTAGCGGTGAGAGGCCATGTAGGAGTACATGGTGGGTTGTCTCATTGCAGCCGCCCTCGTGAACCGAGTTACGTGTTTGTGATCCATGAACAGTTACTACCACGCATTGGAATGCTTAAGTGCCCTCTCGACTTCTTAATCACCCTTGTTCTCTGTCCGGGAGTTGCAACTAGTTTCGGTGTTTGTAGGTAGTGTTAGTAGTCTACCAAGTGGCACCCGAGACAGTGGGCTTGGGACAGACTAGGCCTGATGGCCTGTGTACCAAGTGGCACTGGATGGTGGACTTGGGAACCCTGCACACATCGTTTGGGGCTGTGAGCGACACCCCGGCCGGATCTCCTTGCGGATGGAACCCGAATAGGCGACAAACCTGGACTAGAGACTTGAGTGTTTAGGTAGGCCGTGTCCGACTCCCTCGCCCGGCTTCTGCTTGAAGGTTGCCGAGGTACATGATGTGTACAGGGCGATAAGTGGCGAGAGCGTGTGTGAAGAAGTACACCCCTGCAGGGTTATCATTATCTATTCGAATAGCCGGATTCCTCGGATATGGAAACTTGGACCCCTTGCATAGTTCATAGATAACTTGAAGTGGATACTCTAAAATACGCAAGATAAGCGTGAGTGCTATGGATGGCGTTCTCGTAGGGAGACGGGAGCGGATCCATAGTGGTGTATTGATATGGTGAATATGTGGACTCGTGTGCGCCACCTCAAAAGAGTTACATTGCAGTCGTAGTTCAGGATAGCCACCAAGTCAAAGCTGGCTTGCTGCAGTCAAACTCCACCATCCCCTTTGTTGATAATGATGCATATGTAGATAGTTCTGATGTAAGTCTTGCTGGGTACATTTGTACTCACATTTGCCTATTTTATGATTTTGCAGAGAGACTTCAGTCTCGCTAGTAGTTCCACGTGGACTTCGATGTTTAGCTTGTTACCTCAGCTACGATCTTGTGCCCTCTGCAGGATCTGGTAGATAGTCAGGCTTCTCAGCCTTTTTCATTTCTAGATGTCTGTACCCAGACATGTTAAGCTTCCGCTTGTGCTTTGACTTGTATGCTCTGAATGTTGGGTCGTGAGACCCATGTTTGTAATATCTCGCTCCTCAGAGCCTAATGAATAAATACTTGAGTCGTAGAGTCATGTTGTGATGCCATGTTGTATTTGCACATATCGAGCATATTGTGTGTATGTTATTGAATTGCTTGGTATGTGTGGGATCTGACTATCTAGTTGTTTATTCTTAGTAGCCTCTCTTACCGGGAAATGTCTCCTAGTGTTTCCATCGAGCCATGGTAGCTTGCTACTGCTCCGGAACACTTAGGCTGGCCGGCATGTGTCCTTGTTTGTTCTGTTCCGTCCTTCGGGAAATGTCACGATGAATACCGGAGTCCTGTTAGCCCGCCATGACTGGTTCACCGGAGTCCTGCTAGCCCAAAGCTACACTGGATTCACTCGTCGATGACCGACACGTTCGATCTTTGGGTCATGGATGCTGTCCTGTAAGTTTGTGCCACTTTGGGTTTACGACTAGCCATGTCAGCCGGGCTCCTTATCATATGGATGCTAGCGACACTATCATATACGTGTGCCAAAAGGCTAAACGGTCCCGGCAAAGGTAAGGCGACACCGTGGGGATACCGTGCGTGAGGCCGCAAAGTGATATGAGGTGTTACATGCTAGATCGATGTGGCATTGAGTCGGGTCCCGACAGCTTTGGTATCGAGCTTGATCGCTCAGAGGATTACCAAGCCAAACTGGTCGAAGTTGAGTCTAGAAATGCTTTAGTTATGTAAGGGAATTGATTGTGGGATGGAACGTAAGGCTCTTTTTACTCCTTTTACCTCATGGCCTTCTGATCTGAGTCATCCTCTTCTCTTCTACGGGGTTTAGGAACTAGGCTTCTCATCTATCTACTAGGATGACGGGTTACTATGTTAGAGACTTATAGGATTGATAGTTTCAAGCCTCAATTCAGTTTCTACTACTTTTAGTATGTTCTCAGTTGAACCAGAACCTTGATACGATGTTGTTAAGTGACTATGCAAATCCTTGTGAATGTCTCAAATCTTTTCTGAGCATTTACAACCGTTATGCTGTCCGAGTCATCCCAGGTTTCTGAATAGTCTGATGCATTTGCAAATCCTTTCTTTCCATTCCCAATGTCCTTTGTGGTCAGAATAAGCACACTAACCGGTGCATTGAGGTAATTTATTGCCTTGACATATATGTTGGAGCTATTATTATGACCCTAGGTGTTTTAGGGAGTCACCTAGTAATCTAGCAATGTTTTGTGTTCCCAGTGTGATGATTCTGGCCTTTACTCTCGAAAGCATCCCGTGATGCAATTTAGTTAGTAGGTATTCTACTCCTGGGTTTTGAACCCGAGATTCACCTTACTTCATGTTGTTAGTATTTGCTAGTTCCTTTAAAATATTAGTAACCTTTGCGATAGTCCTCGAGGTCCGTGGTATCTCCTTCTTCCAAATACCATGAACTACTTATGGCAGCAGTTCCTCGATGAACCAAAAGATCTCAACCAGAGTGCTCTCGATGAGTTCTCCATTCTATATTGTGACTCTGCCAGTTCAACCTTTCTGCTTGGGTTATCTGGAAGAAATATGTTGAACTCGTTCGACATGCTAGTCCATGCATCCACAACTCAGAAAATCATATGTTCTCTTGGGTTGTCCCTCTTTAATTGTATTCCGACCCTCGTCTATCAATTGATAGTCAGGAGTAGTTATGCTTTCATGTTCCTCGATGCCCACTACTCTTGTGGTCCGTCAAGCCATTCTATTCCGGAATGACTAGGAGAAACAAACTCCAGTACCTTGTCCATTTCTAGGATTGGGTCAAAGCAGTTGTATTCCGCAGATCAAATGCCAATCTAGCTTCTAATCTGTTCCACCCTGGAGTATTGCCATATTATGTCAAGAATGTCATGGGAATTGTACAACCTCTTATGAATTCTTGATACAGTGATACTCTCGCCATCATTTTTCATTCCTCAGTCCTCGGGTTGTTGAAACCGGAATGCCGATAAGTGAACTATGATGTGTGAAATCAATACTCCTAGCAATCGTGTTGCTTGGTAGTAAATGGACAATATTCTCATTCTTAGCGTGTTGGTTCTTGAATCATCATTCTAAGATAGATTGTGCTACCTAGTCCTTATTTCTAGTGCACTCTTCGATCAATGAGTTAGGATTTTGTCAAACCCTTGCTCTGTTGATCATATCGTCTTGCCCTGAAAAGCAAGATTTTTCTCGAGCTTAGTGACATATCGGTGGTTCGTGATTTTCCGTATATCTTCTCAGAAGTATTACCAGGTTGTTCCCTGACTGTTATGTTGAGCTCGTGATCAAGTTGGTTTCTTGTAAACCACCCTTTCTCCAAGAATCTGTGTCGGATACCCTTGAGCTAGTTGGTTAAGCTAAACGACAACTTGGAGAGTTGGAAGATAAAAGCTTACCTAACTTAGTTTGTTTCAAAGGGATATCCTTAGGTGTGTGTGTGCTGAAGAAAGATGATATCTTCATCGACTGATCCCCGTGATCAGTTGTTGAACCTATTGTCTTATCAATCTATGATTTGAGCATGGGCTATTGTCAAGTCAAATCAGAACCAATGATGTTCGTAATGTTGTCCTACTCGTGGTTGATCCCTCGAGCATACACCATTACATATTTTGGTCTGACCAATACTATCACCGTGTTCACATGATGGTGGAAGTCCAGTGATATGGAAATTCTGATGAGTTACTGTTGAGCCCATCAGCAGCATTTAGTCCCCTCCATGATTCAAGTTGAACATCAAGCTAGTGTTGGAAACTTTTGTAAGCATTATCTTCATGTTTCGTTCATGAAGCATATGTTGGATGAAAGGAGTGACTTCCTTGAATTCATGTGCATTGGTGCAAGTTGTCGCCATGAATTCGAGAAAGTTTGTTTTTGCTTCCTTTGGAATCATCCCAAGTCAGTCACGCATGTGTGAATGTATTCTATGGTTTGGTAGATTAATTACCTCAACTCCATATGGATTCCCTAGCACACCAAGCCACTAACTGATTTGTTCAAGGAGAAGAAGTTCCTTCATAAGAGCTAATCCGGATTTATGTAAGGACTTCGGTATCCTCGTTGATGGTTCCCAACCTGAACTCGGTAGTGTTTTATTATAAGACTACTGCGTGGTCATGCTTGTCTGGGACAACGTGTTCACATGCTTTTAGCAGAACCAGCTCATGTTTTGGAGCTTACTACCGTAGTTCATTCCTCGAGAATCTCGCAACGTCATCTCATCGATTTGTGTTGCAAACTTCCAATTTTCTTTCTAGACTCGATGAGTCTGGAATGTCCTGACCCCAACCAGATCTGAATCTCAGGCAGATATGATGGTTGGGACAATTCCCAAGAACTACTATATTGGTCTCTCTGTAACCCGGTAAAGTGGATGTCGTGGCCAACACACCCAGCCGGAAGACCTATTATTATAGTATCTTGATTGAGGAAGTTGGCCACCTCCCCATAAGGATTTCCTAGGATTTACTCAAGTAGTTGTTCCTTATGGATTTTTGGTGTTCCCGAAGTCCGACCTTTTACTTGATGTTCTAGATATCAAACCATATCTATGAATGGGATACACTAGCACATCAAGGAGAACATTAGAAGCGGAGTGCTAAATGTCTCTCGGTCGATCATCCAGATTTTGTTTCCTTGGCCTCGCTAAGGTGAAATCTAAGAAGGTGTTATCTTCCTTTGCATCTGCATCTCCCACCGGTATTCATCATGGTAGCATGTTGTGTTGCCAGGATCCTTGGCACGGATGTTGGTAAAACCTTGATGAATTTGGAAATGCTCAAGTTCTTGAAAGCATGCTCAGTTACTAGGTTATATACTTGGTATCAACTGGTATGTGCCTTCTGTTTGCCGAGTTGTCTTATAACTCTAGTTCCCTTTCCAAACTGAGTATGCCATTCTTCGAATTCGTTCAAACGATCGTTTGTGAATTTCCTTAGGCTGGTATAGAGAGTTTCAATGGTCTCTGTATCAAGAGTAATCCCTTTTGCCATTTAAGGGAATAATTCTATGAGCCGTTGCGGGATCATGGTAATTGCTTCGTCGCTACTTTGAAACCCTCGTCAAATTGTTTTTTCCGTCCCTCCTAATGCATGTTTTGCCTCTCAGATCAAGAGATGCCCTACGTCTCATTCCGTGAGTTGATCCTGTGATCATTAAGATGATCCATCATTGTAAACTTGTCTCTGTCCTCATGTTTGATGAAGATCTCGAAAGCAGAGTTGTCAAGACCAACATGATGCAAGGAATCAACATTCTTATGACGTGCAATCTGGATCGTGAAGATTGTGTTAGTTTGCGTCCCCCTTCCATCTTACCCTACGCTTGAATCTCGAGACGAGATTCTTGTTTAGTGGGGGTGAGCTGTCACATCCCTAGTTCTGGTATGCATTAGACTAGCCCTTCATGTGTGCATCATGTTTAAATTTTAGTTAAGTTGAAATGGGGATTGCTCAAACCCTAGCACCAGATCAAATCAACTAGGTTCAAATAAAAATATTCTCAATGAACCCAAAATGCTCTTCAGAAAAGTTCATTATTTTTGGATTGGTCTAGAACCTCTCCCAAAAATGGTGCACATTTTCCTAGGCCATTCTGGATTTTTGAATTAAATCATTACCTATTTGCATTTGGGCATTTAAATACTATAAAATATTTTCAATGCTCAAATAATCCCAAACTGAAATGTTTGCTGTAGGATATATTTCCAACAGTGGTCATGAGCAGTTGCATGCTTTTTGGGATTGATTTAGTATTTTTAATAAAGCCACAAAGCTGCAGATAAATAGAAAACTGTAACAGAATTAGAAAAAGAGAGAGAGAGGAAAACCCACGTGAGCCTACCTGTGAAGCCACCTGGCGGCCCAAGTGGCCGGCCCAGCCCACCAGGCCATCCTCCTGTCGCCTTCCTTCCCCTCGCCCCAAAGCAGGTCGGTGGCGAGCGCCGACGCCGCCCTGGCCACCTCCTGCTTGCCACCGAGGCGCCCCCGACGCGTCTGGAGACGCCCCTGTAGGATCGAAAGTATGTCTAGAGGGGGGTGATTAGACTACTTGACAATATAAAAATTATGCCTTTTGACAAAGACAAGTTTTTGGCAGATTCACGATTATGATCGAGTCAAGCATCACCCTACACATGAAATTCTAGAGTACAGGCAGCGGAAAGTAAGTTGCACATGTAGTAAAGAGAGGTGGAGAAGAGCAAACGCAATTTTGGAGACGCGGTGATTTTTCTCGTGGTTCCGATAGGTGGTGCTATCGTACTTCCACGTTGATGGAGACTTCAACCCACGGAGGGTAACGATCAGAGAGTCCACGAAGGGCTCCACCCACGAAGGGTCCACGAAGAAGCAACCTTGTCTATGCCATCATGGCCTCACGCCCACGGAGGGCTAGCCTTACTCGGGGTAGATCTTCACGAAGTAGGCGATCTCCTTGCCCTTACAAACTTCTTGGTTCAACTCCACATCTCGACGGAGGCTCCCAAGCGACACCTAACCAATCTAGGAGGCACCACCCTCCAAAAGGTAATAGATGGTGTTGATGATGATGAACTCCTTGCTCTTGTGCTTCAAATGATAATCTCCCCAACACTCAACTCTCCTCACCGATTTGGCTGTGGTGGAAGAAAGGATTGAGTGGAAAGCAACTTGGGAAGGCTAGAGATCAAGCTTCATATGGTGGGAGTGGAGCAACTTGATCTCAACACAAGGGTAGGTAGTTCTCTTCTCGAAATGTAAGGTAGGAGTGGTAGTTCTTTCGATGGCTCTCTCCACGAATGAAGAGGGGTGGAGGGTATTTATAGCCTCCACACAAAATCCAACCAATACACACATTTGACCAATCTCGGTGGGACCGAAGTTGACAACTCGGTGAGACCGAAAGTTCAAATCATGTGAACGTTGGGATTTTCGGTGGGACCGAAAATACAATCTCGGTTAGTCCGATTCGTGCAAAGACAAGAGCTTGCCAATCTCGGTGGGACCGACTTCATCATCTCGGTGACACCGATTTGATGACGTAAGGTTCTGAAGCTTGGCAACTCAAGTTCGTGAGACCGAGTTCGAATCGGAAAATCCGAGTTTTCTAGGGTTTGGCTTTATGGTGAGGTGGTTCATCTCGGTGTGGTGAGTTTGGAATATCGGTGGGACCGAGATTACTTATGAGTGTATATGGCGTTGAGAGTTGCTTGATAGTTTAGGAGATGTATCACTAAGCACTTTGAGCAACCAGATCATTATCATAACCTCATCCCTTTTAATAGTATTGGCTTTCCTATGGACTCAATGTGATCTTGGATCACTAAACCAAAATGGAGTCTTGAGCTTTTGCCAATGCTTGCCTTAGCATTTTGAGGGTCCACTTCTTCAGTCCTTGCCATACCCATATCAATGAACTTTCTCAAATGATTCTCAAGTAACTATTAGTTCAATGATATATATGTTGTTATTAATTACCAAAACCACCCGGGGATTAGTTGCACTTTCAATCTCCCCCTTTTTGGTAATTGATGACAACATATAGATCAAAGCTTCGACAAAGGATATAATCAATGAATAATATCGTCGCTTTGAGAAGTATGTGATAAGTAAGAGCTCCCCCTAAATTTGTGCATTATTTAAGATTTGCGTTTGAATGCAAATGCACAATCGATTAGGATCATGGGTCACTCTTCCATGTCACATACATCTTGGTGGAGCGCACAAAATGATAAGAATGAACAGCATGCACCCAATCACCAAGACATGAGTAAATGGTCATACAAGATATGAATAGCATAGGATAAGCATTAAGCACACATTTAAGCATAGTATGACCAAGCACTCATTAAAGTAGGATCAAACGTAGTATCAAACACACGGAATGTCTCGAAAATCAAAAGTATCTCAAAGAAACCGCAAAAGAACGAAAGAGCAAAAGCGCAAAGACAACAACACTCTCTCTCTCGAAGTCCTATGATCTATACAATTTCTCCCCCTTTGGCAACAAGTTACCAAAAAGTTCGAAAAGGCATAGAGCTAAGCGTCACTGGGGACTCTGCTGGCGGCTCCTGTCTGGGTTGAGGTTGGAGTTGATATGGCAGCATCTGCAAAGACTTCACCGATGTCTCAGGCTTTGGAGGAGTGGTCACCGGAGCTGGAGTTGGAGCAACTGATGGAACTGTGGGAGGTGCTTTGAAGCTGTAGTCCCGTGTCTCATCCTCGAATAGCAATGATCGGGTCTGTGGGAACCGGAGCGATCTGTTGATAAGCATCTGGACTAAGTCATCCTGCATCTCACGATAAGCTCTTCCTTCTCCTCTTTGCTTCCTCAATGTCCGCCTCAAGCTTGTTGACAATACTTGCACTTGATCGACTTCACATCCAGAGCGTGGATCTTGTCTTCAACAATCCTCTCTAGGCTCTCCTGAGACTGTACAATGCTGGCCAGGCGTTGTTCAATCCTTTGGGTAGCTTCAAGGAGCTGCTCTCCGACACTCTTTGGTTTAGCTGCTGCTGCTGCTGCTTCCTTCTCAGCTTTGGCTTTCTTGGCAGCTTCAATCTTTGCTTGAACTTCAACTGATGTTGGATCCTCCTCATCCATCACAACAACATTATCCTCATGCTCAGGCTGCAGTGGTAAGTGTGCTCTAACCAACAAGTATGTGCCCGTGCCAAACTTGGCATTGATAAGCATCCAATATGCGGGCAAATCCACATGACCTTTTCTGGTCAGCTGCAGTCCTCTTGATGGTCTCAACTATCAAGTCCATCACCTTGAAAGGTGCTCTCTCATCAAGTATATGCAGCATGTTGATAGAGTATCCTCTGATCATGCGATGATCTCCAGACTTGGGCATCAAGGTATGCCTCAGAATAGTGTTAGTGGTAGGTAGACCTGCCTGGAGATAGTACACTGAGCCGAGCTTCCAGATTCCCAAATCCTTAGCTGGAACCTCTTTATACATGTTCTTCATGGATTCATGGTTCTTCTTAGGAATACCATAGACATCAATGTCATCCTCTCTTTGCACTGGAGCATTCAGCAGTTCTGCCCATTCTTCAACAGTTGTAGAGAATCTTTGGCCTTTAGTCATCCATACAATCCTTCCATCTAGATAGAAATGAGCTGTGGCATAGAATTGCATAATCATCTCATCATTCCAATTCGTCAACTTCTGACCTACAAAGTCTGCAACTCCACATGCAGTGAAGCCTTCATGCACATGTGGAAAGAAGTCTCTGTGCTCTTCACTGTCAATGTACTTCCAATCAACATATCGAGTGTCTGCAACTATGGGCTTCTTGTCCATCAACACTGTCTCATAGAAGTCCTGCTGCTCTCTGGTGTGAAATTTGGGATCAACAACAGTTCTTCTCCTCACGGCATATGGGTCAGCTTGTCTCCATAGCCTGAGACCTCTATCTTTCCTTTCCTTCATGTTCTCAGCTTGAGGATGAGCATCATTATGTAGTGGCAGTTTCACCGAAGTTTCAGCAAAACTGGTGCTTCATCATCCGACACACCTGGTGGCACATCATCTTTCTTCTTCTCGATGATCTTTGGAATGTTCTGACTGTCTTTTTGGGCTTGGCAAAGAGCTTTCTTGGAGCTGCCTTGACTGGAGCAGATTGCTTGGGCTTTGTAGTGGCTCCACCGATGGCATCACCCATGAACTTAGACTTCGAGGAGGAGGCTGGGGTGCTTCCTCATCCTCATCTTCCTCTCGCTGCATCATCATGCACTAACCTCTTTCTCTTGGAAGTTTTCTTCACCTTGCTTGTAGTTTCCTCTTCCAAACTCAGCTTCTTGGCAACAAAGGGATCGCTTGACTTTTCTCGGTGCCCTTCTTAGTTTGGTCGACCTTGAGGTTCTTTGGCAACAACTTTTCTCTTGGGCTTTGAGGTTACCTCTTCCTCAACAACGAAATCGAATCCTCATCATCCGAGTTCCTCTTCTTTCGCTCTCGTAGCTGCAGGGGCAAACCACTTGGTGTACTCCTCTCACCATCATCGATGAGCTACTTTGGGATCGGGACTAGTGCTGCCTCTGGAATATCTGCAATAGGTGACTCGACCTGTTCGATCACACCGGCATCCCACATGGCCGACAACCCGTGAATAGATAAGGTGTAGGCAGAGAAGAAGAGTTATCACAAACTGCGAAGTTTTTGCAAACAAAATGAGTTCAAATTCTAGTATTAGGTTTTCACGAAGACATTTCGGTCGATCGAGTTTAAAATTCGGTGAATCCGAAGTGTTCAAACAGAAGCATTCACACCACTTTCGGTTGGACCGAAGTGGGTTTCGGTCCTGCCGAAAACACTAGGGTTTCACAGAATCCTCATTTCGGTCACACCGATTTGCACAACTCGGTTGGACCGAAGGTGCCAAGGCAATGGCCATAGGCCAAATCGGTCATACCGAAAATGTAAAATCGGTCTCACCGAGATGTGTTCGGCGGAAACCTAACCCTAAAACTTTTACTCGAATCTAGTCCAAACGAACTAATCTAGTGTTCTGGAAGATTTCAATCGTGGCAAGATACTAGGCAAACCAAACGTGCATTGAATCGGAGATGGGAGCACGAGTGGGATCGAAACTCACCCTAACTTGGTGGAGTTTCTCTACGGCGGCAACGGCGCGGAGAAGATGTCCGTTGACGGCGACGAAGACTGCAGCGAGGGCGCCTGCGCGGCAGCGGAGACGATCCGGAGACCAGGACAACGGCAAAGGGGTGTGTGGGGCGGCGTTTGAAGAAGAAATCAACGCGCCCCCTCGAGTATATATACCCTTTGTTGTCGGTGGGACCGAGTTGTAAAACTCGATGGCACCGAGATGGATAACTCGCAGGCGTTATGCACTTCGGTCGCGCCGAAAATCACAACTCGGTTTCACCGAGGTGAAAACCTAGATCAGTCTAAATGCTTTCGGTTCGACCGAGTTTGAGTGAGTTGGTCTGACCGAAATCACTTAGAAGGTTTTGGAAGTTAGCCTTTGACGGATCGGTGGCTCCGAATGCTCCTCACTCGGAGGGTCCGAAAATGACTTGTTCAAAGTTTGTGATGTAAGCATGAATAGAATTTGAGACAAGAAAGCATAGATAGCTAGAGGAGGTACTTAGGCATTCTTGTTCATCCATTTGGTCAGAAAAATCAAAACAACCAAAACAACAAATGGATGTCCTCGAATGGATAAAATCATGCATCCAACATGCTCACACAATAAGATAGCAAATGAAATATGTGTCAAACATGCACAATCAAAACTCTAGCAACTAACACACAATTTGTCGATGACTAGGTCATCTTTATATGAGTATATTGACTTAGGAGCCAAATGAGAACATTTGATCATAGGTCATACTCATCGTTTAAGCACAAGTGGGGTTACCACTTTTACATAAAGCATTGGTGTGTTCACATCATTTGAAGATGCTTTAGCTCAATTCTTTAGAGCAAAGCTCCCCCTAGATGTGAGAACCCCTTTTAAAGGGTCAAACTAACCTTGGGTTGTCGTAGAAGACTTCATGTAGATGTTGAAGATGTGGATGCTCAATGTTGATGAAGATCATCAAGAGTTGGGAGCAATCCTTTGGATTCGGGCACTTTCAATACCTACATGGGTTAGTCCCACAAGGAACAAACAAGGATATCCATGGACATAGATTGAAGTTCACAATAGATGATGTCCATGAAAGCAATGATTACCTTGTCCCTTGTCTTACCAACAAGAGGGTTTGTGACTCCATGAACTAGTGCATATTGTGGAAGTTGGTTGCACAAGTTTTTGCCAAAATGAATGTGAGTGAAGTATGTTGGCGGAGTCACCCTCAAGAACTCTCTAGTTCTTCTTCTTCGGGATCCACATCATCTTGATGGAAATCCTTGGGGTTGTAGTTGAGCTTGACGAAGTAGAACTTGATGTTTCCTTGGGAACCCACTTGACCATGGCTTGAGGTGCTTCAACAAATGCATCAATCTCCTCTTGAAGCTTGTCCTTGCCTTTTAGCTTGTGGTCTTGTGGTGGAAGGTCATCTTGTGCTTGTTCCACATTGGAAGAAGTAGGATCATACTTCTCCTTTTGAGAAACAAACTGTGGAGTAGGATATTGACCTTCTTCCCATTCAACACCCTCGGCGTTGAACTTTCGCTCAAAACCAATTCCTTGATTCTTCCTGCCTTCCTTGCTTAAGTAACAATTTCCTCAAAGTTCTTGCTTCCGGCAAGGCTCTTGTAGACACCTTTCTATAATCCCTTTCAATAAACTATTTTCTTGCTCAAGTGTAACTTGGCTTGAAACATTGTTAGTGGAATCAAGAGAACTACTAGAAGCAACAATATTGGATTTAGCATGGTTATTGTTACTACTAGATGAAGAATTTTTCTTATGCTTGTCATGCTTAGTTTTAATAGGTGGCAAGAAATTAGACAAGAGAAGTCGTTTGGCAAGATATGAAGAACTCTTCTTTCGAAGATCGTCATTGATTGCTTTTAGAAACTCATGTTCTTGCTCTAGAGTGAGCTTCTTGAAGCGTAGCTTCTCATGAGATCTTAGGAGCTCTCTATGATCTTCTTGAGTTGTTTCATGAGCTAACTTAAGAGTGTTTAGTTCTTTAGTTAGACGCTCAATCTCCTTCATAGCATTGTCATTCGACTCTTCTCGACTATAAAGACTACTAGCATGTTCATCATTACTAGGTTCACTAGATTTATCATGTAAGAGCTCATCTTCACCAAGCAAGTCATCCTCATCACTATCAAAGTCAATGAATTCAGGTGTGATACCTTGGGGCCTTTAGCCATGAAGCATCTTCCAATTCCCTCATTTGGTGAATCAAATAAGTCGAGGAGTTGGAGTTGGAGGATACGAGAGCAAGACCGCAACACCTTCATCTTGACTGTAGTCGGAGTTGGAGTGATAGCTTCTTTCGGATTGATTGTCTGAGTCGGAGCGGAGACCCATTCACCTACATGAGCTTGATGTTTTCTTCTTGTGTAGCTCCTTGATGACTTGTCTTTCCTCTCCGAATCCTTGCTTCTCCGAGAGGGTCTTCGCTCATAACGATCATCTCTACTCCTTCTCTCTTCCGAGGTGACTCATCTCTTGAGCTTCTTCTTCTTGGAGATTCTTCTCTTCTCTTGTGGGGAGCCGAACACTCATTTGAGTAGTGTCCGGGTCTTCCACAATTGTAGCAGTTTCGATCACGACTAGAAGATCTCTTTTCATCATATGATCTAGACTTTGAGCTTCTCTCTTTGCTTCTACTCTTGTAGAATTTGTTGAAGTTCTTCACCATTAGGCTTATCTCTTCATTGGAAACTAGCTTGTCACTTGAGGTTGTGGGAGCATCACTTGCAGCTTTGTAAGCACCACTTGACTTGTTGTGAAGCTCTTCCTTATCCTTAAGTGTCATTTCATGAGCAACAATTCTTCCAATGACTTCGGTTGGCTTGAGATTCTTGTAGTTTGGCATCATTTGGATCAAAGTGCACACGGTGTCATACTTTCCATCCAAAGCTCTGAGAATCTTCTTGATGATGAATCGGTCGGTCATTTCTTCGCTTCCTAAGCCGGCAATCTCATTTGTGATGAGAGCAAGCCTAGAGTACATTTCAGCGACTCCTTCACCTTCCTTCATCTTGAACTTGTCAAGTTGACCTTGAAGAACATCTAGCTTTGATTCCTTCACGGACTCGGTACCTTCGTGCATTTCAACCAAAGTATCCCAAATCTCTTTTGCATTCTCAAGACGACTGATTTTGTTGAACTCCTCGGGACACAAGGCATTGAAGAGAATGTCACAAGCTTGAGCATTGTTTTGCAACATCCGCAATTCTTCCGTTGTAGCTTCACGATCCGAAACTTTTCCTTCCTCGAGGAATTCACCTTGCATACCAACACAAATAATGCCCCATGCGGCTGGGTTATGGCCGAGAATATGCATTTTCATTTTATGCTTCCAACTAGCAAAATTTGTACCATCAAAGTAAGGACCTCTACGAAAATTACCCTCACTAGACGCCATACTCTCCTAGGTTGTGAAACCAAGCTTATGGAGTCCAATGCAATGGAAACCAATACAATGGAGACCAAAGCTCTGATACCACTTGTAGGATCGAAAGTATGTCTAGAGGGGGGTGATTAGACTACTTGACAATATAAAAATTATGCCTTTTGACAAAGACAAGTTTTTGGCAGATTCACGATTATGATCAAGTCAAGCATCACCCTACACATGCAATTCTAGAGTATAGGCAGCGGAAAGTAAATTGCACATGTAGTAAAGAGAGGTGGAGAAGAGCAAACGCAATTTTGGAGACGCGGTGATTTTTCTCGTGGTTCCGATAGGTGGTGCTATCGTACTTCCACGTTGATGGAGACTTCAACCCACGGAGGGTAACGGCTGCGAGAGTCCACGGAGGGCTCCACCCACGAAGGGTCCACGAAGAAGCAACCTTGTCTATGCCATCATGGCCTACGCCCACGGAGGCTAGCCTTACTCGGGGTAGATCTTCACGAGTAGGCGATCTCCTTGCCCTTACAAACTTCTTGGTTCAACTCCACATCTCGACGGAGGCTCCCAAGCGACACCTAACCAATCTAGGAGGCACCACCTCCAAAAGGTAATAGATGGTGTTGATGATGATGAACTCCTTGCTCTTGTGCTTCAAATGAGAATCTCCCCAACACTCAACTCTCCTCACCGATTTGGCTGTGGTGGAAGAAAGGATTGAGTGGAAAGCAACTTGGGAAGGCTAGAGATCAAGCTTCATATGGTGGGAGTGGAGCAACTTGATCTCAACACAAGGGTAGGTAGTTCTCTTCTCGTAAATGTAAGGTAGGAGTGGTAGTTCTTTCGATGGCTCTCTCCACGAATGAAGAGGGGTGGAGGGTATTTATAGCCTCCACACAAAATCCAACTGTTACACACATTTGACCAATCTCGGTGGGACCGAAGTTGACAACTCGGTGAGACCGAAAGTTCAAATCATGTGAACGTTGGGATTTTCGTGGGACCGAAAATACAATCTCGGTTAGTCCGATTCGTGCAAAGACAAGAGCTTGCCAATCTCGGTGGGACCGACTTCATCATCTCGGTGACACCGATTTGATGATGTATGGTTCTGAAGCTTGGCAACTCAAGTTCGGTGAGACCGAGTTCGAAATCGGAAAATCCGAGTTTTCTAGGGTTTGGCTTTGTGGCTGAGGTGGTTCATCTCGGTGTGGTGAGTTTGGAATATCGGTGGGACCGAGATTACTTATGAGTGTATATGGCGGTGAGAGTTGCTTGATAGTTTAGGAGATGTATCACTAAGCACTTTGAGCAACCATATCATTATCATAACCTCATCCCCTTTAATAGTATTGGCTTTCCTATGGACTCAATGTGATCTTGGATCACTAAACCAAAAATGGAGTCTTGAGTTTTTGCCAATGCTTGCCTTAGCATTTTGAGGGGTCCACTTCTTCATCCTTGCCATACCCATATCACTGAACTTTCTGAAATGATTCTCAAGTAACTATTAGTTCAATGATATATATGTTGTTATTAATTACCAAAACCACCCGGGGATTAGTTGCACTTTCAATCTCCCCCTTTTTGGTAATTGATGACAACATATAGATCAAAGCTTCGACAAAGGATATAATCAATGAATAATATCGTCGCTTTGAGAAGTATGTGATAAGTAAGAGCTCCCCCTAAATTTGTGCATTATTTAAGATTTGCGTTTGAATGCAAATGCACAATCGATTAGGATATGGGTCACTCTTCCATGTCACATACATCTTGGTGGAGCGCACAAAATGATAAGAATGAACAGCATGCACCCAATCACCAAGACATGAGTAAATGGTCATACAAGATATGAATAGCATAGGATAAGCATTAAGCACACATTTAAGCATAGTACGACCAAGCACTCATTAAAGTAGGATCAAACGTAGTATCAAACACACGGAATGTCTCGAAAATCAAAAGTATCTCAAAGAAACCGCAAAAGAACGAAAGAGCAAAAGCGCAAAGACAACAACACACTCTCTCTCGAAGTCCTATGATCTATACAATTTCTCCCCTTTGGCAACAAGTTACCAAAAGTTCAAAAGGCATAGAGCTAAGCGTCCACCGGGGACTCTGCGGCAGCTCTGTGCAGGTTGAGGTTGGAGTTGATATGGCAGATCTGCAAAGACTTCACTGATGTCTGTGGCCGGAGGAGTGGTCACTGGAGCTGGAGTTGGAGCAACTGATGGAACTGTGGAGGTGCCAAGTTGTAGTCCCGTGTCTCACATCGAATAGCAAATGATCGGGTCCTGTGGGAACCGGAGCGATCTGTTGATAAGCATCCTGGACTAAGTCATCCTGCATCTCACACATAAGCTCTTCCTTCTCCCTCTTTGCTTCCTCAATGTCTGCCTCAAGCTTGTTGACAGTCACTTGCACTTCAGTCAGCTTCACATCCAGAGCGTGGATCTTGTCTTCAACAATCCTCTCTAGGCTCTCCTGAGACTGTACAATGCTGGTCAGGTGTTGTTCAATCCTTTGGGTAGCTTCAAGGAGCTGCTCTCCGACACTCTTTGGTTTAGCTGCTGCTGCTTCCTTCTCAGCTTTGGCTTTCTTGGCAGCTTCAATCTTTGCTTGACCTTCAACTGATGTTGGATCCTCCTCATCCATCACAACAACATTATCCTCATGCTCAGCTGCAAGGGTAAGTGTGCTCTATCCAACAAGTATGTGCCCGTGCCAAACTTGGCATTGATAAGCATCTGAATATGCGGGCAAATCCACATGACCTTTTACTCGTCACCGCAATCCTCTTGATGGTCTCAACTATCAAGTCCATCACCTTGAAAGGTGCTCTCTCATCAAGTATATGCAGCATGTTGATAGAGTATCCTTTGATCATGCGATGATCTCAAGACTTGGGCATCAAGGTATGCCTCAGAATAGTGTTAGTGGTAGGTAGACCTGCCTGGAGATAGTACACTGAGCCGAGCTTCCAGATTCCCAAATCCTTAGCTGGAACCTCTTTATACATGTTCTTCATGGATTCATGGTTCTTCTTAGGAATACCATAGACATCAATGTCATCCTCTCTTTGCACTGGAGCATTCAGCAGTTCTGCCCATTCTTCAACAGTTGAAGAGAATCTTTGGCCTTCAGTCATCCATACAATCCTTCCATCTGGATAGAAATGAGCTGTGGCATAGAATTGCATAATCATCTCATCATTCCAATTCGTCAACTTCTGACCTACAAAGTCTGCAACTCCACATGCAGTGAAGCCTTCATGCACATGTGGAAAGAAGTCTCTGTGCTCTTCACTGTCAATGTACTTCCAATCAACATATCAAGTGTCTGCAACTATGGGCTTCTTGTCCATCAGCACTGTCTCATAGAAGTCCTGCTGCTCTCTGGTGTGAAATTTGGGATCAACAACAGTTCTTCTCCTCACGGCATATGGGTCAGCTTGTCTCCATAGCCTGAGACCTCTATCTTTCCTTTCCTTCATGTTCTCAGCTTGAGGATGAGCATCATTATGTAGTGGCAGTTTCTATCGAAGTTTCAGCAAAACTGGTGCTTCATCATCTAACACAGCTGGTGGCACATCATCTTTCTTCTTCTCAGATGCTGGAATGTTCCTGACTGTCTTTTTGGGCTTGGCAGCAGGCTTTGCTGGAGCTGCCTTGACTGGAGCAGATTGCTTGGGCTTTGTAGTGGCTCCAGCCCTGATGGCATCACCCATGAACTTAGACTTCTGAGGAGGAGGCTGGGGTGCTTCCTCATCCTCATCTTCCTCTGCTGCATCATCATGCACTAACCTCTTTCTCTTGGAAGTTTTCTTCACCTTGCTTGTAGTTTCCTCTTCCAAATTCAGCTTCTTGGCAACAGTGGACTGCTTGACTTTTCTGGTGCCCTTCTTAGTTTGCTGACCTTGAGGTTCTTTGGCAACAACTTTTCTCTTGGGCTTTGAGGTTACCTCTTCCTCAACAACGAAATCGAATCCTCATCATCCGAAGTTCCTCTTCTTTCGCTCGTGGTGGCAGGAGGCAAACCACTTGGTGTACTCCTCTCACCATCATCGATGAGCTACTTGATCGGGACTAGTGCCCGCCTCGAATATCTGCAATAGGTGACTCGACCTGTTCTCGATCACACCGCATCCCACATGGCCGACAACCCGTGAATAGATAAGGTGTAGGCAGAGAAGAAGAGTTATCACAAACTGCAGAAGTTTTTGCAAACAAAATGAGTTCAAATTCTAGTATTAGGTTTTCACAGAAGACATTTCGTCGACCGAGTTTAA